>VDFB02000003.1:291697582-291774287 GCA_007258455.2 Sequoia sempervirens | reverse complement strand
ATTTGGGTCTCAATTCCTTACATCATCACCAAAAGGAGAACAGAAAAGGAAAGCGAAAAAAAAATTCAAAATGAATGATATATAGAAGAATAGAGGTACAAATAGAAGAATTTTACAAAGAGAGAGAACATCAAATGCACATTACGGGGGAACATGATATGCACATCAAAGAAAAAGGAAAATGTAAAAGTAAATAGGAATGCAAATGTAAGTCAACCATTAACCGAGTTAAAGACTTCACAATCTTAAGTAATATAAGTGAAAAATTAATAACACAGTTAAGAGACAAAGAAAAATGCATTACAAGGACAAGGCTAACAACGTCATGCCCCCACTGAGTGAAGGACAAGAATGAGCCAAGTGGGTGATGGGAAAGGATCATGCATTAGTGAGAATATAAAATTCTACAACTATGGCATGAGGAGAGGATGGGGTTTTAAGGGATGATAAGAAAGCAGTCGGTATCAGTGAAGTGATACTTGTTTAGTATGTCCTTCAATGTTCGACATTCATCAGTTTTGTGGCCAAGAAGATGATGATATTTGCAATATGGTATGTTAGAATCTTTAGGATGGATGAACAACCTATTCATAGGTGGTAAGAGTATAAGGAATTTGTTTAAAAGCAATTGAAGTCTCCTTTCACATTTAGGTGGTGGATGGAGAGGAAACTTTAGTTTCTTCAATTTGTAGGGTCATTTTAATTTACTAGTTTCTCCTTTCTCATGAATGGAAGGAAGAGAACCCATAGGGATCCTAGCATCCTTGTCATTGGAATCAGGTAATGGTTGTTCATGTGGAAGGAGAACATTCAAGTCAAGAGGAGAATCAAAGATCATTGTACCATCATCTCAAAGTCTCCAATATTCAAAAGGAGGCTTGTCATCATAAGGAGGATTTTTATATCATAATCCTATTGTGTTTTCTTTTGTTGGTTGTTGTTCGGGAAGTTGGCGAATATTATGCTAATTTTTTGTGTCACAACCTTGTTTACTTAGGATCGTAAAGCCTTTTTCATATGTTTCTTCAACGTTGATTGGTGTGTTTATAACTTTGTTATCATAAAATGGTTGAGGATGTGGTTGTTTAGAGGAACTAGGTCCACTTGATGGAGGGAAATTAGGTCCTTCATTTGTTTCAGGATGTAGGTACCCAAAGTGATCAGGAAGTGCAATAGCAGGAAGATTTTGTGACTTCATGGATAGGTAGAAGGCTACATTGGCTTCAAGGTTGTCAAGGAATTCATTTAAGAATTCGTTCATTCTATCATCATCTTCTGCAATGATGTCTACATCATGAGGAGGACATTCATGAGGAGTTGAAGGAGCCTAAGGAAGCTCAAGGTCATTAGGATCATAGCCAAAGGCACAATTGGACATGTCTACTAGGGATTTCAATGAATTCCAAAACTTGCTAAAAGAAAAAGCCACGATGACAATGAATGCAAGTAAACTAAGATGCAAGAAAGAAGAGAAAGAAGACAATCTAGAAAGTATAATAAATAGTAACTACATAAAACTGTAATGCAAAAAACACCTAGAAAATTCCTGAAAATGTTGTTTAAAATGTGCAGGTGGACTGATTCACCTAGGGTGGCGAATGAGTCCATGAATGAGATTTTTTTTATGTTTTTCAGAAAATTTAAAGTGATTTCAATGATTTTTAGATGCAAAATGAGGATACAAATGCAAATGAAAATGATTTTTTTTTGAATGATATGATATGCAAAAATAAAATCTATATGAGTCTTTCACTAATGCAATTTGAGAAAACCTAGGATGCAAAAACAAAATAAAACCTAATTGAATGTTGATACAAAGGAAACCTAGGATGCAAGATGAAATTGAAATAAGAAAGATAAAGTGTTCAATATGCAGGTTCACCAAAATAAACCAATAATTTTAGGTGTGTCTATGGACTTCTCTTGCGCTCTTAGGATCTTTCACCTAAAAGGAGAGAGATAAAACCCGAAAATTGAAGCTGTTCACTCAAATAGTGGATTATATGATATAATTAAGACTAAATGCAATGATGTAGATGCAACTAAATGTTGTAATTGATTAAGTATGAATGCAAAACTAATGTAATATGCAATGTTTTAAAACACAATGTGATATGCAAAAAATGTAATCGAAATGAAAACTAATGCAAACATAATTGAACAAGGTAAAACAAAGTGCACCTGGGAATTGGATTATGAATCTGGAAAGCTCTGAAATTTGGCAGAGATCGATGTAAATTTCCAGTGGGACTCATTTGCCACTGATGGTGAATTAGTCCTGTTACTGACAAAAACACTTGAAAACTACTTTCTGACAGTTGGGAATCAAAATCTGACAAAATCACCTTTTTCAGCCTTACGATGGGACTCATTTTCCACTGATGGTGAATCAGTCCTCCTCCAAAATTTTGAGAAATCAAAGGTAAATTATGTAGCTCTAGATCTACACCTATCTTTTTGTCAGGTTGACAGAGTCAAATTCTTAGAAAATAGACTATAGGTTGTCTCCAAGCTTGAAATAGGGTTTTGTTGACTTGAAACACTTTCTTGACTTGTTGACCACCTTTCAACACCTAATTGCTTGAAAAATATGCATACAAAAGTTTGAAAACACACATGCAAAAGGGGAAAAATTGCTAAGGGTTAGAGTATAGGGATTTAACTTGGTCAAATCCCACTTTGGTAATCAAACCCTTAATGAAGAAATGAAATGAAATGAAATGAGTAAGCAATGATGAATAAACAACATGAGATGTCTTAAACTCACCACAACCTTGTTGAAGAAATCTGAAGATATCTCAATGGTTGCTCCAAGATGCTTGATAAGTGCTTGACTAAATGATGCAAGGTGCTTGAATGCAAGTGAATTTGATGAATGCTTGAATGAATGGGGGTTAAATGAGAAGAAAAAAACTTATTTATACACACTTGTGCCCCAATAACCCAATAATACATCATCAAAGGTCGACATAAGGCATTTTTGAATAAAAACCCAAAAGAAAATTTGGATTATTTTGATTTTGGAGCCAAGAGGGACTCATTCACCACCCATGGAAAATGGGTCCAACCTTGGGCTTGTAAGTGGGTGTTAGGAATTAAGTCACATTTAATGTTATTTCTCAGGTTTACATTCAAAAATACACTTAATTATTCCTTATGAGTACATAAAGGGGTCAAATAAAGCATAAGAAAGGTGTAAATAGTGAAATGAAGCATAGAAAAGTGTGAAATCTTGTTACAAGACCTTACAACACTATAAAATAGGACTTGACAAGTGATGAAAATGTAATTTTTTAGGTGAATTATAGTGAAAAGAGTCTAGAAAAGTGTAGAAATGTGTTACAACATTTCACAACACCTTCACAAGACGTCATGATTTGAATTTTAAGGACCTAATGTGAATGCATAAGTTACATTGAAAAATTAAACCAAAGCAAGACAAGTCAAACATCATAGGAGAAAGACCTAAAAGACCATTAAAATGTCAATGATTCATTTTTCTATGGTACAATGTGTATCTGACATTTTTGACATTTCTGCACAAAGTGATAGGCATTGTGCTCCATTGTAGGTCAATAGTATCCCAATCACATGATCTTTTTGGCTAGGGTCAGACCTCTAGAATGGGCTTTGCATATACATTTGTGTACTTCATGTAAGGTATTTTGTGCTTCATTAGTGTTGAGAGATCTAAGTAAGGTTTTGTCAAAGCTACGTCTATATACATTATCACCGATGATGGTGTAGTGAGCAGCTTTTTGGATGAAGGACTTAGGTTGATTGTTGGAGAGGTCGGGTGGTAGGGTGTAGGAATATAAGTAGTCATAGATATCTTGGTACTAGGGGGAAGTAGGGCCAACAAGCTCACATACCATTTTGGACTCAAGTACATCAAAGGCAGGGACAAACAACTATTCCACTAAGAACTCGTGTTGCGACATATTGTTAGGAATATCCAAAAGAGACCCAATAGTGGCCATGGCATTTACTACTTTATTTTGAACACATTGCACTTGGAGAAAGGATTTGTCTGCAAAGTATTTCTTGAAACTATCAACCATTCTTTTGTATGGGGTCAATTTTTCATCCTTAGTAGATCATAGTTATCGTTTACCTATCAAATGACCAATTGTGAATCATCAAAGACCTATAGACTCTTGATTTTCCATTTTATTTCCATATGCAATCCTGTAAAAAATTCTTTATACTCTACAATGTTATTTGTGCACAGGAAGGATATCCTAAAAGATTTAGGGATTGTATCACCTTGAGGGGTAACAAATAATATACCTACACCTAATCCATGATTAGTATGTGACCCATCAAAATACAATTTCCATGTTACTCCTTTGTCTAGTGTGGATATTGACTTGTTAGGAAAATCTAAAACCAAAGGGTGATCGAATTGTATGGGTGCCTCTGCTAGTTGGTCAGTGATGACTTGTCCTTTATGGCCTTATGTTCCACATACTGAATGTCATATTCACTAAGTATCATGACTCATTTAGCCAATTATCATGTTAATTCCACCCAAATTAGTAGATATTTTAGAGGATCTACTTTTATCCACAAGCTTAGTTTGATGGTTTAACATGTAGCATCTCAAATTTTTACAAGAAAAGCACATTCAATTAGACTGTAGTTCAGCTCATATCCCACCAAAGTGCGGCTAATATAATAGATTGTGCATTCCTTTTCCTCATGGTCATTTTGAGCCAATAGTGCCTCTAGTGTGGCTATAGTGGCTGAGATGTACAAAGTTAGGGGTTTTCCATTGATAGGTGGCATCAGGATGGGAGGTGTCAAGAGGTACTCTTTAATTTGCTGAAAATTTTCCTCACACTTGTCTGTCAAAATAAAAGGAAGCCCCTTGCATAAAAAATACTGAAAAGGTTGACATTTATTTGTAAGTTGTGTAATGAAGTGCCTAATAGACTGGAGTTTCCCTTGTAGCATTCAGAGTTGACTAATTCCTTTAGGTGGAGGCATGAATAATATTTCTTTGACTTTTGCCAGGTCTACTTCAATGCCTCGACGGGAAACAATGCATCCCAAAAGCTTTCTTGATGTCACGCTAAAGTCACAGTTCTTTGGATTTAGGTAGACCTTATATTCTTCTAGCCATTTGAAAATATTGTCCAAGACTCTTAAGTGATCACCATGTTTCAAGGATTCTTCTAGAATATCATCACCACAGACTTCCATCAATATGTGCATGAGATAATGAAATATGGTGGCCATAGCTCTCTGATAGGTTGTACCTACATTTTTATGTCTAAAGGGAATGACATTCCAATAGTATCTACCCCATGGGAAAGTGAATGCCATCTTGTGTTGATCTTCAGGGGCAATATGGATCTGATTATATCTTAAGAAGCCATCCATGAGGGACATATCGTAGCTAGTCATTAGGTCTATGATGAGGTCTATATTCGGGAGTGGGAATTCATCCTTCAGACAGGCTTTGTTCAAGTCCCAGAAATATGTGTAGATATAGATTTTTCAATTAGGTTTGGTCACTGGTACAAGGTTTGAGATCCAGTTTGCATTTAATCAATAGGTCTTATTAAACCAACATCCAATAATTTCTTAAGCTCAACCTTGATTAGCATAGCTATATGAGAGTACATTTTCTAAGCTTTTGTTTGACCAAATTTGCATTTGGATGCAACATTAGATGATGCAGAACCAACTTGGGATCCATCCCTGGCATATCAACATAAGACCATGCAAAATTGATTTGGCATTCTATGAAAAATGATTGAACTTTTGATTTTTCCTCTTTTGTCAAGGATGTTGCAAAGAGAACAGTCTTTAGATTATCTGCAATACCGATGTTGACTTCTATTATGTCTTTGATCAACATTAGATATCTCTCTTGATTGATAGGAAGAAAGTACAACCCTCCATCCTTAGGTTCCTCGAAGAGGTTTTTTCCCTCAGATATTTCTTTTCTTTTCAATTTTTCTTGGTCACAAGGCGCCTTGCAGTTTTCACCTAATGACGATTCATTTTTTATTTTATTTTTATTATTTTTTTGACTAGAATGTGGGACAATCTCACTAAAATATGTTGTAGTTTCAAGATCTATAGTGAAGCCAACCTTATGTTCCCCATGTGGTATTCCCTCTTGTAGTCCCATAATTTAGCAATGGCCTCATCATTTTCAAATATGTCCAAGGTAGGTGGATCTTGTTGGTCCCAACTGATCAATTGTGGGTAAATGAGGGAGATGCCACCATCGGTGTTAGTGAAGGATGGGGAAGCAACAGATAAGTTAAAGACATAGGTATTATCAGGGTCCCAAAATGATTCTATCCATGCTCTTCCATTTGGGGTCTTTGGTGGGTCAGGTTAATAAAAGGAGTCAATGTGAATATTGATATCCATGATGTTGGTAAAGGAGGGATGAGGTATGTCACACCCCTAAAAGACATGATCAAGCTCATAGTCACTATAGGTGCAAGAGTCTCACTCATATTCATTAGAGTTGATGTCACCACAATAGATGTCGGTAGGATCCTCAGATGTCTCAACATCCTCTAAAGCACTCACATCCTTATTTGAAAGCACCTTAGTACTTGGAGCATCAATATTAATTGGTATGAATCATAACCCTGAATTCTTTGGCTGCTTAAGAGGCATCAAGGGTTCTCTCATTCCATTTTTATGTATACCAAGTCCAATGATTCCATCATAACCCTTTTGTTTCATGAGCTCAAAATCTTTTCCATATTGTTTATTTAGTAGCAGAGTTAGATCTTCCTCATCTTTGTAAATCCAAGGGTATTTGGAGGATCATCATGGAAAAAGTAGGCCCTTAAGTGGCGAAAAATTTAGAAAAATCAGAGTTAGGAAACTTGACATAAAAATTTGAATAAGTTATCTATATTATTTCAAAAATATGTAAGAATAGAATTTGTAGAAAATAGAATGTAGCTTCTAAACTACTCAGCTTATTTAAAAAGAAAAAAAATCTATTTGGTGAAAATTTGAAATTTCAATGCAGTAGTACTTGAATTTCAAGGAAAAAATAAGAAGTACGTGTCTATCTGACCACCCTAACCACAATAAAATGATAATATTTTTATAATATTTTAAATGTGATGCATATTTTTTTGTAATTTTTTTCCATGTAAATAATTAATTATGAACTTTTTATTACAAATTTTAAAAAATATAAAAACTCGTATGTTTGACCACTGTAACTTGGTCAAAACTTCATGAAATTCAATTTTTATTTTTTTAATCCTATAGTATATAGAACATAGAATGTGACACATGTTTTGGATTCTAAGAATTTGATACTGTTTGAAAGCTATAGATGTTTTTCAATGAGCCTATCAATCAAGACTTTAGTCGTAATTCAAATAGAAAATTAATAATAATAATTTATTAAATTCAAAGTAAAGCATAATTTAGATTGGTGGAAAGATGAGAATCTCTTTTAAAAACCCTTTTCGTTTCATGAATTTTGGGCAAAAAAAAAGTGGCCAGCCACATACCCTACACATACCCATCATATTGCCACTTTTTTGCCCATCATGATCGTGCACATACCCCCAAGCTAAAATATCCTCAATGTCTTCTTTATTTATTTCTCCCCATTTTGTGAAGGTGGTGGTGGGAGGAACTTTAAATACAACTTTGGGTTCTATCTTGAAGAATGACCTACCATAAGGCTAAGGAGACTTATGTAGCTTTGTGATACAATAGGTAGTATTCAGTTTATACTCGCTACAACCTTTGTCTTGGATCTTGATTTTGGGATCGGTGGATGATTTAATGAGGGTGGAGGGATTGATATAACTTGATGAAGTTGATGTGGAAGCTTCTTGGTTGATAGGAACTTGGCGTTCAAGAACTCCCCTTAAATTAGTCCAATATTGGAAGGGATCAGGGTCACCAATGATCATGACTTCAGTGCCATTATACAAAAAATTCAAGCATTGGTGATAAGTGGAAGGAAGAGATTTCATGGTGTGAATCCAGGGTCTACCAAGGGGAAGGTTATATGGAAGTTCAAGATCCAAGACCTAGAATGTGGTTTCCATAATTACAGGTCCAACTCTAATAGGGAGTGTGATAACACCTTTGGAAGAGTGTTCTTTATCATCATAGGCCTTGATTAAAATTCCTTTGGTCATATATACACATGCTTCAAAATATCCCAATGTCTTGACCAAGTTTAAGGTGAAAATGTTTAGTCCAACTCCGCCATCGACCAAGACTCGTATGACCTTGTGTTGATGGAAAAATACTTCAAGGTGTAATGGGTCATTATGGTTAGACTCTTGTGCAAAGTAGTCTTCTTTAGAAAAGGTGACATGGAGCAAATTGGCCAAGTATTCACCCAGGGTTTCAAATTGGTTGACATCTAGGTTGATAGGAACAAAGGTTTCTTTCAAAGTCGTATTGAGGATAGATTTGTGTTTAGGTAATAGGTGTAACAACTCAAGGATAGAAATATGTGCAGGTATCTTTCCCAATTGGTCAACAATATTATATTGGTCTTTGGATTGTGGCTACTTTGAAGAAGGACCAGATAAAGTAACCTTAGCCCTGTGGGTAGTGATGGCACATTTAGGAACCTTTTTAATGGTGATTGTGTTGACATAGTCATATGTGGCATGAAGGTGAACAATTATCTTTGAGTAATCAAAGGAATTCCTAGTATAATTGGCTTGATTGTCTGTCTATCGACTTGAGGTGGAGGGCTTTCCTGAACCATGGTCTTGTAGTGGATTCTTGAAGATTGTATGGTCTTGATTAGAATTTTTTTGTTGTCCTTCGACCTCTATGGTACCATTTTCAATTAGGTCTTGAATAATGTTCTTTTGAAACTAATAGCATGATGAGGTCTTGTGGAACCTTTGATGTGTTGGTAGTCACAAAATGTGTTTTCATCCCACCAAGGTGGTTTGAACTGTCCTCGGTCATATGGTTTAGGCTCTTGGATTTGTATGACCTTTGATTGTACTAGATTATGTAGGATAGATTCAATTGATTCCGTTAAAGGACTGTATTGTCTTCATGGGTATTGCCTTGGTTGTCTTAGAGGTCCTTGTTCTTGATTATTTTGTGCCGCATTAGTCATTTTGTTATTAATGTTGGGTGCTTTAAGAGTCAATGTGTGTCCAATTTTCTTCATAGATTTTTCATCTAGGACCCATCATTTGTTACATTCTTATTGCAGGACCAAAAATTGTTTTTGTTGCCATTTGTAAGTTCAACTTGGGTGATTAAGACATTTTCAAGTGTCATTCCTTTCTTAACTAAGTCTGAAAATGTGGCACAACAATGTACTTGTAAGGGGTGTTTCAACTTTGACTTGAGGTTTTCTATGAACATGTCCACTTTTTTTTTTTTCAGGAATCTCGACGAGACATTGACTCACCATACTACACCATCTTTGGAAGAAATTAATGAATGGTTCTACCTCATCTTTTGTCAAGTAGCATAAGGTAGCAATCGTGACATCATTTTCAATATTGTAAGCATAATTTTCCATGAAATTATTGGCAAGGTCATCCCATGAATTTATAGACCCTTTTGGTATCAATGCAAACCATTCAAGTGCAGGCCCAGTAAGACTTCTAGGGAAGAGTCTCAAAAGGTAGGAGTGCTCATATGTGACATCCACACAAGTAGTGGTGAATTCTCATAATTTCTCAAGAGAATTTATCTTTCCCTTATACTTACTAAAGGTAGGGATGACATACGCTAGAGGGAAAGGAGGCATGTATATGCTAGTGTCATATGGGTAAGGATGTAAATCATGTAATGAGTACATCTTATTTGACACTTTCATCCCTTTTAATTTCCTTCATAGAGTATCCAACTAGGCAGTCAAAGCATCTATTATGGGACTATTGGAAACATTGTTATGAGGTCCCATATTTGTGTTGTGTAGTCCCATGTTTTGTTCAGATGACATGTTTTGGTTCATAACATTGTGAATATGTGGTGGATTTTGATTGTGGCCTTGAGTATGAATGTGTGATGTGTAAGTTGGGATGTGAGAAGTGGTTAAGCTATGTTGTATTTGTTTGGTGTGTTGTTCGTGGACATTGTGGTTGCCAAAAAAGGATCCATGTGTGTATCCATATGACATGTTAAGATTTTGTGTCATTTGTGATCCTTGTCCTTGTTGAAAAGGATTATAACTATGTGACGTGTTTGTATTTTGACTATGTGGGCCATTCATGGTTTGTCCTTGCAAGGGGTTTGTATTGATATGAGGACCTTGTGACATGGTGTTTGTCTTGGATTGAGGACCTTGTGACATGGTGTTTGTGGTTGGTTGAGATCCTTGGATGAGAACCCTTCTTGCCTTAGGTCTACCAAGGATTTTAGATGTGGATGCCCCTATGGCCTGATATGATGACCCAAAGGGTTGTATTGTGAGTAATGGTTGTGATGTGGTTTGTGTCATGGGCTGTGACATAGATTGTGTCGCAAAGATGGATGAATTGTTGGTAGTTGTGGTATTTTTGCTTGTTGTTCCAATGTGTATAGAAATTGTAATTTGTAGTGTAGATTGTCCTTTGCTTGTTTGTGTGTTGTCCTTAGGTAACATTGTTACACGTAAGGTGTTGAAATCAAATCCTTGAGGAAGTTTAATTCCTTCATGTAATAGTTTGGCTAAATATTGTTGAGGGTCCAACATGACAATTTCGTCCACAAGAGAGGCAACATAAATATTTTGTGCGACAACCTCTACATCTTCTATGAACACATTTCCATCCTTGTCTCTAATAAGGAATTGTTCAAAAGGGTTTTGTATCCTTGGTTGTTGATAAGATGTAGACCCCAAGTTGACATGGTCATGACTTTCAAGGTTGGTATTGTTGTGAGGATCATTAGTGGTATTTTCAAAGTTGTGGGTGCTAGTGTAATTGTAAAGGTACTCATCATGATGAAAGAGATCCATTGCTTGACGTTTCTTTTGCAATATAATTTCAACCATATAATACTTTCTCAAAATTAAGGTGGATGGTATGAGACTAAGACTATGATTTTGGTATTTTTGAAATAAGGTATGCCAAAATGTAATGCAACTATTAATTTGGTATTTTGAGGATAAAAGATGTCTAATGTATTCAACAAGGCTGAAGTGATAAGGGAAATGTCACATGTTATGAAGTCTAAAGTGTATGATAATGTTTTTTTAGGTCTAAAATGTTGTGGTATGAAGGATGCAAATGACTAAGAGATGATGGATACCTATAGTGAACTTGAGGGCCTAAAAACTTTTGAGAGATGTAAGAATAGGATCACTAACTATCCAAGGGTAAACCAATGTTTCAAGTAGGATTTTCAAATTTCCTTTTTCTAAGACAAGTGAAAAGAGTGACAAGGTGATTTTCCCAACTAGACTTGTGAGTAGGAGATTATGACGAAAATGACAAAGGATGAAGTTAAAAGGTGACTTGGTCAAATGAAAATATTTTGTTGAAGCAATGATGTGTGCCAAGGTATAGAGAGTTCTATCCTAAAATCCACAAAGTGTCAAGCCTAAAAGTTTGAAAAAGGTAGCCTAATGTGATGTTGGGATATGCAAGTAATGAGGATGCTAAGGTACCTATAATGGTGATTTAATAATGGAATGATGATATGCAAGGTGAATTGATCAAGTTTATGGTTTTAAATAGGAATCACAACAAGAAATTGGTCTAAAAATAGATCTCAAAGGTTTGAATATGATTTTGGCAAGAGTTTGACCTGATTTTGACTGTTTGGCTTGAAAATGTTGCTTGGTCTAAAGTTGTGAAGTGTTGAAATTTTTAGGTGTAAGGTTTATTTTCTTTTTTTTAAATACAAAACATAAAAAGAAAGAAAATGTAATGTTATTTGAGTTTGGTCTTGACAAACACTTTGCACAACTTGGGCTTCTCAAGAAATACCACTCGCTAGATCCCCAATCGGATTTCTCCAACCACTTAAACAAGGCAGACAACTAAAGACTTGGTGGCACTGGCTCCCCTCCACGACATTCATTTCTTGGGCTCACAAAGTCTCAATTCCTTGAAGAGTAATTTATTCCTCTACACATTCTTAGTGAAGATGTGGGATGGCTTCAAAATGACCATTCATACACTAGCAAGTGAAAAAGGATTTTGGCCACCAAAGCAAAGGTTTTTAGTGAATAATCGAGGAAATGGCACCTCGCGAGTGTCTAGCAAGCCACTTAAGGCATTAATCACTCTATTAGGGGCTCTTATACATTTTATGGTAGGTACCCTATTTCGAGTGACACTTCACGATGATGGCCTACATACCATGAGGACTTGATGGCTTAGTCTTATCCTTTTATATACCGGCCAAAGCAAAAAAATAGTTGGAGTCATTCCCTCTTGCAAGGAAAGCCCCTCTAAAGGTAACAAAAGAAAAAAAATATGTTGTTTTTGATCATCTAAGATTGCATGAAGTACAAGGAGAGATCATACACAACACCTTTTCCTCACACTCATATAATATTCATTTTAATTCCAAAATCCAAATGTGGGGGTGGTTGTACAAAATTTCTAAAGGTGTTTCTAATTCTCAAGATCACTAAATGATGCAACAAAAGAGCATACACACCTAGAAAAAATATGCAAATCATATGAAAATGCAAGCACTAGTAAATTTTAAATTTGCATATGATGTCAAATCAAACACTCAAGTGCATTTTAGACCCACTAATCATGCTATGTGAAAAATACACTTAAGATAAAACAAATTAAAGCAAGAACCCTACAAAGCATGATTAGTTATTTTGACCCTCAATCTTTGAAAAACAAAATTTTAGGTTGTAAATTTAAAATCTTGGATTATCAAACCTACAAGAAAGGTTAAGGATTAGTCACAAAAATCAAAATTAAACTAGGGAGAAAAGTAAAATATAATAGGAAAAAATAATCTAGTTTAGAAAGCTAATCAATTTAAGTAAAAAACTAACATCTAAAAGGAAAAATTAATCTAGTTTAGAAATCTAGTTAATTTAAGTAAAAAAAAACTAACATCTAATAGGCACAATAAATCGAGTTTATAAATGGAAACAAAGATTTTGGTAACTTTAATACTATATGCTCCTTCTAGGGTATTTCACCTAAAAGGAGATATTATTAGGGCACAAAATGCAATGTTTACACTCAAAGAGAGATATGAAATAGATGAAATATGCCTAAATGAAATAAACTAAGTGAAAAGAACTGAAAAACACTAGTGATTGTGTATGCAAAACTAAGGGATATGAGGTGTTTGAAAACACAGTGTTGTATGCAAATATGAACAAGAAACATTCACAAGTAAAAATAGAAATGAATGAGATTGAACAGAGTGCACCTAGAGATGGAAGGATGATGTTGGAAATTTTTGGAATCTGACAGAAATCACTGTTGATGTCTAGTGGGACTCATTCACCACTAATGGCGAAACAGTCCTTCTAGTAAATTGTCCTAAAATTGGTTTCTGACTATTGGGAACTGAGTTATGATGAAATTTCCTTTTCTAGCCTGGTAGTGAGACTCATTCACTACTGATGGTGAATCAGTCCTCCTCCAAGAAATCTACAAATTTTGAAGTCAACTCTATAGGTCCAGATCTGCACTCATCTTCTTGTCGAGTTGACAGAATCAAATCTGTAGAAAACAGGTTGAATGTTGTCTTCAAGCTTTAATTAGGGTTTAGTTGACTTGAATACTTTTATGACTTTTTTACCACTTTTCAACACCTATTTCTTTGAAAAATATGTCTACAAGACTTGCAAACACACATGCAAAGAGGGGGGAAATGGTTAAGGGTTAGAGTATAGGGATTTGCTTTGGTCAAATCCCACTTTGGTAATCAAACCCTTGATAAATAAATGAAATGAAATAAAAAAGGAATGATGAATAAATAACATGTAAGTTTCCTAAAGTCACCAAACCCTTATTGTTGAAGTTTGAATATTTGTCAATGTTTGCTCCAAGATGTTTTATTCAATGATGCTATGATGCTCAAGTGTTTAGATGGAATGCAAGGATGATTGAATGGATGGATGAATACTTCAATAAATGGGGGTAAAAAGGGATGGAAAAACACTTATTTATACACACTTATGCCCTAATTACCCAAAAATACAACATCAGAGGCCAACATAAGGTCTTAAAGAATAAAAACCTGAAGGAAATTTGAAATTATTTTTAATTTTGAGCAAAGAGGGCCTCATTCGCCACCCATGGTGATGTTAGAAACCAAGATCAGATTTGCAAACCAGAATAGAACTTCCATAGAAGAGAAAAACAAAAAAGCAAGATATTTGCAAAAGATGTGGAAATAATAATATTCGAGAATACAATAATTACAAGATAGAGATTTGCTTTATAAAAGCAAAGATGCCTAACCCTAATCTTATCTTAAGAAACAAGATAGCTCAAAAGATAAAGATGAGAATTAATTAAGTTAGGAAATAAATAATACCTAAGTAAAGTTATGCAAGTGTAATTAAATATTAATTACACCAACACCCCCCATAAGTGCAACTTAGGGAGAAGCATATTATTATGCAAATATGAGTCCTGACAACAAGGCTTGATCAGGTACTCATGTACAAATGAAAAGAGAGAGAAAACCCAGTGGGAAACCCCCCCTCAGAGTGATGAATTGTTGTGAAGACGCACTAGAAGAACTCTAATGAAGCAAAACTGGAACCCTAAATCTGGCAAGCAAGGAAAGATAATTTTGTCTACAATTGAAACCAAAAATGGAATCACAAATGTAACAGTAGACCCGATGCCAAGGAACACTAGAAACTCACATACTAGATCAACCCTGGGATCTGTAACAATAGTAGATGGAAGGATGAAAGGACCCATAATGATGACAAATCTGGAAGTTGTGTCTCTCGAAGCCAATGCCAAACTGAAACTAAAACTACCCATAGGATGAGTACCATCAAGATTCTAGAACATTAACCATAAAACATGGGCTTCAAATGAGAAAGATCTAAACCAATGTGGATCATGAACTGTAAAATCCCAATATGAAGTGTTAACCAAAGCAAACCAACAATGTGTCCAGCTAAGCAATAAAGAAGCTAGAAGGAGACAACAGGAAACTAGAAAAACTCATGTGAGTTGTCACCAACATGAAAGATGGATGAAAGAACCCCCCTTAATGGAACTTTACATCAGATCATTATTACAATACCCAATGATTGCATAAGGAGATAATGCAAAACTACAAAAACATAATCAAAAAAGAAAACCTAGCACACGAAACAAAAATTAATGCACACATAAAATAAGGTACACATATTCTATAAATAACCTTAGATCTGCATAGAGGCCAAAACCAACTTTCCAATTCCATGAAAATCGTGAAAAACGGATAAGCGAGTCACAAGATATGTCTCCCGAAGTGAAAAAGGAAACATCTGACTTCTGAGGCAGAAAAAAGCATCAAAAAGGGAAAAAAAAAACCACACTAGCACCATTACGTAGAGCATCGAAACAAATTTCTGACGATATCTCATTTGCGAAAAAAGGATGTCGTATGCCCAAGATATGCCCGTTTCCGTGAAAGTTTTCCAAAAACCTATTTGGCCCCTAGAAGCCCTTAGGGGCTAAAAAAAATTCAACCCCTGGTCGCATGTAGGACCAGGGGCTGGTGCACAGAGAGCTAGCAGTGGAGCCCCCAGTCATCCATGTGACCAGGGCTAGGGCTAGGGACTTTCGGCTGGGCACTGGGCACAACCCTTGGTCGCCAATAGAACTAGGCCCGAGGCTTAACCCGACAGGGGTTGAAGCCGGTGGCGCGCAGACATCCATAGAACCCCGATCTGAGTAGAATAAGCCCATGGGGGATATGAACCGGCAAAGCGGTGGAGAAGTGGCACGACCTATGTAGCAGTGGCCGCTAGGCTGAAAGTGGGCGGCGCGGCCGATGTGAGCGGCCAGATGGTGGCACGGTGGTGGCAAAGGGGTGGCACAGTCGGTTTTATACTGGCCGCGCAAAAAACCCAACAAATTTTTCTATATTTTTTGATATTTTTTTGAAATTTGTGCATCGTGAAGCATGCTTAGGGGCCGTACGGCCCTTGGGAATTTTTTTTTTGCGTCTCTGGATGACTATGTCCAAATTGGACAAAATTTATATGGAAATAGGTGTTTTTGGGTGCTGCGAATCCAATGACGAGGTCCATTTGGGTCCAAAGTGCTCTGAAAATTAGATGACCCCTGGATCTATCAGAAAAATCACCAAGCTTACAACCCTCACAGATTTGGCACACGATGACAAAAATGAATAAAATAAAAGTCAATTCTGACTTTTTCTAGCACTCTGAATCCAACAAAAAACCCTGATCTGATCCAAGATGCTGCTTAAAGATGCTCAAGGATTGAAACCCTTGAGGGACCTCAAACGAGCTCTGCACTATGTTCGTCCAACAAAGTTGAGAAGGGGCTGCAAATCGAGGCTCTGATACCATGTTAGAAACCCAAAATAGACCCTCCACATAAGAGAAAAACAAAAAAGAAAGAGCTTTGCATGAAATGTGCAAATTTATATATTCAAAGTACAATAATTACAAGATAAATATTTTCTTTTTAAAAGCAAAGATGCCTAACCCTAATCTTATCTTGAGCAACAAGATAGCTCAAAAGATAAAGATGAGAATTAATTAACCTAGGAAATAAATAATACCTAAGTAAATTTATGCAAGTGTAATTAAATATTAATTACACCAATAGGTGAGTGGGTCCCACTCAAGGCATGCAAGTGGGTGTTGGGAATTAAGTTGTATTTAATACTATTTGTCGGGTTTTTATTCAAAAACACACTTAATTAAGGCCTATAAGTGCATAAATGGGGAAAATAAAGCATAAGAAAGGTGTAATTAGTGGTGAAAAGCCTAGGAAAGTGTGGAATGCTTGTTACAAGACTTTACAAAACTTTGAAAAAGGACTTGATAAGGGAGAAAAAGGTGATATTTAGATGAATTATAATAAGAAGATTCTAGAAAAGGGTAGAAATGTGTTACAACACTTCACAACACCTTCACAAGACATCATAAAGTCTTAATAATTTGAATATTCAAGACCTAATGTGAATGTATAAGTTACATTACAACATTAAATCAAGGTGAAATCAAGCATAGGGGGGACAAAACTAGAAAAAGTAAAAGGGTTACTTTTTTCATGTCCACAGTTAGCCCCCACTTTAGTGAGAGGATGAACTTACTTCAAACTCTCACTAAAGTAGAGCAATGCACCTCAAGAGGGGTCTGAATGTACTAATGCTTGATAAGATGAGAAAAAAACCATCAAGAGGGATGATAAAGCCCCCATGATGAAGATCCCATGGAAAATCAATCATAAGCACAAAGGAACACACTTGAAGTGATGGAAAAGAATGAAGGAAAGAAGATAAATCTTTGATTGTCTCTCTAGCTCATTGTGGATTAGATCTAGGTTGTTTGTTTGAAAAAAGAAATGTGTACTCACTCTAGGCCAACAAAACTCAAGTTTGTCTGCCAAGTGAGAAAGCCCAAGTATACTCAATCTTGGTCCACATAACTTCTATTTGTCTGCAGGGTGAGAAAGCACAAGTATACTAACTCTGGTGCCATGAAACCTCTGGTCATCCATGGGGTGAGAAATCCACAAGGTGGATAAGGGGAAAAGTCGTGCCTCATAATGGGCTTTTCCACTCAACCATATCAAAGGTATACCTCCTGATAAATTTAATAAGGCACCACAAATGACAATGTCATTTTGTGCTTCATGAGACAAGAAAAGCTTTGTATGCTTAGAACTCATGAATAAATGCAATGGTACCACAGGCATGCAAGCTATGTTATGCAAGGTGGCCATGTAGATGAAAAATGTAACATGAAAAATAAATGTTCAAATGATTCTTGTTTGATTCATACGAGGTCTATAACATAGGGAACATTATGTCTAATGTCTCTAAGAGAGGACAGATCAAAGAATACAATATTCACAACTAAGGGGATGCAGTGTGTCACATCAGACCACTCAGAGGAATATAATATACTAAGCTAGATCACACTCATGAAGGACATCACACCCAATGTCATCCACAAAGTGACAAATGCATTGTATAAAGTAACAAGGTTGCACTAGGAACCAATAAAAAGAAAAATGCAAATGAATAATGTCAATGTATGCCCCCACTTTAAAGGAATTGCTACACACCGTTTTGCACGATCAATTACTTTAAAGTAGCCATGGAAAAATGCAAAAAGAAAACATGACATGAAAGCCAACTTGGAAAGCCCCTATGCCAGGTCATATGTTTCTGAGTAAGGTTGTGTAATGCGAAGGAAAAAGGAACAAAATAAAAATGGGTTGCCCCCAAAAAGGAACACACCAAACACATAAGGGATCTATGTATTTGGGGTCAGTATGTTCATTTCTACAATGTTTTGATTAAAGAGCTTGGTACTGTGATCATTCCCCAAAACATATAGAACTGGAAGAATGAAACAAAAATAGTGAAAACAAAAGAAAAGAAAAGTCCATTTTGGGTCAACATGGAAGAGACATTATGGTCTTAAAACTTTGCATTGTCCCCAAAAGGAGAAGCACAAGCAAATAGAAAACAAAAAGGTAAAAGAAAAGGAAAAATATTTCAGTCAACATGAAGGAGACATTTTGGTCTCAATTCCTAGTGTCATCCCAAAAAGGAAAAACACAAGCAAAAGAAAAAGTGAAAAGGGAAAGGGACCGATTGGGTCAACATTTCGGTCTCAATGCCTAGTGTCATCGCCAAAAGGAAAAACATAAGAAAAAGAAAAATTGAAAAGGGAAAGGGACCAATTGGGTCAAAATGGAAGAGACATAGGGTGTCTCAATGCTTTGCATCATCCCCAAAAGGAAAACACAAAAAAAAAGCAAGAAAGAGAAGGACCTTTTGGGTCAACATGGAAGAGACATAGGCATGTCAATGCTTTGCATCAACCCCAAAAGGAAAACACAAAAAAAAAGTGAAAAAGAGGACCTTTTGGGTCAACATGGAAGAGAAATAGGGCATCTCAATGCTTTGCATCATCCACAAAAGGAAAACACAAAAAAAAAGAGAAAAAGAGAAGGATCTTTTGGGTCAACATGGAAGAGACATAGGGTGTCTCAACGCTTTGCATCATCCGCAAAAGGAAAACACAAAACAAAGTTAAAAGTACAAGCAATGTACGACATATAGAAGAATAGAGGTACAAATAGAGGAATGCCATAAAGAGAGGAGAACATAAAACATCACATTATAGAAGAACACAATATGCACATGCAAAAGAAGGAAAAAAAAAGAAGAAAAATGCAAAAGGCTAGCAAGGTGAATGGAAGTAAACCATCTAACAGGTCATCCACCTCCCAATCATGTTCAGTGTATTGTGATGGTGGTTGATTGTCCAAAGGGAGAATTGGAAGTGTCAAACTAGGGGAGGTACCAAGGTCCTCACTTGGTGTAAGAGTTTTGTTATATAAGCTCATGGAAGAGGAAAATAAAGAATTCAGATCATTATTCACCTCTTCATCTATTTTAGAGATCTCCTCCTCATCATCATCCAGATTAATCATGGCAGGAGGACAAATGGTAATTTCAAAGGGTATATCAGGAGTTTTCACTATTGTATTAGATCGTTTTGTTCGAATTCAGGAGGAGGGTCATTATTTATTACTTCTATCAAAGGTGGAGGTTGATTTTCTTAGTTTTCTGTTGTTTGTAATTGATGAGGAAGGAGATGATGGTGACGTTGACACTCCCTAGCACTGCTGTTTCTTTCAATTCTATTTTGAAGTTGTGTGGGTGTAAGAGTGGGTTAATTCACCATAGGCTCCATTTCTTTCAGAGGGGGAAGAATGGAAGGAACTGAAGGAGATGGGTCAACCCCTTTCTTTTTTGCTTTATACACTTTTTTTATGTGAGGAGGAATGATGGGGTTGGTTTCATTATCTCATGGATGTTTGGATGAGGAAGGGGAAGTGTTCATGTCTAGTTGATCCAAAGTTGATGGCTCAGGTTCAGGGGGAAGTTTTGTCTCATCGAGGATGGGGATGTTGGAAGTGGATGGGGAGGGATTTCTTAGCAATAATTATGAAATTTTCTTGGCTTTAAACTTTTGATAAACAATGAAAAAGAAGTCTTTGTGAGGTGTTATGGGCTCCATGGGCTCAAGCCAAAAGGCTTGTATGGAAACGTTTCCTTTCAAAGACAAAGGGTTAAAGCCACTATGGTGAATAGTGAATATGTCATTGTCATGTAAAAACTTTAAACATTTGTGTATGACTGAAGGGGAAACTATCATCGAGTGAAGCCATGGATGGCCTAGCTGTAAACGAAACTGATCTAATTGTGGAATGATAGAAAATGTTACATCCACTATCGTAGGTCCTATTTGTAAGGAAAGAACGATTGATCCAATCATAGGGCACGTGAAACCATTATGTGTTTTGATCCATGGTTTGTCATAAATATCTTGATAAAGTTCATGTATTACTAAAAATTCCTCAGTGATCACATTCTCGCAATAGGAAGGATCTATGAGTATCCCATTAGTGGGCTTATCATAAATACATCTTGCTATATAGAGAGGACCATTAGGAAGATTTGGAAGAATTTCTTTAGAAGTAAAAGTAATATCAAAAATTTTCTTAGGTGGGCCCTTACGAGGGATAACATCTATCACTCCTACCAACTCATTCATAGGATTAATAGAAGTAGGATGCCGAATAGGATAAGGATTTTCAATAGCTTTATGAATAGTCATCAGATCAGTGTTTTAAGTTTCACTAGATTTGACAAATGACATGGTATGTTGGTCATCAAATTGGTAAAAAATTGTAAATTTTGATTGGGTGGGGCAACAGAGGGATTTCCTTTAACACTGACATTTCAAATGGATAGATTTACAGAATCAATGAGGTCTTGCACAATGTTTTTAAGATGCTTACATTGTTCTATTTCATGTCCATTTTGTCTATGAAAATGGAAATAAGCATTTGGCTGAAAGTTGGGAGGCAAAGGATTAGTAGTATCTAATGGTTTACTGTAGGTAAATTAATCATCTATTGTTAAAGGAGTTGATTCATTATGTTATGGAAAGTATCAGGTAAGGGGGTAAATTGTCTCTTTGGGTCCCCATAGGTAAAGGGCACCGCTGCTCTAACAACGACCACTTGATTAAGAATGGGTTGAGTTGGTTGTGGAGGAGGGGGATTGAATTGTAAAAACAATTTATTTGGTTTTCTAAAGTTTTGTGAGTTGTTTTGGTTGCTTTGTTCATTCTTCTTAGCTGGCTAGAAGTGGATTTGGCATCATGACTAGTAACTGAGTTGTGATAGTCACAAAGGGTTGTGCATAAATGCATGAAAGAAGGAAATTTCATCATGGTAAATTTATCCTAAAGTTGAGTTTACAAGTTTTCAATAAACATCTCTTGGAGATGTGAATCAAGAATCTTGACATCTACTTGAGAGTACAATGATTGATAGCATGAAATGAAATCAGTGACTTTTTCATCCACATTTTTTTTACATCTCATTAAATCAGCCATTGTCTTTTTGGAAGTCATGTGGACTTGGAAATGACTTATAAAGGAATCAACACGTTAATTAAATGATCAAATTGAATGATTGGGTAATTTTGAAAACCACTCCAAGGCAATGTCCTTTAAGGTCCTAGGAAATAGTTTAGCTAACAATTTATCATCAAGGACAAAATCATTGCACAAGGTTGTATAACCATTGACATGATTAGTAGGTTCTCCTTTGCCTCTGTACTTGTCAAACCTAGGAATCTCAGTTCCTTGAGGAATTAGTGTTCTTAAGATCTCTAAAGATAATGGGCTACTACAGACATAGTAGACGGGTGGTGTGGTTTGGTTTTGGTTTAAGGTAGATATTTGTTGTTGCATGGAAGAAATAGTTTGGAATAGTTGTGTAATGAGAGGGTTAGTGTAAGTGGTATCAGGTGGAAGAGAGAATGGTGATGGAGTATATGTAATCTTAGGACAAGTGAAAGGGACACTAAGAGTGGTGAAGGTGGTGGGGGATGGAACATTCAATTCCACAAAATAATTAGGAATGCTAGTTGGAATAGCGAAAGGAGTCACACATCCTATTGCATGGTTGTAGCTTGAGGAGTGGTATAGGTGGGTATGGATGCTACAGTTGAAGGAGGAATGTGGGATCCTCCTTGGCTAACCATAGTGTTTGCTGGTTGGGATGTTCTAGAGGTGGAAGAAGCATGTTTTTGATATATCTCAACAATTTGTTTCATGACATCTAAGCCCTTATCACTTTCAAGCATTCGATGGATTTTGTCTATAGCAGGAATTGTAGTAGTTGAAATGTTTTCAAGACACAATTTTTGTTGCAAATGTGCTAAATCCTCATGAATGTTAATGACTTTGTCTTTTGGAATGGGATCACTCAATGTGTCAACATTCATTATATGTGAAGGTAAAGGTGTATTGATGGTAGTATCCATTCCTGATGCACCATTGTCCATACCAGGAGTAGGAGCTCGAGACAACCCAAGGTCCACAATGAGTGTGTTATCATAGGAAGCCATGAGTCGGGAACTTATTCTCAATAAAGTATTAGCAATAGGGCACCAAACACTCATACAAATACCAAAAGAGGTGGGGTGGATGCAAATGCAAACTAGGAACAATAAAATGCGAATAAGAAGAATTCTATAAATTGAAACATGGAGGCAATAGTAGAAAATAGAAATGCAGAAATTACAGAGAAAATGATAGAAATTGTTGTGTAGAAAGTGCAAGGGTATGTCCAGGATCATGATGGGCCAAAAAGTGGCAATATGATGGGTATTTGTAGGGTATGTGGATGACGACTTTTTTTTTACCCAAAATTGATGAAATGAAAAGAGTTTTTAAAGGGTATTCTCAGCTTTCCACCAATATAAATTATGTTTTACTTTGAATTTAACAAATAATTATTATTTATTTTCTATTTGAATTACGACTAAAGTCCTGATTGATAGGCTGATTGAAAAACATCGATAGCTTTCAAATGGTATCACATTTTTGGAATCCAAAACATGCATCACATTCTATACTTCGTATACTATAGGATTAAAAAAATAAAAATTGAATTTCATGAAGTTTTGACCAAGTTAAGGTGGTCAGACATACGAGTTTTTATATATTTTTTAAGTTGTAATAAAAAATTCCTAATTAATTATTTACTTGGAAATAATTATAAAAAAATGTGCATCACATCCAAACATGAGTCCTCTACTTATGTCTAAAATCTTATAAGTAATTATTATCATTTTATTGTGGTTAGGGTGGTCAGACAGACACCTACTTCTTATTTTTTCCCTGAAATTTAAGTACTATCACATTGAAATTTAAAATTTTCACCAAATTGATTTTTCTTTTTTTTAAAATAAACCTAGTAGTTTAGAAACTACATTCAATTTGCTATAGATTCTATTCTTACATATTTTTGAAATAATATAGATTACTTATTGAATTTTTTACGTCAAGTTTCCTAACTTTGATTTTTCTAAATTTTTTGCCACTTAAGGGCCTATTTTTTCCGTGATGATCCTGCACATACCTGCAAAAAGATTGATTTTCATAGGCTGGAGAATGAATCTAGGGATGGATTTTTTTGTGCTTTTTCAAAAAAATTAAAGTTTTTTTTATGCTTTTTAGATACAAAATGAAGATGCAAATGCAAAATTTTTGTTTTTGTAATGTTTTGTAATGCAAAAATGAAATCTATATGAGATATTCACTAATGCAAATTTCTAAATTCTAGGATGTAAAAATAATGCAAAAAGCTAATTCAAAGGCTAATGCAATGAATTCTAGGATGTAAATGCAATGAAAATTAGAAAGAGGATGTTCAATATGCAGGTTCACCAAAATGGAAGCAAATATTTTTGTAACCTTAATGCTATATGCTCCTTCTAGGGTTTTTCACCTAAAAGGAGATATGATTAGGGCCCAGAATGCAATTTTTAGACTCAAAGAAAGATATGAAATATATGCAATATGCCTAAATGAAGTAAACTAAGTACAAAGAACTGAAAAACACTAGTGATTTTGTATGCAAAACTAGGGAATATGAATTTGTTTGAAAACACACTGTTGCATGCAAACATGAACAAGAAACATTCATAAATGAAAAAAAAAACTGAATGAGATTGAAGATAGTGCACTTGGAGATGGAAGTTTGATACTAAAAGGTTCTGGAATCTAACAAAAATCATTGTTGACGAGCAATGGGAATCATTCGCCATTGATGGCGAATCAGTCCTTCTTCTGCTAAACTATCTTGAAATTGGTTTCTAACTGTTGGGAATTGAGTTATGATGAAATCACCTTTTCCATCTTGGCAGTGTGACTCATTTGCCGCTGATGGAAAATAAGTCCTTCAAAAAAAATATGCAAATTCTGAAGTCAACTCTGTGGGTCCAGTCTGCACTTGTCTTCTTATCGGGTTGACGGAATCAAATCTATAGAAAATAGGTTGAATATTGTCTCCAAGCTTGAATTAGGATTTAGTTGACTTGAATCACTTTGATGACTTGTTGATCACTTTTCAACACCTATTTCTTTGAAAAATATTCCTACAAGACCTACAAACACACATGTAAAGAGGGGAAAAATGTTTAAGGGTTAGAGTATAGGGATTTGCCTTGGTCAAATCCCACTTTGGTAATCAAACCCTTGATAAAGAAATAAAATGAAATAAAATAGGAATGATGAATAAATAACATGCAAGTGTCCTAAACTCACCTGACCCTTATTGTTGAAGTATGAATATATGTCAATGGCTGCTCCAAGATACTTGATTCAATGATGTTACGATGCTCAAGTGCTTAGATGGAATGGAAGGATGATTGAATGGGGGTTAAAATGGATGGAAAAACACTTATTTATACACACATGCCCTAATTACCCAAAAATACATCACAGGATGAGATAAGGTCTTGATGAATAAAAACCTAAAGGAAATTTGAAATTATTTTGAATTTTGAGCCAAGAGGGACTCATTCGCCACCCATGGTGAATGGGTCCCACTCAAGGCATGTAAGTGGGCATCAGGAATTAAGTTGTATTTAATACTGTTGTTGGATGTTGTGGATGTGTTTCTGATATGTGATTGTCATTGATGTCAACACTATTAGCATTTGGCATATTAGAGGTAGTATATGTCAAGGATATTGAGAAAATTGTTAAAGGAAGTGTTCCAGGTTCTTTGTGGAACTATGAAGGTCATGAAGGTGTCTTGCTCTGTACGTTGAAGATCAATTGGTTTGGATTAAAGGGATTTCTACTGAGTATATCTAGTTCATCCACTAGAAGTTTTAGAGGTTCGTTTGAAGATCTGATCATGTAGTGAACAGTTGTGTTCTGACAGTATTTATGTGTGTTCTGTCAGCATTCTTGAGTGAAGTTTGCATGTTTTTGGTACTGCGGATGTTTCTCTATTATTTCTTGTTATTTTTGGATGTTTCTAGATCATGCTCTATCTTTGTGGTATGTCCACATTGATCAGTGTGTTCGTGGTGAAATATTTTTCTCTATATGTTTTATTTTTCATGTTCTTGGCTGACATGATGGTGGTAGCGTGTTGTGGATCTTTGAGGTGGAATTAATTGAAATATTTTTGTGATTGGAGTTGTTAACTTGGGTCTCCACTATGTTGTGGATGACCTTAGTGGATTCACATTGCAAATTTATTTGTAATTTGTCTAACTTTGAAAATATGTTTTATATTTTCTAGCCGGCTAGGTTGTTGATGTAATCTCATGTTGCAGATATATAAGAGAAATTGTTTGAGTGAATTTAGTGTGTGCATAAGAGTGAATTTATGACAGAGAAAGTGCAAATTTGTGAATAGTGTTCCTATCATTTGATTAGTAGAGTGAGAAGAAGGTAGTGTGAAGAGTGAAGAAAGTTTTTATGTGCTTAATTGGAACTGTAATCAGGCTTGTGTAGAAGCTATTCTTTTAGTTCATACTTTGTGGATCTAATCAATATTGTTGTATCGTTAGGTAGTGAACCCTCTTTTATTTGAGCAGTGAGCGCTAGGTAGTGTGTTTGAATGCAAGTACATTCCCATTATTTTCTCATTATACTTTTAGTAGGGTATAATATTGTGGACTAACATCCACTATGGTTTTTCCCCTAGTAGGGTTTCAATGAAAAAACTTGGTATTCTCTATGTTTCTGATGTGTTGATTGTCCATGTTTTATTATTCATTCATCAAATCTGAGATTAAGTTAAGTAAGGTTTGAAAATTTTAAATATTCTGTGACAACTGATTCCTCCCCCCTCTTAGTTGTCTTTCCTTGTTTTTCCAACAACTATTTGTTGGGTTTGTATTAAAAAAACACACTTAATTAAGGCCTATAAGTGCATAAAGGGGCCAAATAAAGCATGAGAAAGGTGTAATTAGTGGTGACAAGCCTAGAAAAGTGTGAAATCTTGTTACAAGACTTTACAACACTTTGAAATAGGACTTGATAAGGGATAAAAACGTGATATTTAGATGAATTGTTATAAGAAGAGTCTAGAACAGTGCAAAAATGTGTTACAACACTTCACAACACCTTCACAAGACATCATAAAGTCTTAATAATTTGAATATTCAAGACCTAATGTGAATGTATTAAGTTACATTACAACATTAAATCAAGGTTAAATAAAGCATAAGGACCTGATAAAACTAGAAAAAGTAAAAGGGTTACTTTTTCCATGTCCACAAGAAAGCTAGTTAATTTAAGTAAGAAAATCTAAAATCTAAGTCTAAATTTTTATTTTTTAAAAATTAGATTTAAATCTAAATATTTAAACCTAATTAAGACTAAAAATCCAATTAATCTAAAATTGAAATTCAAAAATCTACTTAAGCTAAAATCTAAAATCTAAAATTTAATATAAATTACAATCTAAGATTTAATAAAGAATCTAATTAGAAAAATATAATTAAGCATCCAAAGCTAATTAAAATCTAATCTAAAAATATAAAATCTAATTAAAATCTAATTAAGAATCAAATTAAAAAATCAAAATTAAAGTCTAATTAAGATCAAAATCTAAATCAAATGAAAATCTAATTAAAGTCTAAATCTAATTAAGATGCAATTGAAAATTAAAAATCTAAATCTAATTAAGAATTAGTTGAAATTTTAAAGTAAATGAAAATATAAATCTAATGAAGATCTACATTAAATTAAAAGCTAATCTAAATCTAATCAGAATGAAAATTTAATCTAAAGCTAATCAAAACTAAAAGTGAATCTAAATCTAATCTAATTAAAATCTAATCTAAAACTAACGAAATTATTAAAAGCTAATGCAAATCTAATCTAAGTAAAGGCTTAATAAAAAGCTAATTAAAGTAAAAGATAGTCCAAATCAAATGAAGATCTAACTTAAATCAAAAGTGAAATTAAATAAAAATCTAACTCCCTGTGTGCAGCGAACAGTCAATGGTGGCAAGTCCTCAATAGTTAGATAACAAATTTATTGTATGTAGATGAAATAGTACTCATCGGGAAGGTTCTAGATGGGGGAAGATGAAAAGATTCAGTGCTTGGTCGATAGGAAATGGATCTCAAAAGTGTTAGACCTTGGGTATGTGTAGGATCATCATGGAAAAAATAGGCCTTTAAGTGGCAAAAAATTCAGAAAAATCAGAGTTAGGAAATTTGACGTAAAAATTTGAATAAGTTATCTATATTATTTCAAAAATATGTAACAATAGAATCTATAGCAAATTGAATGTAGTTTCTAAACTACTAGGTTTTTGTTTTTTTTAAAATTATTTGGTGAAAATTTGAAATTTCAGGAAAAAAATAAGTAGGTGTATGTCCACCTAACCAAAATAAAATGATAATATTTTTTTATAATATTTTAGGTATAAGTAGAGGACTCATGTCCCGATGTGATGCATTTTTTTTGTAATTTTTTTCCAAGTAAATAATTAATTATGAATTTTTTATTACAACTTTTAAAAAATATAAAAACTTGTATGTCTGACCACCTTAACTTTGTCAAAACTTTATGAAATTCAATTTTTATTTTTTTAATCCTATAGTATGCAGAGCATATAATGTGATGCATGTTTTGGATTCAAAAAGAGTGATACCATTTGAAAGCTATAGATGTTTTTCAATCACCCTTTCAATCAGGACTTTAGTTGTAATTCAAATAGAAAATGAATAATAATTACTTATTAAATTCAAAGTAAGGAATACTTTATATTGGTGGAAAGCTAAGAATATCCTTTAAAAAACCTTTTCGTTTCATCAATTTTGAGTAAAAAAAAAGTCATCAACCACATACCCATCATATTGCCACTTTTTGGCCCATCATGATCCTGCACATACCCCCTTGAGTCAGTTGGTTTATGCTAACAAACATGGCTTATATGTAATTTACTTACTTCCAACATCAATACCAACAAAGAAGATTTTGGAGGAGCTAAAACCACTGGAATTGGGGTTGTAGCATGTCAAACAAGAGAACTGAAATGTCAATACCAGTGCACCAAAGTGGAGAAGGCTTCAGGTTGTAGTGCACCAAATTGGAGAAGTGAACTACCAATGAAAGAAAGTTTGGAGGAGAAAAAACTAATGGCTAGGGAGTGGTCAAAACCCTAAGCTTTACTTGCTAAAGGTTGCATTATGCTAAAGGTTTCTCCAGCAAAGAGGGTGCTCTAAGCAGCTTAGCTAGAACCAAGCTTCATGCTCAAAGTTCCTTCCTTCACAATCTATAGCTCACCACTTGATGCAGAAATCTTTGCCAGCATAGACAGCGTCAAAGTCATCACCGACTGTTAAAATTTATTTCTCTCAATCTCTAATAGAAAACCGGTCTTCTCCAATCACAAGATCATGCATAGAGTGCTTCAAGAAAAACCATGTTGTAGGAACAAAAAGTGTGTGTCTATTTAAATATGTAGAAAGAAAAGAAACTATTATAAATAAAGTAAAAGGAAAAATAGATATATTTAAAGGCTTTAGAAATGTCAAGCAAGTGTAAATTGGCAGGTGTAAAGCTCAATACCTCATTCTTTGATACATACCATTAGCTTGTGCTAGGATTGGTTCTTTGTTATAAGTTATGGACATCCATCGTATCATTTGATGGGATTTTTTCAAATGCTTAAGAAGACACAAGGAACTGATGTTTGTGGTTACAATATTTGAGAACTTCTAAGATAAGGGTGTCAGCTAGCTAGATCTTTTTGTGAACTACCACAGTCAATCCTTTACAAATAAAGTAAAACACAATAACATATTATATAGATTAAGGAACTATTCATTTCTTCCACTTTAAAATAATAATGTTGGAAAAGGTTAACTATTCTATAAATTAACACGCCTGTGCATGAGATAAGGAACTGTATGCATACAATCACAAGAGCATAGACAAGGGACCAACATCCTACCTTCCTGTGCTATAATAATAACTTTGGAACAAGTTGAAGGCATCTATAGTTAGCATAGAGAAAATATATTACGAAGTCATCTTAAATTAGAGAAAGACCCTACGTTGAGTTTGGAGGATTTGATAATCAGGCGAATTAAATCAGAAAGCTAAATGACCGCTACCAAATGTATCGGGGAGATTTTTTCAAAATTAATTGAAAATTTCATAGTAACTTAAACCCCCATCAACAATAGAGCACAATGAAAAGAAAGAAATATAAAAATATTGAAACAATATCACCTAGTTTTCAAGCTTCCATTGAATTACCTCCATTGGCATTCTCCATCTTGCTGCAAATTGCATGATTTCCCTCAGATTTAAGTGAAACTATAACCTATGCATAATACAAGCAATAAATTGAAGTATTATATGCTCAAGTACTTAAAGCTCTCAAGCATTCTATGTGTGTATTACTGAAAATAACTCTGTGTCTAAAATGACTTGAGAGAGACCCTTTTAAAGAATGCCAAATTGAGAATGGATGGCCCAAATTAAAAGCTTATAAAAGCCTGAGATCAAAGGGCATTATTCAATTTGATGAGGAGTATTAGGGTTAGGCAAACATTAGGTCAAAGTTAGAGCAAGCTTTGAAATGAAGGATTGAGATTTAATTGAAAGCAACTAAATCAATGGTGGAGAAAAAGAGGTAGTTGGAAAATCAAACAATAATAGCAATTATTTGATTTATGGAGGAAAGTTGACTTATGAATTAAAAAATGGTTTAATTCATAAATGTGAATGAGAAAAAATAAAATAAATAATTTTTTTAATTATTTATTTTTGGGATGAAAAGTGGGTTAAATGGATAATTTTATTTAATTGAAGGATAAATGGTAATGCTATTAAATAATTAATGGTAATAAGAAATTTATTTAATTATTGGAGGGAATAACGATTAATTAGTGATGTGTTTAAATAAATAAATGTAATTTATATATTTAAATAATCATGGAGGAATAATTAGAAATTATGACATTAGGACATAATAAAATGATTGAATATGTGAGGAGGACATTTGACATAGAAAAATGTAGCTCCGGGGCCTAGGTCATTTTTATGTATCTACATATTTTATACATGTTGCATTCAAGGATGAACCTAGAGATCTCACCCCAAGAGTGGAATGGAAGAAAGAGATCTAACAATACGGTATCCTAAGGTATGATTTTAGATTACAAGAGGGGTTCACCACCAAGTTTAGACTTGGAAAGCCAATGCAATGAAGGATGAAATGAAAAACCCTAATTTGATGAAATGTTTCAATGAATGACATAGAAATGACCATGAAATAAAATAAAAAGCTATAAAACTGAGAGTGTACACCTAGAATCTGGAGACAAATGGAATAGAGCTCTGAAATCTTGAAGTTTCTACTTTTTAGGCCTGGTGGGAATCATTCTATAGAGGAACAAATTTCTCAAAAAAGGGTATCTGAAACTAAAAAAATCTCAAAACTGACCCAAAATGGGACTCATTCGCCAACCTTGGTGAATGAGTCCACTCAGGGTTTTCTAAAACATGAAGGTTTGAATCTGGTCTTTAATGTTTGCTCTTCCTGTTCCGCTTGATTTTTGAATATGAAACTGCCAATTTTAGGCATGTAGGTGACTTTTTGTGAAGATTATGACCTTGTAAATGGGGGAATCACTCCAACAACCTTGTAACCTATTCTTCAATGATCTCTAAATCTTCAAATACCTAGATCTGCAATCACACAAAGAAAGAGAGAGAAAATGTTGATTGTTAGGGAATAGGGGTTTTCCTTAGTCAAACCCCTTTTAGTTAATTAAACCAAATGATGAAATAAGATGATGAAGAAAGAACATGAAATAATGCAATTCAAACCTTACCATGATGATGGATCTTGAATTTATGCAACAATTGATGAAGAATTTTTCCCTTGAATGACTTAGATTTGATCTTGAAGGCTATGATGACCTTGTGAAGACTTAAAGTGCTTAAATCTTGAGTTTTTGACTTGATGACATGAAGGTATGATGTTTCTTGTTATGAAATGAGGATTTTAAATCTTTCTTATATTGGAAATCCACTCACATGACTGTTAATTTGATCCCCAAGGCCGACATTGAAGAAATTTAAATTAAAAACCACCTTTCCTACTCAAAGCCTTAAAAATAGGCCAAAGGGGACTCATTCGCCATCGTGGGAAAATGAGTCCCACTTGGATGGGACTCATTCACCCAAGGTGGGAAATGGGTCCCACAGGGGCTATTTTTCATGCTAAAGTGTCGGGGAGTGGAGAATTTAAGCTTTTATGTTGATTTTGTTGGGTTTTTTATCGAAATTTACCTTGGGATGTGTAATATGGGGTCATAGGGGCCTATTAATGATGGTATAAAATTCATAAATGTAATAGGGCCAAAAATTCAATGTGAAAGTGTAAATAAATAGACTTTACAACAATAAATTAAGGTAAAATTGGGTCTATTTAGCTTAGAAGGGCCCTAAATCTCATGTCAATGTGTAAAAAACATTACAACACTAGATTAGGTTCACTTTATTTACAAACGTCCCAAATTTAATGTGAAGATGTAAATAAATACATTTTACAACATTAAATTAGGATATAGTTAAGTGAAATTAGCTTAAAAAGGGCCCAAGACCTACTGTGGAGGTGTAAAACACCTCAAAAAACTAGATCAAAGCAACATTAAGTCAAATTTATCATTAATTATTCCCATATCAAGTGTGAAAATGTAAAGGTACACATTTTTCTATGCTACGTTTAGCCCCCACTTTAGTGCGAAGATGAACTTGCTTCAAACTCACACTAAAGTAGACATTCAAGAGAGGTCCAATCGTACCAATGGGGATGGTCTAGGATAACAAAGATTAAGGAAGCGGTGAAGCCCCTAGGATCCAAGATCCTAAGTCAAATCAACATAAGCAAAAAAGGACACACACAAGGTGTACGATATGCAACATCAAGATACACGATCATGTAATGACAATAATTAGAGGAAGAAAAAAAATAAGCAAAAATAGAAAGGTGGATCAAGCTTCCCCAATTTTTCCAACGCAATGTGGATCAGATCTAGGATGTTTTTATGAAAAATGCATACTCACTCTAAGGTGACAGAACTCTTGGCTATCCACTAGGTGAGAAGTCCTAAAAGGTGAGAAACATACTCTCATGGCTAGTATGTACTCACACACACACAAGTGGCTATGGGGAAATTCATGCCTTGACTGGGCTTCTTGCTCAAACCATACCAAAGTTATACCTCCTGATAACTTTAATAAGGTTCCATGTAAAAATAATCTTCGAGCTCCATGAGGCAAGAAAGATTTTGTATGCTTGAAACCCTTAGACATTGTAAATGCAGAATAGCGTAAGGTTTGTTCAAAGGGTGTTTTCTTCATTCATGCAAGGTCTCTTCTTAGGGAACATCGTGCCTAATGTTTCCAAGAGAGGAAAAGTCAAATAAATATCACTCTTGGAGGAAATCAATCCCAATTCCACCATGAAGAAAGGATGCATTGCAAGAAGAAAGAAAATCACACAATGAAAAATGAGTGTCAATGTATGCCCCCACTTTAAATCAGTTGCTAACACCATTACTATGAGTAACTGCTTTAAAATACAAGATTTGAGAGCTTACTTTGAAAGCCCTATGCCAATTCATATGTTTCCTATAAGCTACATCATGAATAAGTATGTCACATGTGAGCCAAATTAAGGCATGTCATCCACATCCCAAGCTTGCTCTTATATGTAAATGAAAGGTGATCAACTAGCTGAAAGAGGCAACAAAAAGTGACATACAAGAACAAGGCTACCTGACCCCTTGCCTCCACTTAGTGCAGGACAAGGATGAGCTGAATAAGATGAAGATAAGTTTCAATTAGAGGAACTAGGTGCTCCAACACAACGAAGATCACCATAATCCCTAAGATGTTGAATTTTGTTACTTAAAGCCTTACAATCATTATTAGAATGACCATGAACTCTATGATATGCACAAAATGGAGTCTTGTAATAAAATTTATTTTGAGTTCTTGGAGGGAGAGATATCAGACGATTTTGGATTAGTCTTGCCAAGATAATCTCTTGATTAATGGTAGAAGGTGTTTCATTATTTTGTGACAAAGATATATCTTGCTTAGTATTAGTTTTCATACCTATGCAAGACTCTTTAGATTGTGAGATTTTATTCTCTCCTTGAAAGGAGGATGTCAAATCTAAAGAATTCAAATCATTAGTGTTTGGTGAGATGACATTTAAATTAAGCGAGGATTTCTTTGTTTGTTTTATTTCTCGCAAAGGATAAAAGTCAAGAACACTAGTTTCTATCAGGTCAGGATGCACTACTATTAAATTTGGCTTAGAAGGATGTTTTGTAATAGTGTTGATATTATGTGAAGGCTTGTTTCTTTCTTTTGAGGGACAATAACCAAGACCATTAGTCTTTTCTTGAATGTGGGGTTCTATAGGGACACAGATACCTTGTTCTATGGCACCACATCATTTTCCACTATACTCGAGTTGTTTCATCATTTCATAACTCTTTCCATAAAGATTTTTCATCTCTTTTGGATTCAATGGTTGTTGATGATTAAGTTCATCAAATTTTGTTGTGTAATTTGTTATTTTTTCTAAAGTAGTTGAGGTGGATGCTTTCGAAAGGTCTTCTACTTTTTCTTTTCCCTTTTTAGACTCTTTGTTTATGATCTTGTATTCTCCCATGAATGTTGGTTTGAAATTCAGTGATCCCAAATCATCAATTGATATCATTATGAAGGGTTTAGGACATCTATATTTTTTTTGTTCTTGCATGGGTTCTACTTGTGTAGTTGGTGTCAATGTGTTTAAATGATTCTCTTTGTTTTTCTCAATGTTCAAACAACTGTTTGGTTTAGGGTCAACTTCAAGTGTGTACACTTTGTTGTTGTAGACATACTTCATTTTACAATGAAAAGTGGAAGGAACCCCATTCATTGCATGAATCCATGGCCTACCCAAAATAATATTATATGAAATATCATGTGGCATAACATGGATTGGTCTTTCTAATGTGGCCTTTCCAACCGTAATAGGCAAAGCGATCACACTAAGTGGTTTATTTCCTACACTATCAAATCCACTAATAAATAAAGAGGTAGGTAGAATGTTTGATTTATCGATGCCGAGCCTCTCAAAAAGGATCACACTACACACATAAAGGCCTAAGCCATTGCCAAAAGGGGTTTTCTTTATCCCTTTTCTTTTGTATTGAGATATTATTATGAAAGATTCATTATCTTTTTCACTACCAAAGGGGGGAGTTCGCTTTGGTGGAAAACAATGTCAACATTTATTCCTTGAATTATGGCTACTATGTCATTCAGTTGCACATTAGAAGGGATAGGAACTTGTCACAAGGAATTTTGGATCATGTTATGATAATGAGGGGAGGATTGAATAAGGTCCCATAATGATATCTTAGTAGGAGTATTCTTTAGTTGTTGAACAAGATCATACTCCTTTCCATGAGGAGGACCTGGTAAGATAAGGTTAGGTAGGATAGGATTAGGAAATGAGAGGGATGTTGAAGGTGGTTGTCTTGGTTTCAGATTGTTCATAGTCTTATATGTATGAGCAATGGTATTATGACTCAGTTGTTGTGAAACATTGTTCTTAGGTGGGTAAAGGGTAAGTTCGGGTTTTTTTTGAGTTTGAGGTTTGTGTGAAGGTGGGTAAAGGATGAGAGGATTCTTAGGATGTCCCACGAGATATGTAGGAGGTCCAATAGTCAAGGGGGATACAATGGAAACTTGCACATTCATAACCTTGGCGGTCTTGATTTGATGTATCTCTAATAAAGAGAAATCTAGAATCACCTATTTGTCATCACCTAAGGAATCCACCTTATTATTGTTATCATTTTCTCACACCATGATATTCTCCCTAGGAGGAGAGCTTTTAGGAGAACTACAAAGCAAATATTCTTGACATTCAAGGATTGGTTCTTCCAAAATGACTTCATGGAAGGGTGATCCCACAATAATGGGTTACACTTTTCGGCCAAACTTGACATTAAAATCAGGATTTTTCACCAGATATTCACTTTCTTACACCTATAGCAGCTAAACCATTAAGGTTTTGAAGATGAATAAAATAGTTATTTGTTAGATATTTTGTGTAGATTCTAATTATATTTAAAAACAAAAATTAAAAAATAATTTGTGAATCATTTTATGTAATTTTTAATAACTTATTTTTTCTACTAATCAACATTTTTAAAAAGTGATGTTTACTTCGGCCCACATAATTTTTTTTATAGATAGGATAAAATTCTGATTTTTAAAATACAAAATTTTCACACCAATATCCAGGGGATGTATATTTTTTCATAATTTTGTGTTACATTTTTTTATTTTGATTAATTTTCCAAGTCAGTGTAATTATAATTTGGACAGAGGTGTACTTCAGAAAGCATGAATTTTTTTGTATTCATTTGAATTAACTTATTCCTTTTTTGTTGGAATAAGGACATAAATACCTAGGGCACATGTATTTTTTAGAATTTTTTTTCTCTATTTTTCTATTTTTTCGTATGTGTGAAATAAAGAACTTGATGTTCATTGAAAATCCTACATTCACAAGAAATAAAAAATAAATATAATAATCAAATTAAACATATTTAAATTTATACTTTTTAGGAAGCTTATAATAAGGGCTACAGGATTACAAAGCATAAATTTTAAATGAATTCATTTGATTACCCAAAAAGGTAAATCAAAAGTTGTTTTTTATCAGCATTTTGATAGGTGTAGAGGAGACTCGATTATAGGTATGGTTTAAATCTAACAAGGTTCTATCCAAGGGGATTTGATCTAAGGGGGTTTGATCAATCCCTCTTTAATTAAAATAATTTAAATGGAACCTTTAAAGTCATAAATCATTGTATTTTCTAAAAAAATGTGATTTCAGGAAAAAATCAGGATGTCCCAAAAAGTGTAACCCGTTATTGTGGCAGCACCCGGAAAGTAAGGGAGTTATGAATGGTTGAATTGTCTTGTTTATCAATAGTAGGGATATTAGGAGAAGGCTCTATTTGATTGTCCCTTTTCTCTAAGGTCTCATTCTCTTGTGCCATATTATCTACCCCAGTAGGAGAGCTTGTAATATGTTCATCCATGGTTATATTTTGTAAAGTAGCTTCATCACAAGTAGAGGAGGCATCAAGAGAAGGACCACTATGATTTTCATGCTTACCAAATAGATCTTCCCATATGGTAGGAGCATTAAGGAAGGGAGGGACAAGATTATCATGACTCTCAATAGGTGCATCTTCTAATACCCACCTAGCCTCTTTGCTTCAAGGAGGGGTATTAGGAGATGGGCAATTTTGATTGTCATGGCTATCTATGATATCATCCTCTTTCACTAAAAAATTCTCACAAGCAAGGGATGAATGGAGATTATGAAAAGTGATGTTTAAAAGTGTTTCTATAATCTCATCTTCTTGTTTTCTAATGTCTTCCAAAGGGGGATGAGGAGAGGGACAATCAAGACTCTCAATGCTTAAATCTTCTTTCACCAAGATACATTTTTCACTAATAGGAGAGGAATTGGGAGAAGAACAAGTACATGATTTATATGATTGTCAACACTACCATCCTCACCAATGGGAAATGCAATATTAAGGATTGTGTCAATGGTGTGATCCGCTTGCTCTAGGATGTTCTCATAATTATGAAAGATAGTAGAAGGATAACTAACATGTTTCTTAATGACCTCACTTTTGTAATCTAAATTGAACTCATAAGAGGGGATGTTGTACTTATGCAATCCATTTTTAACCATATCAAAGCCACATCTCTTGAAAAAAACATGTTGCCATGGAAAAGAAAAGAGAGTGCAATGCAATAACTTAAAGTGAACTGTTGAAATGCAATTTTTTAGATTTGAAACAAGGTAAATTGTTGATTATACTATGCAACAACTTGAAAGATGAAATGTTGTAAATGCAAATTTGGAATTTGAGCAATGAAATGGACCAATTTAAGCTAGAATTAATGAAATGCATGTAACAAAAACTCAGCTAACTAAAACAAATAGATAATGATAGCAAACAAAAGTGTAAAATAAAGGTTTTTAGTTATGTAAAAGGAAGTTTTAGGGGTGCACTAGGATTGATTCACCCAAGGTGGTGAATGAGTCCTAGTAGGGATTTTTTTTCAAAATTTTCAAAAAAATTCAATTGATTTTGATGCTTTTTATGTTGTATGATGTGCATCCTAAGTGAAAATGAATTTTTTAAATTATTTTTAATGATTTGATATGCAATAATGGAACCTATATGCACTTTCACTAATGCAAAATTAGAAACCCTAGAATGCCAATTAACTAATACAAACCTTAATGCAAAGTCAATGCAAGATAAATCTAGGATGATGATGGACTCCAAATTAGAAAATAAGGTATTCTAAATACATTTTCACCAAAATGTAAGATAGAATTATGTATCCACTAGGGTTCAAGACCTAGGGCAACAATCTTCTATACTTCACATTCAAGGATGACCCTACAAATCTCACCCCAAGAGTGGAATGGTCGCAAGAGATCTGACAATAGGGTATCCTAGGGTATTATTTCAGATTACAAGAGGGGTTCACCACCAAGTTTAGACTTGGAAATACAATGAAATCAAGGATGAAATGCAAAACCCTAGTTTGACATGCAATTCTTCAACGAATGACCTAGAAATGACCATGAAACAAAATAGAAAGCTACAAAACTAAGAGTGTGCACTTGGAATCTAGAGAGAGATGGAATGGAGCTCTAAAATCCTGAAGTTGCTACTTTTTAGGCCTGGTGGGACTCATTCAGCATCTTGAGTGAATTAGTCCTAGATCAAGGTTTTTGTACAAGAATAGGTTTCTTGGAAAAGGGTATCTGAAACTGCAAAAATCTCAAAATTGACCAAAAATGGGACTCATTTTCCAATCTTGGCAAATGAGTCTGTTGGAACCAAAATTTTCATAAAAATTCTATGTATTTTATCATTTAAAATCCAAAATTCCCACTCTTATTTTAATAATAAATCATAGTATCACAATTCACAGGGTCATTTTTACCCTTTATTGTGTTATTGCTATCACATTAGCCACCCCTCATAATACCCATGCTATACCGCTTTACAGTTTTTCATCTCCAAGCAGCTCGTGGTAGGATGTTAAGATGAGCCACTATCATATACCATTCCTTTTACACCATATTGCTATACCTCGGGGGGTCAAGACGTAGCATGCAGTAGAGCGGTACATTGAAGAAAGGTACTAAAGACACACTGCAGTACCGCGGGGGAGAAAAAAGTGTCACCGGGTAGTGTGGTAACTAATTTGTTGGGTCATTTAAAAGACACCAATCACTTCAATTAACACCAAAACATAAAATTGAGCTGGATATGAAGATAAATTGAATTGTGAAAATTTATGAGCCATAAGTAAATGCATCTTGGTATTGAAATACATGAAACCGGTTGGGATTTTTCACTCAAAATAGTTAAAACCAAGTTGCAGATGAGCTCAAATTGTGGAAGCAAAGGGAATTCTTCAAAGTCAGTTCTATCCCCGTGTAATCTTTGCTCATCATTCTCTATTAATTTTATAAAATGGTACCAAAGAAAACTGAAGTAGGAGTTAAAAGGGATGAAAAGAAAACTAGTAAAAAATCTCTGCAATCCCCATTGCTTTCCTTTTTTCCTGGTTCGGTAGACAAAGGACCTAAAAAGGTTTTTAGAGACTTAGCTCAAGGATTTAGAGACCTCATTATACCTCAGTCGGGTTGGAATGTTTATTGGTATTTCTATTGGAATAGGAATGACAAGATTCCAACATCAAACCCATGGACCCTGGATTTGGCTAAATTAATTGTCCCTAATGTTTTCATTGACATTGAGCTAATTAAAGCCCTTTCCCAAAACTACAATGCTCCAACCAAAATGGTTAGGCTTCCAAATGGTGAGTGCTTAGTTGATATCCTAAGAGATGCCATTATAAAGTGTTTCAAATTGAATAAAAAGTTGTAATAGAGGTGAATTTAGTTAAAATGGAGCAGGAGTATAAGAGGTTGAGAAGAACATACCAAAGTGATGAGCTCCTGTTACACATGAAGAGGGGTGATGATAATCAAAAAATGCCCATCCCTTCTTCTAAAATGGAATCTTTCCAAGTCTCAGAATTTCAAGTTTATTTCAAAAACACTTATCATACATTGTGTCAATTCTTGGGGATAGATGCAGAAGAACATATGCCAATAGGATTGATGAGAATGGCCATGATAATTCAAAATTATAAGGCAAATGTAGAGTTTTATTTTGCATCTATAATTGAGGAACAAATACATGATGGATTGCTATAAGTTAGGGAAGCTAAGGCCCCCATTACTTTCAAGAAATATTCTTTATTGTGTCACTTAATCCTGTGTCTGAATGAAATGAAATGGACTAGAAGAATGAAATTGCGTACACAAGAAAGTGGAGTAAGACTCCCTATGTAGAATTGATGTTACATATAGGATAGCAGATGTGCAGAGTGTGATTCCATAGTGTTTCGAGATGATTTTGTTATTAGAATGATAGCAGCCCTTGGTTACCCAACACCAAGATTTCCTAACTCATTGATGAAAGTGAGTAGGCCTGTACAATATAGGCTAGACTAGGGCTATACCCATAACTATGCTGACTGGTTTTTTATGCCTCAACACACAATTATTAGAGTATATGGATGCAACCAAGAACCACATATTTTTCCCAAATTTGCACATGTAAGAGTATGTTTTCTAGATTTTATGTGGTAAATTCTTTGGATGGAGCATGATTTGATGAGAAATCAAAGGAAAGGTACATTTTTTCCTAATTTGACTATATTTGAAGAGTTGGCCATTGGGTCTGATATGCTAGAGGAACTGTAGAGGTTTATAAGCATTAACTATTCTCTCAAATCTAGAAAAGAGAGAGTGTGTGACCTAGAGGGTCATATCAACATGATTAGAAGAACCTTGTTGACAAAGAGGGTCGTATCACATGACTTTGACCCTAAGGAGGATGTTATAAAGAATCTGGTGTATTTTTTTATGTAATGTAGACCAGAAAAAAGTGGGTAATAATGATGAAGTGGGAGAATCAGAAGAAGGAAAAGGATAGAAGTTTTAGAAGGTTTTTTCCAGATGAACCCAACCTTCCAAAACAGATGCAGATGATCCTTAATAAGTTTGATGAATTGTACAAAATTTCCCAAGAGGAGGGGTTGGATCCACTTCCCACACCTCACCAACTATGACATGAAGCATCCACATCACAAACACCACCCCCATCACCTACACATCCATCTCCTCCATCTCCTACTCATGAACCACAGGCTAAAAGATAAAAGATTGAGCCATTGATTGGATATGACTCAAGTGATGATGATGAAGAAGAAGTAGTCCTAGCTCTTACTGAAATAAAGGAGATAACAGAACAACAAAAAAGTCAAAAGCCCCATGATCCTAAAATCAGGCTTTAAGAAGAGGGAGCTGATAAAATTCAAGAAGATGAGAGGATAGTGGCCTCTCTAAGATTCATGGAAGATTATAATTTTATCCACACCAATGAGTTAAGGATTTTTGAATTAAAATGAAAATGAAAACATTTGATGAAAGGTTGAAAATTAATCTTATTGGATCTGATGAGTCAAAGCAAGCTGAGATGCAGGCTCAAACATTTGCAGAGATAAGTGTTGATAAAATTAATATCACCCCCCAAGAAGTGATATAAATGGTATTGAAAAGTGATATGCTAATTATACCAGGGATGAAGCTATCTAAAATGTTTCTTCTAGATCAAATTAGAGTGCAAGATGACCCCATGTTGGTAGTAGAATTTGATTTAGAATAGGGTGTCTCAGGAATAGGGTATAATCATACTACCCAAACACTTTATCTACTGAAAAAATAGAAAAAAAATAAGGAGGCCTTGACTCTTGGATGTAGTACAAGAATTGAGGGGTCAACTATGATTAGAACAATGAAAGATGCAACTCCCATAGAAGTTACTACTATGACCATGCATTCTATAATGTTCACCAAGGATGTTGTAGAAAATATGGAGAAGATGATTATTGAATATGAGAAGAGATTGAAAGTAACGAATGATGAGTTGAACAATTTTATTGAAAATGTAAAGCTAAAACAATAGTTTTAGCAAGTGACCATAGTGAGAGGAGATGAATTAATTGTCTATCACCCACCTATCCAGGCGGACGATCCATTGATACAACAAATGAGAGATGAAATTGATAAGATGAAGAAGCATAACATGGAGGATGTCAAGAATCATATCATAGAGACTCTAAGGAGTATATTGGAGCATAGAGTTAGGATATGAAAGGAGAAGATGGAGTACATGAAAATTTCAGATATCTAATTAAAGCTTCGGAATAGATAAACACTAACTCCCCCATCCTTGAAGAGCTCCAAAAGAGATGACAACCTCCCTTCCACATATTGACTACTTTAGGAAAAGCTACACACAGGGACCTAGGGGCCCCATCAAGGCTCAAACCTACACAAGAAATGGTAATAGGTGTGATTGATGAGTATGAGTACTTGGTGGATATAAGGAAGAAAGTGGAAAGTAGGAGGAGTATATTTGACTCCATCAAATACCTCTTCAGCCCATCAATCTTCAAAGAAGACAATGAGTTAAAAAGTATAGATGAATGGAGAGACGAATTTGATCAGATGATTCCTAAATTCTTGGCATATATATTGGATGATGGGAAGATTAATCTCAAGAAGTTCCATGCTTTAATTGATGGGATCATCATGCTAGATAGTGGATATACAAAGTTCATGGTGGATGTCAGAAACCTCCTGGATAACAGATGGAAGAGTCACCTTACAATGTTCACAGCTACACAGGAATTCAAATGGCCAAGCTACCAAATTAATAAATGGCAAGAGAAATACTCAGGCTTTGAAGAAGATTTATTATTTTAATCACGGAGAGGAAATACCATATAGTAAAAGCTTTGAAAAGGTCATAGATGACCACATGATTTTACTCGAAGATTAATGCATTGGCACACATATATTTTTATTATGTTAGTTTCATGTGTTATGTTTAGTTTCAAATCCTATTTCATTATCAAAGGCCATTTCTTTTGGTCTGAAGCTTGTTCCTTCTCATATATATAAGAGAGACCAGGGCCATAAGAAAGATATACGAGAATATAGTAGTAGAATAGGGATAATTGATGGATAAGATACGAGTTCCATAATGCTTATATTCTGAAAGACTATGTTGCAAGCAATATTTTGAAGAAGTTAATGAAAGATCTCTGATTTTGTGGCATTATCTTGGTATCAATTGTTTGTTGATGTTATTCAATTATCTGGTTGTCTCCATTTTAGTGCTTCTTTATTATTTAAATTGGTATATCAAGCATATATTCAATTTATCAATGCACATTTTTTGTACTTGTGTGATATGATTAATTGGTTTCCCTGAAGGAATTAAAATCCTTCTAGTCAATCACAATAATCTAGAAGTGTTATCTAGTTCAATAAGAAGAACCATATAATTAGGACTGTTAATTTGTCTCCAATTTGGTGTTATCTATGTTCCTGCATAATTTATTCAATTGGTCCTTTCAAGCAAAGATTAAAATCCTTTTGATAAATTATAGGTAGCTTGGTCATGTCAGTTGGATAAATAAATAGATTTTTTCAATCACTTTCCTACACGTTTGTACAAGTTATAAACCAATATTAGTATGCCAAATAGTTAGAGTTACTACCAAATACAAGCCACTTATCTTAGACTTCCATTTGAATCCATTACCCAACAAGGCACTAGTCTTATCCATTTAATTATTTAGTTTTATCAATTTTATTTTCAAAACCTCACATATGTTAACTGAAAATATTCATAAACTTTTACCTTGATATTGCTTATACAATTTATACCAAATTAGGTTTGTATCTCTCCACTCCCAATTTCCATTGTGGATAGATTGCTCAAGTAGGAAACACATATTTTAAGTCTACTTCATTTGTAGAGGTATACCCACCTAGGTCTGGCAGAGCCTAAAGAGAAGAAAGTTCAAATAAATTGTTTGGTCTTGTTTGTTAGCTTGAAACGTAGCAATAGCTTAGCAAACTCTTGAGGTTTTTCAACCAACATTTTTGAGAGCTAACAGATTGGTGACTTCGTTAGGGACTCAAATATGAATCCAAGACTTCATGATATAATCAAAACCTTACATAAGACTCTGATGGGAACAAGAAATTATAAAATTTTCTCACTTCTCTAAAAGTGAGTGGTGACTTTAAAATAATAAGTGCAGTTATCTATTGATAAAATAAAGTACAAATCAAAATGAACAAACCCTAGAGTTTAGACCATCACAATAGTTCACAACATGCATTGCATAAGGTCCCTATATAAAGAAGCTCCTAATTACAATAGTAAACAGACACATAAGAATGATAAAGGTAAGAGGTGTCTGATGAAATGTGCATGAAAAATAAGGATAAAACATCAAAACCACACTTTGAGACGTATAATCACTATGATACATTGAAAAATAAAAATAGCTCATCTGGAGAACCTCACACTCCTGAAGAAAAAAGGAATCCTTTCTTTCACTTAGAGTATATGATCCTATAATGTAGCTTCTGAAGAAAATTATGAATATATGACTCAGGAAGAATTAAATGCACAGTTGGAGTATGAAAGACAAGAAATGGAAAGAAAGAAAGTAGAATACGAACAAAAGCTCCATTGATAAAAGAACTCTAGGATTTGAAGCTATAGAGAGCCCAATCTGATACTCAAATAGCTAACCTCCATAAATACACACCACCTCATAGGAAAAAGAATACTAATGCAAGACCTTCAAATCCACCAAAAGCACCACAAAAGCCATCCGGGAATCAATACAAACCATAAAATTCTCAACCTAAGAATCCATCACAACACCCAAATGCTCAGCCACCCCTTGGCCAACAATATATGCCACCACCCCACGTACAATACAATAATCCATTATACCAATATCAACATCCTCAAAACCCACCTCCTCAACAATACACAACTATGATCAAACAATTTGACTTAGTAGGAATCCAAGTATATCCTTACCCTATGGACAACAGTTGGAGAGGTTTTGTCCCAAAATTTATAGGAAGTAGTGTAGTCACAACTGAGGAACACTTAAGGAATTCTAGTTCTTTTATTCAAGACTTGGATATGTAGTATGAAGATGTACAGATGAGGCTATTTATGATGTCACTAGTTGAAGAAGCTAGAGATTGGTTTAACAGTTTACCAACAACTTCTATTGCTTCCATTGAAGAGTTTCATGATCAGTTCCTTGAACAGTACGGGAATCAGTGTGCACGAGAGTTTTCCTTGCATGATTTGATAATTATCCAAAAATATCAGAATGAGTTAGTTTAGGAAGTTTTAGGATAGATCCTTCCTATCCTAAATTAGTGAATACTAATCCAATTAATAAGCATATTTCTAAAAATCAGCATAGTGTATAGAGGATGTATTTTGATGGAGCATGTAGTCAGGAAGGCAATGGAGCAAGGGTAGTTTTTATTTCACCTGAAGGTATAACATTCAAGTATTAATTCTTGCTAATGTTTGAATGTACAAATAATATAGCAAAGTATGAAGCCCTACTAATTGGTTAGAATATGGCTGTCAAACACAAGATCAAACTGCTAACTGTTCATGGAGACTCTGAGTTGGTCATTTCACAAGTCAGGTCAAAATATGCTACAAAAAACAAAAGGTTAAAACAATATAGAAATGTTGTGTGGGATACAATTGAATTATTTGATCCTTTTTCCATTGAATGGATAGACAAGTCCAAAAACTTGATCACAAAATTTCCTAGCCAATGTAGCCCTAAAAAGAGATGATATCACCTTGGCCAGAGTATCTCAAGTCAAATTGAAAACAAGGGCTGCTATGCATGATACTATATATAGTTGGAAATTTTTCAATGATGACACTGATCTCATAAAGTTTCTCCATTGCATAGACCAGTATGAAGCCCAGGAGATTAACTTTAATACCTTTGTGGAAGAAATAAATGGCAAAAAAACTGTGTTCGAAAAAAAAGTTGTGCAGTTCAAAACCAACAAACTCCCTAAAAAACTTGTGGCACTAGAAAGGGTATTTGATGTAAATGATTGTTCTCTCATGAAGCAAACACCAATTAAGAAAGAAGATGTTGAAGAATTCAACCTAGGGACTGAATTGGCACCCAAAAGGGTATACATTGGAAAGAAAATAAGTTCAACAATTAGAAAAATGTTGATTTCATTGTTAATAAAATACAAGGACACTTTCGCTTGGTCTCATGAGGTTCTTAAGGCATATAGAGATAATTTGTTCCAACATGAGATTCCATTAAAGCTAGATGCAAAACCATTCAGGGAAAAATAGAGACCCATTAACCCCACTTTGGAACCTAAAATGCATGAGGAGCTTATAAAGCTTAGGGAGGGAGGTATTATCAAGCCAATCAGACATTCATCTTGGCTCTCCAATTTGATACTAGTCATGAAGAAAAATGGAGATATAAGGCTTTGTGTAGACTTCCGGAACTTGAATGTATCTTCTCTCAAAGACATTTATCCACTTCCAAATATGGAGGCTATGCTACAAAGGGTCACAGGATGTGAGTTACTATCCATGATGGATGGATTTTTAGGCTATAATCAAGTGAAATTTAAAGAATCAGAACAATACAAGACAACTTTCACTACACCATGGGGAACATATGTTTATGTTAGGATGCCATTTAGACTGACAAATGCTGGTGGAACATTCCAAGGAGCCATGGATGTTGCTTTTTCTGATCTTATTAATGTAATAATGGTAGTCTATCAAGATGATTTAATTGCATACTCCAAAAAGGTAGAGGATCATGTGGATCACCATGAAAAAATATTTATGAAAGCATTGGAATATGGCTTTTCACTTAATTCAAAAAAGTGTCATTTTGCACTAACAAAAGAAAAATCACTTGGGCATATAGTCTATAAGGAGGGAGTAAGGATTGATCCTGAAAGAGTGGAAGCCATTGATAAGATACCTATTCCTAAAATAGTTAAGGCTATTCAATCCTTTTTCGAGAAAATAAATTTTGGAGAAGATTTGTATCAAATTTTGTTGAGATAGTAAAGCCAATATCAAATATGCTAAAGAAAGGTGCAAAAAATGATTGGACTGCTAAGGCTATAGATGCGTTCATATCCATAAAGAAAGCAATCAAAGAATCTCCTATATTGAAATCTCCATATTTCAACAAACCTTTCCAGATTTTCTCATTTGCATCCTATCACATAGTTGTTGTAGTAATGCTTCAAAACAATGATGAAGGGTACGAACAACCAGTTTCCTTCTTTAGTAAGTATCTCCAAAATGTATAATTGAAGAATGATATTGTGGAGAAACAAGCCTACACATTGGTAAGAGTTGTTAAGGTAGTCAGAACATATATAATAGGGGAAAAATTTATAGCTTATGTGCCTAATGCTGCTATGAAAGATGTATTTGTATAAAGTGAGACAACATGATGTAGATGCAGAAGGATAAATAGGATCAAGGATCTTGATATTGAGTTACAAATCACCAATCTTGTAAGGGGTCAAGGACTAGCCAAACTGATGGCTGAAATGAATTTGGAAGTTTCCCAAGTATGCAATGTGAATGGTGAAGAAGATATAGTCACAAGTATTGAAAACACTTCATGGTATACTGATATTGTGTATTATCTCAAACATTTGAATTTTCTAGAAGGGTTTGATGACAATAGAAAAAGGACACTCAAGTTGCAGGCCTCAAAATATTTATTCATGGAGGGATACCTCTATTGGAAGAATAGGGATGGTGTCCTATTTTTATGCTTAGATGAACATCAATCAAGACATGTCTTGAAGGAGATGCGTGAAGGAGTATGTGGGGGACATTTCTTAGCAAAAAATACTGCTCATAACATATTAAGGGAAGGATACTATTGGCTTAAGGTTTTCAATGATGCACATGACTATACTAGAAAGTGTGAGGCATGCCAAAAAAATTCAAGAAAATTGAAGTATCAAGGAGCACTACCTCTAAGACCTATGCAAGTTGAAGCCCCATTCCATCAGTGGGTAATTGATTTCATAGGGGAAATTATAGAAAAATCTAGTGGAGGACATAAATGGATATTCGTAGCCACAAATTATTTCACTAAACGGGTGGAAGCAATCCCAACTAAACAAGCAACAAGCAAGGTGGTGATAATTTTTTTGATGGAGAATATCATAACTAGATTTGGAACATCAATAAGGTTGATCACAGACAATGGGATGTGTTTTAGGTCTAATGAATTCAAAAAAAATTGTGACACATATGGCATTAATGTTTCTTATGCCACCCCTTACCACCCACAAGAAAACGATCAAGAAGAATCTAGTAATAAAAGTCTTTTGAAAATCATAAGAAGGATGTTAGATGGGAACAAGAAGGCATGGGACTCAAATTTCAGAATGGTTGTGTGGGTGGATAGGATTACTGTAAAGAAGGCTATTGGAAAGTCTCCCTTTGAACTTGTATATGGGGCTTCGGCTAGGCTCCCTTTACATAATCTGCTACTAGTAAGTAAGTTCATCCTTTAGGAAGACTTAGATATTTTAGAACAAATGGAGGAGAGGATGGAAAAGATTGTAGAACTTGATGAACTAAGGAGAATGTCCCAAAAGAAAAATATAAAGTTGCAATCACAAATGAAATATCTTTTTGATAAGAAAGCGAAAGATAGAAAATTTGAGGTGAATGACTTGGTACTAATGTTGAATGCTAGATGCCAAGAAAATAAAAAGCATGGAAAGTTTGAAGCTTTGTGGTTAGATCCCTTTGTTATCATTGGAAAAGGAGGGGAGGATTCTTATTATTTGCAAAACATGTCTGGAGAAGAACAGGAACTGCCAGTGCATGGATAGTTTCTAAAGTTTTTCTTTTCATAAAATCACTAATTCCATGCACAATAATATAAAGAGGGATAAGTGTTGCCAGTGGATGGACAACTCTTAACAGACTCTAAAAAATATTACTATTCATTCCATGCACAATAGTTTAGGAAATCAAAAGGGACTAGGACTTGCCAGTACATGGACAATCCTAGAACTCCCTCAATAGAAATAAAGTTTCTTTCCATGTACAGTAGTATAGGATCATTTCCATTTCAATAATTTTCACCTCCATGTCCATCTTAATTCCATTCTCACCACAATTCCATTTTTTCATATCCTCTAAAAATGTATGAAGGGGACACCAGGTTTGCACCCAGAGATATTCTGGATTCTTGCAATGATTGGAAAATCATTCATCCCCAACTGGAGCAGCTATTGGAATGGGGATTTTCATAAAAATTCTAAGTATTTTATCATTTAAAATCCAAATTTCCCACTCTTATTTTCATAATAAATCACAGTATCGCCATTCACATGGTCATTTTTACCCTTTATAGCATTACCGCTATCACATTAGCCACCCCTCATAATACCCATGCTATACGGCTTTACCACAGTTCATCTCCAAGTAGCTCGTGATAGGATGGTAAGAGGATTCACTATTATATACCATACCTTTTAGACTATACCGCTATACCTCGGGGGGTCAAGACACATCCCGTGGTAGAGCGGTACATTGAAGAAAGGTACTAAAGACACACCACAGTACCATAGGGGAGCATAAAATGACATGAGGTAGTGTAGTAACCAAGACATTGGGTCATTTAAAACACACCAATCACTTCAGTCAGACATAAAAACATAAAATTGAGCTTGATACGAAGATTTGAATTGTGCAAATTTCTGAGCAAGAAGTAAATGCATCTTGGTGTTGAAATACATGAAACAAGTTGGGATTTTTCACTCATAACAGCTGAAACCAAGTTGCAGACGAGCTCAAATTGTGGAAGAAAAGGGAATTCTTCAAAGCGAGTTCTATCTTGGGTAAGCTTTTCTCATCATTCTCTGTGAAATTTATAAAATGGAACCAAAGAAGACTAAAGTAGAAGTTAAAAGGGATGAAACCAAAACTAGTAAAACCTCTTTGTGATCCCCATTGCTTTCCTTGTTTCCTAGTTCAGTAGAGAAAGGACCTAAAAATGCTTTTAGAGACTTAGCTCAAGCCTGTAGAGACCCCATTATACCTCAGTCAGGTTGGAACCGTTATTGGTATTTCTATCATAATAGGAACAACAAGGTTCTAACAACAAACCCGTGGACCCTGGATTTGGCTAAATTAATTGTCCCTAATGTTTTCATTGACATTGAGCTAATTAAAACCCTTTCCCATAGCTACCATGCTCCAACCAAAATGGTTAGGCTTCCAAATGGTGAGTTCTTAGTTGATATCACAAGAGATGTCATTATAAAGTGTTTCAAGTTGAATAAACAAGTTGTAACGAAGGTGAATTTTGTTAAACTAGAGCAGGAGTATAAGAGGTTGAGAAGAACATACCGAAGTGATGAGCTCCCCTTACACATGAAGAGGGGTGATGATAACATAAAACTCCCCATCCCTTCTTGTAAAATGGAATCTTTCCAAGTCTCAGTTTTTCAAGTTTCTTTCAAAAACACTTATCATGCATTGTGCCAAGTCTTAGGGATAGATGCAGAAAAATATATGCCAATAGGATTGATGAGAATGGCCATGATAATTCAACATTTTGAGTCAAATGCAAAATTTTATTTTGCATCTATAATTGAGGAACAAATACATGATGGCTTGCTACAAGTCAGTGAGGCTAAAGCCCCCATTACTTTTAGGAAATATTATTTATTGTGTCACTTAATCGTGTGTTAGAATGAAATGAAGTGGACTAGAAGAATGAAATTATGTACACAAGAAAGTGGAGTAAGACTCCCTGTGTAAAATTGGTGTTACATCTGGGATAGTAGATGTAAAGAGTGTGATTTCATAGTGTTTCGAGATGATTTTTTTGTTAGATTGATAGAGTGTAATACCCCTCATATTGTTTGGAATTGATACTTCTGTGGTTTTGATTGATGCTTTGTGACTGTGATTGTTTGTACTATTGTTTGGTGTGTGTGGATACGTAGTTTAGTTAATTGTTGCGTGTGACATTATTAGCATGATTTATGATACTCTGTGTGTTGTTTGGATTATTTGTTTATTCAAATGGTTTTTCATTAATGTTTTATATGTCGATGTGATGATTCTATGATGATGTTAATTGAATTCAATATTATATTATAATGTAGTAGATAGGTAATCATGTTATCATATGATCAGTTGTTTAGAATGTTATTTCATCATTGATATTGAAATTGTTAGAATAGCTTAGGTGAGAGGATAGTGTAGCATCACTCGTTCACGAGTGCCCTGCTACACTGCAATTCCTTCTCATGTTATGATATTTTTGATTTTATATATATACATGTGCTACTTGACATTTATTTGGATGCAAGATTGCAGGAATAAGTCTCGATTCCACCTACTTCGGCAGGACAGGGCGAGCATTAAATTAACCCAACGGGTAAAATGTTGAAAAATGGAGTAGATTTGGAAGTGTCCCTGTTCCAAGTCTGTCGTCATGTTGTAAGTTGTTGTGTCATGACTGAAGTTATGTCCTTGTTGTTGTGTAGTTTGATTGTTGAGTAATTATTTAATTTATGGTTAGTGTTTAATTAATTAATCTTATGTTATAAGATAATTAATTAATGTTGCATAGTTACTTGATTTAATTGTGAGTTTGAAAAAAATGTTAAATTTAAATATATTGTAATTTAAAAGTATTTAATTAATTAAAGTGCAAGAAATTAAATTAAAATAATATTGATGAGGATAATTAAATATTATCATTTTATTAATATTAAATTAGAAAATCATGTGCAGATAATATCTTGATTAAATAAATCATTTTAATTAAAAATTGTAGATAAGTTGTGCTTTTAAAAGTTGGAAAAAGGACCAATAAGGGAAGAGAATTTTTGAGAAAAGAAAGCGGAAGAGCTTTATTGATTTTTTTAAATTTTTATGAGAGAGTTATTCACACACAGAAGTTTTCTCTATTGTTTTGGATCTGTAAATAGAAAATTAGTTTTGGTTTTGTGTTTTATGGGAAAAATTATTGTGGTTGAAGAAAAGATAGATTCAGAAGTGAGCTAAAGATAGGAATTGGAAAGAAGCTACAGAGGGGTTCCACGTTTGAAAGAAGAGTATTGTGCTGGATTCTTCACCAGACGAAGGACTCCAGGTTTTCTTCTCTTATTTATTCTTATTTTTGTTATGCTTTGAACAATATTTGTTGGCTGTGTTTTGAAAAATTTATAGAAAGAATTTTTGTGATTTGAAAATTTATTCATATGAAACCCTTGAATCTTTTGTTGAAAACTTTAGTAAATCTTTTTGAAATTCTTCAATATAGTTAGTAGTGAAATTTATTGTTTGAAATATAAATCATCTTTGATTGAGGGTTGAATTTGCATGTCGGATTTCTACTAGATATATTGAAAAATCTATTTGTTTATATTATTCATTTTGAATCTTATATATATATATATATATATATATATATATATATATATATATATATATATATATATATATATATATATATATATATATATATATATATATATATATATATATATATATATATATATACATAGGTACACACACACACACACACCTGAGATATATATATATATATATATATATATATATATATATATATATATATATATATATATATATATATATATATATATATATATATATATATATATTGCTCTTTTTATAAAGAACTTCTTAAATAAATATATACTTTGTTTAGATTTTTGAGATTGTCTTCATAATGAAATAATTAATCAAAATAAAATTGATTTTCGAAATCCATCTATTATTTATTTATTTATTTTTATGAAAATGAAATTATTATTATTATTTGAAATACACGTTTATTTATTCGTTTAAATTTCCGTGCCTGTGTGTTTGGACAGAAGTATGGATTTTAAATAAATATGAAAATAAAAAAATAAAAAAAATGATTATAAAAGAAATCTTATTTAAAAAAAATTAATTAAAAATTTTGGGGGGAGTGGTTGGCCCAAGGCCGTACCACCCCGCCCCCATATCGGCTGCACGCAGCCACACTGAGCTGCGCACAGTAGCCAAGGGCTATTGTATGCAGCCAAGTGGGGCTGCAGCCCTGTCCCCTGTGGTATGCAGTACCACAGGCGACTGTGGTATTGTGTACCACAGGCGCATTGGGGAGGGCGAGGGTTATATAAAAGTCTATTTTATTTATGTTTTTTTTTTAATAAATAAAATAAAAATTATTTCACATTTGAATTTAATTAATTTTAATTCGTTTCTTTTGATATTGATTTATAATATATATATATAGAAGTTAAAAAATATATATAGGTATTAAGTTATTGTGTATTATAAAATTACTTTTTTATGATATATTTTAAATGTATAATTGAATATATGCTTTATATATATATACATAATTACAATGGATTATTAGATTAATTTTGATAATGTGAAATTCAATAAATGATATAAATATGTCTCGATATGTATGTTTTATTATATAGATTTATATGCAGATAAAAGTGGGAATTTTTTGTAAGTTGTGTTTATGGGAAGATTATATATCTTTGTAGTGTTATAGTGTATTTGTGATAATTAGAAATAAATTGTGTATTTTAAATAGAATGGAATTTTCTTGGGTAATTCATTTATTTGTTTGTTGGAATTATTATGCATTGGAAATGTTTAATATAGCGTTGATTAAACGTAATTGTTATTTTTAAGATTATTTGTTAAGTCTATTGTGGTACTCTTCATTATTTCATTGTGTCGTATGGGAAAACCCTAGATTTATTGTATCTTTCATAGGAGGTTAAGTTATTGTTAAGAACTTCCAGAGGTGGGGATTCTTATGTGTAATTGTGAACTCGTATTTTGATGTTGGGTCTATGTTTTGACCATGGTTATGATTTAGTTTGCTCTTGGATTGTACCATTTGTAGATATGTTTCGTACGTTATGGCAAGATGGTTATGCCTCGCAGAGGAACCATTTGTGGTTCAGTATTTCTTGTTGATATAATCCTGTGGTGTTGGGTATTTATGTGCTTGAGTGTCTAGAGAGAGTGGCTCTAGTGGGGGCCGACGCACAAAGGGGCTGTCAGGGTAACCCACATAGAGTTAGATTAATCAGTGATAACCTAAGTAATAAACCATGGGTGGGATTAAACATTAACAAGAGAATTGTGATGCCTCGTCCGCATGTTAGTGCTATCACAGACTAAAGGGGACCGAGAAGGCCGTGGTTGGCAAGGTCGTTGCCTTGTCTTCACGAAAGGTTAACGACTCTGCATGAGTAACCCTATGGAGCGGTGCCTTGAGATAGGCTGTCAGGAGAACCATAGATGGAGGCGGCACCTTAACTTCGTTGTCTAGAGAATCCATGTAGAGATGGAGGTGACACCTTGTGATAGGATGTCTGGATAATCCATGTTAAGCCATGCGATGACACTCTCGTCTAACATTCCAATTTTGTTGTTTGGTTGAAGTCTTTTGGATGTGATTTATGAATTTGTCATTGGTTAGTTTTGGAAGTAGTCTTTAATTTTATGTCTTGAGTTTCATTGATGTTGTGTTTGCGACTAGTTGTAATTTTGGAAAGTGGTTTATTACTTTGTTCAGAAGTGGTTTGTTGTTATGCCTTTTGGTTTTATCGTTGCTTGGTTTCTATGTGGTTTTTGATGTTAAGTTGTTTATTTCGAGTTAGTCTTTGTTACTGTTAGACGTGCTTGGTCAGGGATCCTTCCTTGTCTACTCCCAACACGGGGGTGGTTGGGTGGAACGTGCTTCGCACCCCGTTGGGTTCCCATCGATTGCAGATGTATCTTTTATCGCAGGGTTTTGGCAGATGCTATTGATCTAGTGTTCTTATGTACTAGATGTATGTTTATACCTCAGATGTAATGTATTCATTGATGTATCGTCTCTCACTTGTGATGGGAAGACCTTGATGTAATTTGTTATATGTTTATGATGTTGTAATATCATCTTGATGTAATGTATATTCAGGCTATGTATTCATTCTGGAATGATCATGATCTCTTCCATCTCTTGATGATCCTCTTTGTAATTCCAATGTGCCTTTTTATTCTTTAGAGAAGATAAACTATGTGTTGGAAACAAGCAACAATGGGGGGGGTGAATCAGTGTTGTGAAAAAATTCAACTTTATTATTCTATCATTTAACTTAACCATTCAACAAAATAAACATGCATCAACAAAAAGAAAATAATCACAACACCATAACACTAGAATTTTTACATGGAAACCCTGTTAGGGGAAAAACCATGGTGAATGGCCAATCCACAATATAATATGAGTATACCCAAAATTAAAAGTACAAAATGGGAATGCAGTTGCATTCAAGCTCATTTCCTAGATCTCACGACTCAAAATGGATGGGATCACTTCCCTACAATGATTTGGAATATATCCCAAGCAGTTTACTAATGAAATAGCATCTACAATGCCTGATTACAGTTCCAGTTAAGCTTTGTAGATAATTTGTTGTCCTTCTGATTGATTCAACAATTTTTCTTTGCTTTGCACAACTCGCATTACAAAAATCTTAATGGACAAGTGAAATTGTGCATAATCTCCTAATCGTCCTTTTGATGTTTGCTACGCAGTACTATACTACTTACACACACACTGAATTACCGATCTCATGTAATATATATCCACTAACAAGATTTCATTTCTATAAGTTAGCTTCAAACAAAATATAATATTCTTCTACATGTCGACTCGAATCACCAATTAAAATTGATGCGTACCCACAAAAGTCAGCTAGACTATAGTTGGGACCCAAAAAAAAATTCCCAATATAAGAAATAATTAAAACAACTACTCCTTATGAATCCACAACATGCCACATTCACTGAGTCGACCACAAAGAAAAAATCAACATAAAAACATCCTTCTGAACCTCCTAACTCAGACAATGACTGATGCAACACCAAAAAATTCAATAGTAAGATAACATATGTGATCAACAAGCTATCTGAAGGATCCACAACTCAAAATGATGATTTGGTGAAGTAGACATATTAGCTAGCTAATCAGATACCTTGTTCTTCAAGTATTTTGTCAGTAACACACAGTATTACAATTTATCTGTTGGTATGACTAGATATTGATCTGCAGACCATGGAAATGACTTCAGTTTCCATCAATGGAAACACTTAGTGAAAAATGACAAAGTGTCAAAACTAGTAAGTGCACTGCCAAAATTTAGAATATTGTTCCCCCTAAGAATTTCAAGGCATTCTTCATTGCAATGTTTGCCCCTTTGACAACAATGACAAAATTATGGAATCCAAAATTGAAAAACTGTTGAGACTTACAAAAATTTGAAGATGTTTGAAAAGTCATTCTTTAGTCCACTTAAGTTTGATTCCCATACACTTCTTAAACTCTCCAAAATGGTTATATGACCACAAAGTAGATATGAAAAAGTTTATGCTACTTCGAGACTTACCAGATCAGGAGCAACCATAGCATATTTAGCTTCTTTCAGAGCATTCACCATTATCTCTATCTTTGGATTTATTAGTCCCCTGAGTTCACATACTCTCCCAATAATCCTCTCATTTTTATGTTTCAAACTATTTATTTGGTTGATCAAAGACATTACCTAACTTTCCTATTTACCAACATTATTGGCTAATGGGTCAAAAGTATTGGAGATAGTGACCAGCTATTGTTCAATGTCTTTCACCTTCTTCTCATTTGATTCAGTAAATTTTGACAAGACCAAGCAAGAATTGTACACTTTTCCTCCTTTAGACACAGATTCTTGAATATTTTTCATGCAATTGCCTAAGAGATCTTTGTCTTTGGCAAGCAATTCATTTAGGCTACCAACTCTCTTTTCATTGAACTCCTTTTTCACTTTAACCAAAGCTGATTTCTCAAAATATTCAAAATGAGAATTTATAGAATTTATTAGCTTTTTTAACTCACCGGAGGAGGAACCTGATGGGTCCATAACATAAGTAGGAATTAATTTTTGTAAAACTCCAGATGCAAGTTTTAGCACTTCACTATCCTCTATGTGAGATTTCAGTATCTTCGCATTTTCTTTGGCTTGAGAAATTTTAGCAACCTTTATCATCTGAATTGGAGATAGAGTAGATAGGTTAATTGATTTTTCATCCAACTTAGGATCCAACTCTTCTTATTTCTCCAATAGAGATTTCTTTGCTTCCTTGATTGTAATTTCTTGATCCTTTCCTTTTTCAACCTTGGATTCTGATTCATGATTGACTTTAGGAATTTCAACTTCTTCAATATGCACCTCCTTTTCCTCAACTAACACCTCATTAGGAACCTTAGTTACCATAGGAGTCTTTGTATTTTCCACATTAGGAGAAGTGAGAATATCCTCAAGTTCTGGAGGATGATCAGATACATTTATGTTCTCCTCATTCACATTCTCTTCTTCTTTTTCATTTACTTCCACATTCACTTCCTCATTGCTTGGAACATTTTCAATATTGATTTCCTCAATGTTGATCTTATTCCTTGACAAAATATATTCCATAATTCTTATAGTTTCATTGACAACAACATTAGTTTCACAAATCATGAGTTTATTTACCCTTGTTTTGCTCTTAAATTCCTTTTTAGCTTTTTCAAGGAATAAATCCATTTCTTCAATTGTCATTTCTAGGAAAAAATCAGCAAGAACTCTCTTCCTTAGATTTTCTTCTTTTGATTTGGCACTCAGCCTCCTATACTCCAAAGCATAATATAGAGTTGTAGGAAAACTCGACATGATTTCAACAAGGAATTTATTAAAAACATTCATGTTCTTTATTGTAGCTTCTTCAAGAATTCTCTTAACAGATTCATCAAAGGTCTCATACCAATCATAGAGTGGCTTGAGATTTCCATCTTTCACCACTGCATTCTCAACTTCTTCAATAGTCATACTGGGCTTGTCAATTTTGGCCTTTTTCTTTGCTTCTTCTTCTTTGCCAGAATATTTTCTCTTATTCAATTTGACAACCTAAGTTATAGTAACCTTTATCTCTCTTACTACTTCTTATGAATCAATTTCTTCCTCTTCATCTGCAGATGCAGGTTTGTAAGATCTTGTGCTTTTATTCTTCTTCCTTTTTCTGGAAGCCTCGACTTGATTTAACTGAGCTGGAGGGGAACTTTTGGTAGATCTAATGTGAGTAGGAGATGTTCTCAGACCAACTAATTCTACCTTAATTCTTTCTTCTTAGCTACTTCAGCTTCATCTATTTTCCTTCTCACTTTTTTCAATTTCAGCACAGGAATGCCCATACTCTCTTCAAAAGCTTCTATCTCTTTTCTTACCCTTCTGACTATCATGGGCTTTTTCAATTCTGAATGAACCTGCAAAATTTTCTTTGCATAAGTACCAAACCTTTCTTCTCCATGATCCAATAGTGAATTCAACAAGTGTTTTGCATACATCTTCAGAATATTCACATCTACTTCATAACCCATAGGCATGATCCAAATTGTTCTAGGATTAGTAGCTTCCATATGACACTTATCAATGTCTACCATGAAGAAAATAGTGTCTTTGTATTGCTCTATTATTGAAGCAGGAATTATCTCTCTTGTGTGCATCATATTTTGAAAGCTTTTAAAGTATCCCCATAGGATTGTATTGCAGTTTTTTCGATCACCCAATCCACATAACATATTCCATAACTGAACAAATACCAACACATCATTACACCATTGAACTTTTCCAACTCCCATAACCTCACCCGAGAAGTAGAAAAATAGACAGATCAACAGGTTACCATATTTGAATATGTTCTTGTTATACTTCTTGATTTTTCCCAAATTCTCCAATAACTGGCTTCTGAGTAGTTCACATAAATCATTTTCTTCATTCTATTTAACCATCTCATATGCTGCATAGATAGCTGTACCAAATACTGAATTCTCCCAACTTGAGTGATAAATCTTATAGCCGATAACCATTGATGCAAATTTTACATCCATTGTGGTAATATCATCTATTGTCATTGCTCTTATGTCCCATTGCAAACCTGTCACATCTGTAACCTTATCATTCTTCATAGACTTCAAAATTGGAAGTCTACTAGAGGAATTTAGACTTGTAACTGCACATATAGGTTCTTTTGAGATTTTGAATGACACATCTAACCACATGAATTCATCATGGACACGGCTCAACATATATCGAACCCATTCATCTTCTTCAAATATGGGGAATTTTGCAAATTGCACAAATTTCTTATCTTCTAGGGTTTTAAATTTTGGTTTCACAGTAAAATCTTCTCAAATTATATAATGAGAGTACAAATCCAATAACTAAGAACTTCTGAAATCTTCAATATTTGCATGCACATAAGCCCTAATATCCTCGATATGCAAAACTCTGTACGACACCGATGAAAATGCACCTAAGGGCTCTATATCTATAGACTTGTATGGATGCCATTTAAACTTTGGGTGTGGCCTATCCTTAACTTCTACTACTAGAGGAGTAGACATGATTGAAATCACACAAATTTATAGGATTACTTTTTATAAATACCTTTCGTGGATGAAACAGAATTTGATCGTAGATTCTCCTTATGCTTGAATTTTTCTGCAAATTCTCAATGATCACTTCAAAGCTCTCCAAACCGCTTTTCTCAAAATGAAATATGTCAAATGAGGGTTGAATTCATTCCTTTTATTTTCCACATACCTAACTCTTTTATTTTGTAATAAATGCACTTACCCTAACCCATTTGGTTTGTTGTCTTTCATGTTCCAGGACAAATGATTCTTATGTGGAACTTCAATATTCTTCACTAATCCCTTTAATTCATTTCACAACATCTAAAAAGTATCAATTCTCCTATTGGACTCATCCAAATTCCAGTAACAATCACTTGTAAGGGGGGGGGTGGTTTAGGAGTTTTTCTTGACAACTCCCCCTATGCTAGAGGCCTAAAATTAATTCCTTGAAGTATTACCAGAAGTTGCTTCTGGTGCAGGTCCATTTCCTTCTATAGAGGGATTCTTCTTCACCCATTTCTTCTGCATTTTCTTCCTGATCACATCAGTAGTGAATTTTCCTTTTCCTTTAACATCCTATTGCATGTTCTATTTTACAAGACCTCTTTTGTTCCAATAGAATCTAGCAATGTAGCCAAATTTGTTGCAATTATAACACACAACACTTCTTTGTCTAGGCCAACTATTCCACTGGCTTTGAATTGATCTGCATTGATTAGAAATATGTCCAATTCTATTGCATGCATAGCATTTGACCTCTCTATGAAAGTTATTCATCACAATTCTACATTCACTTGACTTATGACCATACTTATAACAATTAAAACACTAACCTGAGAATGATGGTCTACTTGTGTTCACCCTACTCCTACACTGAGAAGCCATATGACCAAATTTTTTGTAGACATAACAATAGCCATTAAATCTTTGAGAATTTGGTTTCCTTACTAGATTTATTCTCGTTCCATTCATCTAATATCCTTGTCTGAATCTTCCTTATTAGGAATTCCTTTTTCCAAGGCTCCTTTGTTCAAAGTTCCTTTTTTTGATCTATAACTTTCTCCGTCTTCATATCCAATACCTCATATATCACCATCAGTCCTGTGTCCTTTCATTAGTTCATCAAGTTTGGCTAAGCTTGCTTTGAATTTCTCCTTATACTCATTTGCAGTAGCAAGTTCATCTCTCAGATCATCAAGCTACTTTTGAAGCACTTCTTCATTTTTATTGGATTGCTCCAATTCATTATCTAGTCGGCTACATTGTTCAGACATTTCTTTCAAAGACTGTGTAAGAATTTCTTCATTCTTCTTGCTATCCTCAATCTCTATGGTCATTTTCATCATGATAGATTCCATCTCACACTTGAAGGAAACATTCTCTTTGTTAAACTTTTCACATTCTTCTATTTTCTCTTTCAGAGCCTGATTGAGTTGTTCATCTTCCATGATTTTGTTCTTCTGTTTGAGTTGACCACATAATTCCTTTCTTTTCTCCCTTGATTTATTTATTTTGTCTTTTAATGACTAAATGAACTTTTCTGCATTCTCAAGATTTTCTTGCAGTTCATGATTCTTAGATTTTATCTAGTCAAGATCATCTAGGGCCACCATAACTTGTTGTTGAAGACTGCTTGTATCCATTGAGAAACACTTTCCAAGATCTCCTCAAGCTGTAAGACTTCTTTTGAGGAAATTTCTCTAATGCCAATTGTTGGAAACAAGCAACATTGAGAGGGAGGGTGAATCAGTGTCGTGCAAAAATTCAACTTTATTATTCTATCATTTAACTTACTTAACCATTCAACAAAAGAAACATGCATCAACAGAAAGAAAATAATCACAACACCATAACACTAGAATTTTTACATGGAAACCCTATTAGGGGAAAAACCATGGTGGATGGACAATCCACAATATAATATGAGTATACCCAAAATTAAAAGTAAAAAATGGGAATGCACAAGTTTCATTCAGGTTCACTACCTATAGCTCACTACTCAAAATGGATGGGCTCACTACCCTATAATGATTTGGAATAGATCCAAAAGAGTGAACTAATGAAATAGCATCTACAATGCCTAGTTACAGTTTTGGTTAAGCTCTGTAGATAATTTGTTGTCCTTCTAACTGATTCAACAATTCTACTCTGCTCTACACAACTCACACTGCAAAAATATTAATGCACAAGTGAAATCGTGTATAATCGCCTAATCATCCTTCTGATGTTCACTACCCACTACTATACTTCTTACACACACACTGAATTACCAATCTCATGTATATATATATATATCCACTAACAAGATTTCATTTCTATAAGTCAACTTTAAACAAAATATAATATTCTTCTGCATGTCAACTCAAATCACAAATTAAAATTGATGCATACCCACACAAGTCAGCTAGACTATAGCTGGGACCCAAAACAAAATTTCCAACATAAGAAATATTTAAATCAACTACTACTTATGCATCTGCAAAGCGCCACATTTACTGAGTCAGCCACAAAGAACAAATAAATAGAAAAACATCCTTTCGGACCTCCTAACTCATACAACAACTAATGCAACACCACAAAATTCAATAGTAAGATAACATATGTGCTCAAGAAGCTATTCTGGGGATCCACAACTCAAAATGATGATCCAATGAAGTAGACAAATTAACTAATTGACTGAATACCCTTGTCTTCAAGTATTTTGTCGATAACACACAATATTACAATTTATCTACTGGTATGACTAGATACTATTCTACGGACCATGGAAATGACTTCAGTTTCCATAAATGACAACACCAGAAGCCATATGCCAACACTATGCTTGTGATCCTTTGGAGGTTTTTGAAACTTCATATGAGCTTCCAATTTCCTGAGAGATTCTTGATTCTTTGTGAGAGATATTTGATCCACCTTCATTAAGTACTTCCATCATTCTTGAGCAACAAGGTTATCATTGTCTTCTTGATTGAGATTCCTATGTGTCGTACATTGGTTCATTGTTCATGGAATATCACATTTTAAACTTGGAAGACACATTTGAAGGATTAATTTTTCTATTTGATGATATTTTTTGTACAACTGTTGTCACTCCATCTTTTTCTTTGGAGAATGTTCAAAATTAGTTTCCAGTGGTACCTTGTTTGTCACCAACTATTGTGATTGGGTATTTTCCTGATTGGTTTGTGGCATCATCTTCGAAGGTCTTAGAAACACATGAGTATATGTCAGAGACATTATTATCCTGCATTTGGATTTTAGTTGTAATTCCTATATGGAATGGGAAGCATTTTTTCTTTTGTACCTGGTTTTGTTTCTTCTAGAATGGATACAAGTTGTTTGTCAACATTGGATCATGTTTTGTCTTCAGGCACTTACCATTTTTACAGGCGATTACACATTGTGGGGGGGATATATAGTTTCTCTCTTTCTCTCTTATGGGGGGTCATTGATTGTATATACATGATATATGTAGTCCTTGGGAGGTGTTATTGATTCCTCCATCCATGCATCTTGTTTTTCTTTTCTCTTTTTTGGAGAGGAGTTTTCTCCCACAGGGATTTTCTCCTTTTCTCTAGTTGTGAGAGATTTCTTTTTTGAATTTTGAATTATAAATGGGTACCTAACATGGTTGTGTAGTCGGGACCCATAACACATCTGGATTTTGCATAATAATCTCCTTTAGTTTTCACTTAAGGGGGGGTGTTAGTGTAGTGTTAAGTTTTAACATAGGTTAATTACTTGAGTGGTTTTTTCCTGTATTGGGTAGTTGTTCACCCGTCAATTTTTCATTCCTTTAAAAGGCTTATACAATATGTATTATTGCATCTTATTCTGAATATAATTCTCGATATATGGAAAAATAGTTGTTTGCATCTCTTGTGTATCTGTGAGGGTGGCTTGCTATTGCAGGTTGAGGATCCTGGGAAGGAGTTGTCATTACTACATTTTGGTGTGACCCGCTGGTGAAGGAATGTGGGGGCTGCTTATAGGGAGTACCCTTTCATGGGTACACGATACCTTGTACATAGGGTAAGACACTTACAGGTCTGCAAAAAATATTTTCTATTTTTAATTTTTATTTTCTTAAACCAAAAAAATTTCTAAACAATAATTGATTGAAAATTTAAATTTTAATAAAAAATTTTCAAAAAATTTTCAACCAATAAAATATATTATTTTTTGAGAAAATGCATACCACAGTCATAATGACAACCTGGGGGGTCGTACGACTCGCTAGGCAATTTTTTTTACCTCAATGGAAAACTACTCTGAATTCAATGGATTAATAGTCAATCTTAGGGTAATTGGGCCTTCGAGATGCGATGGCGAGGTCATATTTGACCCAAAATGCTCCAAAAATGCAACTACCTTCTAGTTTTGGAAACCACTCAATAGCTTCAAATCCTCATAGATTTGGCTTGATATGTCTAATTTGGATGAAACAAAAGGAAAAATATACTTTCTCAAACACTCTAGACGTAATGGTGAGGTAAAATTTGCACCAAAAAGCTCCAATTTGAACCTAAAATAAAGAGGCACAAAGAGGAACCCCCCAAATCTACTATTTCTTTCATTTTTTTTCTAATTCTCTAGATTTACCAACTCTCTTTAGAAAAAGACTATCCAATGGCACCCGACCCGCTCTGATACCATGTTAGAATTGGGTATGGAGATAGCCTACCAAGATCTTGAGGCCAAATGGAAAGCATAAAGAGAGAATATGAATATGACAAGAATAAACTATATTCTTATCAATTATGATTCAATATTTTTGTGTGTTTGTACAATGTATGAGAGACCCCTTGGTTATATAGCCAAGGTGAGATAGAAGATGTCATAAGATTATGACAAGTGTCTTAATCATATGACATGAGACAACTAATCACAACTACCTAGGTCACATGTGTTACAAGTCAAAAGATAAGATAACAACTAATGACAACTAACACCTTCTAGAAAGTTTCCTTCCTAGGACCTAAGTAAACTTAACATGTAAATAAGTCCCCTAGTAACGAATTAACTAGGTATAAGACTTTATTTACACCAACAAGGAGTATAGGTATTGGTATGCTGGATATGAGTACATACCTAGTGAAAAGTGGTCCTCACTAGACCTAGTCTGTTTCTCATTTTGCTACCTTGTACTAGGGGCTCACCTAGTGAATATTAGACTTCACTAGCCCATATTTCCTTCATGTTTATGATTCACCTAAGAAATATCAATCTTTACTATTATGTGAGTCATGAATGCCATGGGTGTGGATCCTAGCATAACGTAGTATGCTAGATCATGATTATCCATACCCTCCTTTTTTGCATTTCATGTTGACATTGTATGCATCTGTATGTTGTCTTCCTATATATCATACTTATGTGTGTTCTTTTGTGCTTATGTCAGTTTTCCATGGGATATTGGATCCTTGGGGCTTATGCACTCCCCCTAGATCCTTAGTGATCCCATTTCTTCAACATTTGGACAATTTGACACCTGTTGACATGTTTTCTACTTTAGTGTGAGTGTGAGCATAATTTCATACTCTCACTAAAGTGGGGGCTAAATGTAACATCATAAATTATCACCCTTGATGATTTCACCTTTTGTTTCATCCCCACTTAAATTATTGGACCTTATTGAGTATTTAATTTCCTAAATTATGTATTTTATGGCCTACTTTTAACTATTAGCGATGAATTGCAAGCAAGAAATAATTGCATTTATCTAATGCCTTGTCCCTAGCACTAAAATTCATAAAATAAGTTGAGGACACTCACACCATGGGCGAGAGTGTCCCACTTTTTTTACTCTAAATTCAAATATCCCAGTCTCAAAAATTTAATATTTGTAATTTGATTATCTAAAGTCAGCTATCAGGATTTAATTTTAGGGAAATTTAATAAATTACTACAAATATCTAGTATTGCATCATTTCAAATTTAATATTAAGGAGAATTTATGATCAAGCAATTATTGTCAAGAGCATTCAAGATAAACGTTTTCAGTGATTCATTACAACAATTCAAGATCCAAGCATCATGTCAAATATTATGTGAGTTCATATGTGATTATTTCATCATATTGTTTGTAAAGACTAACCCTTTGTAGGTCTCCAAGTAATTCAAGCATTCAAGAAAATCAATAAAGCAAGATCCAAGACCTTGAAGTGATGTGTATGACTTCAGTCCTTCAAGAAAACCATTGAAGGGTGGTGAGTTGAAGCAATTTATGATTTTATCATTCCTTTTTTGAATGAACAAGACAACTTAGAGGGGGGTTGAATCAGTTATATCTTATCAAAGCGCAAAAAGCCTCATTACATTTAGATCCACATGCATTCATTAAACCCTTAATTTTTTATGAAATTTTAACATGAAAAGTAGATAACATAAACTAAAAAAACTTTGAAAATATCCACAAGACAAGACTAGATTTATGTGGAAAACCTAAGAGTAGAAAACCCACGGTGAGGATTAGCTCATAATATAAGTAATAGAAAAACTAGTACAAAGGATCACTCCCAAAATAGGATACACTATCTAGAAAGGATCACTACCAGAGTACAAAAATAACATAGAGAAGAAATGTTACACAAAGAACATGATCTCAATGCAAAAAAGATCCACCACAAGGGTATGTGCAGGATCATGATGGGCCAAAAAGTGACGATATGACGGGTATGTGTAGGGCATGTGGCTTACGATTTTTTTTACCCAAAATTGATGAAATGAAAAGGGTTTTTAAAGGAGATTCTAAACTTTCCACCAATATATAGTATGCTTTAATTTGAATTTAATAAATAATTACTATTCATTTTCTATTTGAATTACGACTAAAGTCCTAATTGATAGGTTGATTGAAAAACATCTATAGCTTTCAAACGGTATCACAGTTTTTGAATCCAAAACATGCATCACATTCTATGCTTCACATACTATAGGATAAAAAAAATGAGTTTCATGAATTTTTGACCAAGTTAAGGTGTTCAAACATACAAGTTTTTATATTTTTTAAAAGTCACAATAAAAAATTCATAATTAATTATTTACTTGGAAAAAAAATACAAAAAAATATGCATCACATTGGGACATGAGTCCTCTAATTATATCTAAAATCTTATAAAAAATTATTATCATTTTATTGTGGTTAGGGTGATCAGACAAACACCTACTTCTTATTTTTTCCTTGAAATTTAAGTACTACTGCATTGAAATTTCAAATTTTCACCAAATAGTTTTTAAAAAAAATAAATAAACCTAGTAGTTTAGAAACTACATTCAATTTGGTATAGAGTCTATTCTTACATATTTTTGAAATAATATAGGTAACTTATTCAAATTCTTACCTCAAGTTGCCTAACAATGATTTTTTTGAACTTTTTGCCACTTAAGGGCCTATTTTTTCCATGATCATCCTGCACATACCCATAATAGCTCCAACACCTTTGTATTCTATTTGAATGATTGCAGAAAAATTATTCTCACTACATCAAGTAATCCAACAATTGAAATTTTGCACCGCTCTGCTCAATTTTGCATCACTCACATCATATACTTTGCACACAGATCTATCTTGCATCAATCTTGACCTCCATCAACAATTCAACTCATACTTATACCATCCTCAACCTTGAAACCCTCTCCAAGGTCAGAAATGCATCTCAAACATGCAAATTCAAATTATGTCAGTAGGAAAACATTCCCGTGGTGGATAGGAATTAAGAAGGACCAAAAAAATCCTTAAATAGGACCCAAATCTATCTTAACACTCTTCAACATGCTTCCACAATCTTCAAAGACACTTCACATGTAGTGTAAACACTAGGTCAACCATTACCCATGCAAACACTATTAATCAATTAAGTACACGCTTCATCAATATCAAGATGACTTGTGAACCACACACCATTCTTCAACACAATCTAGAATATTCCTTCCACTTCTTGAAATCCATCAAAATCCTTTGCAACAAATTTCACCTAAAAATTTTACAATCCTAGTACATCCAAACAACATTGTAAAACATTGTAACTTGGAAGACCTTCTTCTAAAATACCAAACCATGAATCCTCTTGACACAAACATGAGGCCAACACCATCAACATACCTTAAAAATCACAAGACTTGAAGCACAATTGTGGAGAAATGTGGAGCCAAAATCTTTCTCCTAGACACCTCTACAATGCACAGTCACACACTAGTGAACATAAATTATGCTATATACATTAATCCAACACCAAAAATTTTAAATATAGCATCTTTGTTCACATATCTCACCAGCATATCTAAAATACAAAGGTATAGCATTAACATAGAAGAAATACAAAGCACATCCTAGATCACATTTTGAACCACTAAACACACCTTCATCACATTGTTTACTCTTTTCTTCAACTCTTTTAACATGAAATTCATAATTACATTTAATACATAGTCTGAAAAGGATATAGCCACTTCATTGGTATTGATCATCTAAGTCATAATTGCATTCAATACATAGTCTTGAAGGTATATAGCCACTCTATTAGGCCTAAGCACTAGTGAACAAAAATAACCAAGTAATAAAGAAGGTAATACTACCCATATTTTAATTAGGATATCCATAAATAAGGAAACATCTTTATAAACAAGATAACTCTATATAGCTTCTATTTAAGATAACACAATTCTCATCTATGTTCGAACACAACAATCTATTGAGAGGCGGGATGAATTAGTAGATCTATTTAAATTTATCCCTTAAGTAATTTATAATGCAGATTAACTCATTTTATACTTTAATGTGCAGATTAAAGTTTAATTTGCAAAAAAACATATATGCATAAAAAGCATCACACAACACATAATATATGTGGAAAAACCAATATGGGAAAAGTCATGTCTAGAAATGCTACTAAGATCTATTATTCTAATTCATCCTCACAATTAAATGTTCTTATTATAATTTTAAGGTCACCAACCCTAAGGAGACACCATTCCCCTTGTTTTAGGAGCACCCACTCCAAGGAAGCACACACTCCCTAATTTGAGCTCACCTACCTAGATATTTGATGATACCCACCAATAAGATTTACAATTCAGGTTATTACAATTATTCTTTTGAATACAATTCAATGTTACAACTTAATTTTCAACTACACAATTCTCTACAACTCAAACTCTACTTTACACTTCTATTAGTTTTCCACTTGCCTCAATTTTTTCCCTTTTGTGTTAACCCTGATAGAAATCTCTAAATTTTTTGGTTTCTACTCATTTGGAATTAGTGAATTCTCTATATACAACTTGGCTCTCTCTCTCTCTCTATCTCTCTCTCTCTCTAAAACATACACACCTCAACACATACAATTTTTTGGTTCTCTCTTTTCATATCACCACCGACAATCATTAATTGTGTATACAAATTCTAGAAAATTATCCTAGGGTTTTCTTCACACATTTTCTTCTCCAACAAGGTTACTTTTAATTGATCCAATCACTACCAATACATATTCTCTAAATTTTCTAATTTTATTAAACTAGAAAGCCTAAATTAGATCCTCATTAAATGGCTCCATGCAAATCTTATCACCAATTAATTGGTCATTGGATCAGATGAACCAATTAAATCCATTCACTATGTTGGCTACCAATTGAGACCCTTGTTCACACTAACCTAGCCATTGAGAAACTTCATCTTTGAATCTAGGTCGTCAATCTCTTGTCTTCGTGCCCTTATCCATTGGCTCTCTCTCTCCATTTTAGCAACTTTAAAACATCACCATTTGATGAACTTCTTTTAAACTGACACCATTGTTCTTATCTCATCATGTATCACTACTTTGATAGAGACTTAATTCTTCATATGTGTGATGTGAAGAGGTGCAATGATATCCATATGATCACATCCTTAAGGTGTTAACCATTGAATGGGATGCCTAATATATTGCACATCACTATTCTTCCTTTACCATTCTATTCACAATAACATTTTGAATAAACAAAGTGATGCAATCATATTCTTCCATCTATACATGTTTATGTCATCTTCCACTAACATCCATTCATCACCTATCATACAAAAGCTTCCTTTATTTTGCTTAGCAACAATCATGTGAAGCAACCAAGCGATATCCTACTCCACTAGCATAGCCCGTCGTTAAATAGTCCCATTGAACATAAGTCCTTAGCCCGCTATCCTATTGGGCTAAACTCAGACCTACCAAACATGCCATAGGATGGAGGATACCATCCGATCTACCAAGTTTTATTGTTTTTATTGATTAAACTTCATCACATAGCACACAATGCATGGGAAGATTTAAACTATGAAGTGCAATGTGAAGGACTTGCGTGATAGCCATCAGATCTTCATCAAAGGCACATCACACATCACAGTTAAGACTTGGTCATTATGAGAGAAAATAACAATGTGAAGGATTTGTACAATGCACACACAAACCATCAACCTGAAGTGCTAGGATGAGGGGTCAGTCACCCAACAAAATCAATGACTTAAGTGATGACTTAAGCAACTAGGAACCACATATACACAGTCAATAATAAATTAGAAACCTCTTTCAATTCCCATCACTATAAACCTTATGGTTTATTTGTAGACCCTATTTTTGACCGAGAGCACAAATAATTCATTTATGAGCACATTCCACCATCACTAATTATGTAACCCACATCAGTTGAATCCTCTAAAAAAACCCATGTCAAATATGACTTTAGTTTTTCCTCTTGAAATTTTAAAGTAGCCTTTGCAAAATAGTGACAACATTGCAACTTTTTGAGAAAATTTGTAATAATTGCAAAACATGCTCCTTATTCCATCAACCAGTACCAATACTTCCAAAACTATATACACTACATCTATGATATCTCCATTGAAATCAATGACACTTTGGACATGAATGATATCCAAATTGCAAACAATCTCCCCCTTTTTCATTGATACAAAAACAAAATACTCAACCTGAAAAAAATTGTCTGATACCAATTATAGATGCTTCAATTTATGCTCTATACCAACTAAACTATTCACTGCAACTACACTTGCTCAAAATTATCCCCCTTTCACAATTGTTGTCTAAGCATTTGCATAATTTCTCCTCCTTTGAAATCAATGGCAAAGGGTCATTGTAAGGACTTGCACACTTTGCCCGTTGACTTGATCTATCCTTTCATTTCCAAGGATGAATGAAGTATCTATGAAGCTCCCCCTAGATTCATGCCCTTTCACTAAATTTTAGTGATATGAAGTGGGAGCAATTAATCCCAATTTTTTCCTCAAATATTAAAATTGTTCCTTAGGAAGAGGATTGGTAAATATGTCAGCAACTTGTTCTTTCATAGGCACATATTCCCATGCTAACTTCTTGATCTACAACCTTCTCTTTGATGAAGTGATACTTAATTGATATGTGCTTGGTTCTAGAATACATCACTAGATTCTTTGAGATGTTTATTGCACTTGATTTATCACAAAGAATAGAAATAAGCTCCATGCACTCAACCTTGATGTCTTTAAGTGTTTTCTTCATCCATAAAGCCTAAGTACAACATGTTGTAGCCGCTCCATATTCTACTTCTATTGTGGAAAGTGTAACTGATTTACTTTTTTCTAATCTATGACACAAGTTTATTCCCCAAGAAAATGCACAGCCACTAGTTCTTTTCCTATCATTTGTACATCCATCCCAATCAACATATTTATATGTTGTTAAAGTAAAATGTTTTCTCTTGGGGTACCATAGCCCATAGTCAACAATTCTTTTGATATATCTAAAAATTATTTCTACAATGTTGACATGTGACTCTTTAGTTGTAGCCTAAAATATTTTCACCATACACACTGCTTACATAATTTTTGGTCTTGATGTAGTAAGGTATAACAAGCTTCCAATCATTGACCTATACATAGTCTAATTTGCATTCGGGGATTCATCTTATTTTCTCAATTCACAACCATTGATCATAGGAGTACTAACTAGAGAGCTATAATACATTACAAACTTCTTAAGAATTTCCTTAGCATACTTGGTTTGAGATATGGATATCCCATCATTTTTTTGTACAATCTGTAAACCAAGGAAAAATGATAACTCTCTTAGCACTGACATCTCAAATTCATCTTACATATGTGTAGCAAATACCTTGCACATTTTATCATTGCTACCTCCAAATATGATGTCATCCACATATACAACAACAATTATCATATGATCACCTTCTAATTTGAAATACAAATTGCTATGTTCACATCCCTTTTTCAATCCTTGTTGTTTTATGTACTGGTCTAACCTTGAATACCATGCTTTAGGTGCTTGCATTAGACCATATAATTCATTTCTCAAATTGTATACATAATCTTCTTTCCCTCAAATCTAAAAATCCTTTGGTTGTTCTATGTAGACTTCCTCTTCAAGGCTTCCATTTAGGAATGCAGATTTAATATACATTTGATATACTTTAAATCCTTTATATACTAAAAATGCAAGAAACATTCTTACTGCTTCTAATCTTGCAACTAGTGCAAATGTTTCTTCAATGTCAGTGCCTTCAACTTGAGCATACCCCTTACACACCAATCTTTCTTTATTCCTTACTACAACACCATCCTCATTAATCTTGTTTCTAAAAACCCATTTAGTGCCTATGATATTTTTACTTTGGGGTCTAGGGACTAATTCCCATGTTTTGGTCTTTTCAATCTAATTAAGCTCCTCATCCACAGCCTTTATAGAACACTCATTGTTACTGTATGCAACCTAAAATGGTCACCTAGACTTTGGGCCCCATTTATTTAATTTGTCAACATCAACTTTCTGAATCAATGATTGTCGCATTTTCAAATCAAATTTCTTAATCAATTCATAACTATTTCAAATGTTTCAATTTTCCCTAAAGGTTTAAATGTTTCATTAATTTTATTTAATCAAAAGAAATAAATCCCTTTAGTAAATAAAATGATGTTATTTAATTGAAGTTAATATTACTTAAATAAAATGATGCTATTTAATTAAATCTATTTTTAATTAAATAATTTTATTTTATTTTATTAATATTCATTTCTAAATTACATAATCTTATTTTATTTTTAAAAGAGATATTATCATCTTAAATTAAATAAAATAAATGAAATATCCTCTCAAGAATATCCTGTGATGAAAAAAATGGAAACAAATCAATTAAAAGGGCAATAAACTAAAAAAATTCCAATCAAGATTTGTTTCTATTTTTCTATTTATCCCACATTGCTTCTGAATTTGCCTTCAATTCCACTTTTGCCTATAAAATGAGCCCTGTCATTCTCATTTCAAGAATCATGAATTTTTACATCAGACTTATGTGCTACAATTTGAATTTTATCATTTGAGATTACATTAGTTTGTTGATTATATAAGCATCTTATTTTTAGAGCATATAGTTTAATATTACATTTTAGCTTAATCTTCATAGTAGATTAATTTGCAAAATAATTCATTTATGGCATTGCATGTAGATTAATTTTCATTTCAATAAATTAGTTTGGTTTATTGCATTTTACAGCCATTTAGATTAGTTTTCATTGTTGCATTGCAAGAACAGGATTCATGGAGATTGGCATTCTTGCTTCTCCTCTTTGAATCTCTCGTTCCGAGATTGTATTTGCAGGGGTAAAAGGGTTAATCTGAGTGCCACAATATCAATCCCTGCTCTTCTCGGATAGAAAGCTGTGAATTGATTTGCAAGGACTCATTATTGAGTATCCTTGCATGCAAGGATTCACAGAAGTATAACATATTTTCAGTTATACATTTTGGCGCCCACCGTTTTATATTTTCATTTATGATTCTTCCATTGACCGCTTTTCAGGTGATACTTGCATTCGCAGAAGGGTTTTCATTGAGCTATTTTGTCAAACCGTTTTCATGCTGAGTTTTGCTAAGTATTCATGTTGAGGTTTGATGAAAGGCGTTTTTTTTATTTGAGCCATTTTTAGTTTTGCTTCATAAATCTAGCTTCCACTCAGTTGCAGGAAAAATGATTGCTGGGTTTTGTAGACAGGGTCAAAATCCGATCTGGGTATCTTTCAGTTTTTTGATTTCTTTCACGGATCTGAAGAAAATAGCTGCACAAAAACTGTCGCGCGTCATTTTTTTCACCTGGCTAAAGGTTTAAAAAAAATATTTTTTTATCTTCTGCTTGCTGGATCAAAAAACGATTTCTGGGTTTTATTTTTTGCTTCAAAAAATTTTTGGGTTTCTGCTTTTGTCTATTCATTATAAACAGATTTTTCAGAAATCAAATTTGAAATTTTTTTATGCATGTTTTTAATTTAGTTTTTAATTTTTAGTTTTTAATTTAGTTTAGTTTTTAATTCTAATTTAGTTTTTAATCTTAATTTAGTTTAGTTTTTAGTTAGTTTGGTTTAGTCTTTAATTTAGATTTTTAATTTAGATTTTTTTAAGTTTCTAAAATTCAAATTAGATTTTTTTAAACTTTGTTAATTTAAAGTAGATTCTTTAACTTTGTTAATTTAAATTAGATTTTTTTTACTTTAGATTTTTAACTTTATTAATTTAAATTAGAATTATTAATTTAGATTAGATTTTTTTTAATTTAGATTAGATTTTTTAATTTTATTAATTTAGATTAGTTTTGTTTTAAATTTTTAGTTTAGTATTAGATTAATTTAGTTTAATTTTAGTTTTGTTAACTAATTCTTCTTAGATTTAATTTTGACTAGATTAAATTAGACTTTTTAATTCTGGTTCTTCTCAATTCTTTTTTCACAGCATAACAGTTTCTGCAGGACGCCAGTCAGAGAACTTGAAACACACTAACGGTTTGATTGCAGGACGCATGACAAAGACTTGAAAACAAACACTTACGCTTGTCAAAGATTTTATTTAAAAAAAAAAAAAATTGTGTTTGTTTTCTTGTTTTTCAATTCACATAGTCTAATTAGGGCTTCATTAAAATTCTTAGGAGTTTCGATAGTGAGTAGGGAATTTGGCTCTTTGTTACATGGAGGTGATGACCATGGACAAATCCAGGCTCCTTATGATCTTACTAATATGACAAACTCTTAGGGAGCGGAGCAAGGTAGTGAATCTTTAGCACTTTCACTCGTCAGGGGATTATGCTCTTCTCTCATTGAGAGAATCAGAAACCCAAAAGTGTGTGGATTTGGTGAAGTGAAACTAGCTCGGTGATTAAGGTTGTTTAGTGTGTTTGGGTAAAGAGACGGGCTAGAGAAGTATGCTCTTCTCCTTTTGGGAGAATCAGAAAATCAGAAACCCGAATCCGAGCCATGTCCAGTGTCACCTTTAGAGGGTCTGCCGGAAGTTGAACCTCCGGGAATGACCCAAGTGAGTACACACCTATCGCCGGTTATTCCACCTCACTATAATAAAGAACGTCTTGTTGAGTCTAAAGACTCCAAGACCATAGTAACTTCCTTTCCATGACTTGGACGATCATCATGGAAAAGCTTTGTTTATTGCACTGAGCGGTGCCGCTCCGAGCCCTGCTTGCGGGGGTGTGTGATTTTCAGGTGTTGGTGTGGCTGCGAGGCCCAAGATTTGTATCAGAGGCATCGAAAGCTATTGTGAATGGAAGCCAAGTAAAAACCTCTTAGTTAGTTGCCTACCCTGTTCACCTCCGAAAGGAGTCATAATCTTTGCACAAGGAGGGGGAAGAATCTCTCCGTATGTTGATCATACACAGATTCCCATCATAGGCATACACTTGGACGTTTGGAGGTGGTTGCGACACTGGCCCCTGCTACAAGGGTAACCTTTAAACGTACACTGTTGAGTCCTTGGAAACACCAAAAACACGGGCGCCCTCTAGGGGGTGACACGGCTGTGTGAGGTGCACGTATGCGCATAAGCAATGGGGCAAAGGTTTTGACTTCTCACCATTTTCTTTGGTAGGGATGGCTATGTGTTTGTTTTTGAGTCTTAAACATTGTCCAAACATCTTCAAACAAGACTCCCCCGATACTATCAAGTTGCTTTGTCCTTGATAGATCTGTTATTGACTACTTTTTGTATCACAACTTGTCTGATTGAAACCTATGTGCTTGATCAAAATCTGTGGATATACTTGCTTAATCTTTGCAAACAAACAACAAACTAAAATACTGAGTTCTTCGATTAGGTGACTTGTCCCAGTTTTAGAGACCTATTCTGTATTTAGGGTTTATGTGTCCTTGACCTTTTGAATTAGTGATCCTTGATCTCATAAGCGATTTTGCTTGAGATTGGAAAATTAGGAATTGTTCCTGTCAAATAGATAAATTTTTAGACTCTTTGATAACACACTTGGAGAGTGCTAGTAGTCTCCTTGTCCACCCATTTTCATACAATTCAAACTCAGTACACTTTGTGTAAGTCATCCTCCTGATCCATATGTGCTAGGGTGTTCACCCAAGAATTGAGCACCTCTGTGGCAGTGTTGGTTTGCACCTATTTGCAACAGTTCTATTTCACCATCTCTCTCGAACAAGATAAAACTTTTACTATCCTAGTCTAGTATTGACGTTTCTTAGAATTGTCTGTTTACCTGAACTCCCTTTCATGTCAGTCACAACAAGATATCAAGTGAGCCAAGGAAAGTGACCTCAAATAGTCTTTAACCAACTACCCCCAGTTCAGACTCGTCAAAAGAGAAAGGAAAAGGAACCAATATTTGACCAGACACCTAGGAGTCAGTATGAAACCTATTTTTACCTAAAGAGCCATTTTAGTGACTTGAATACCCCCTCAACACCTTCCCACTCAGGTATGGATATGAGTTATATTGTCACTCGGAGGGAGAGGGAAGCCATGGATCAAAATCTTGATGATATCTATGAATAACACAGAAACAACATGATATTTGGAAATTCTTCTCATGATGATCAACCTGGTTCACCCCTCATTAATACAAGATATTTGGATGCCTATCAACGGGATGAAAGGTATAAGAGACGAGCTCAACAAGAAAAATGGTCAGAATATGAAGACCAAGACAATGAACCTCGTGATGCTCATGTCAATACAACGTATACCAATGACTTGTTCAAACAATCTAGACCAAGCTCACCACTTCAACATACCTCAAGGTTCACAAGTGATAGGCTTAGAAGAATTGAATGCAAAAAGAAAGCCTTTCTAGATGAACAAGCTGCAAAGCAAGAAAAATTTAGACAACTTGAGGAAGAGAGCCAAGCTTTATTGGAAGTACAAAGGAAACTCGCTCAAGAGGAGCAAGATAGGCAGTTAGCCCACCAATTAAACAAACAATACAATACAAGGGGTGCTAATAGTGGACATAATTCTCCTCCCTCCACCCCTTCCAGAACACCAAGAAGTAGAAGGCGGTCAAGGACCCCTTCTAGATCTCCTAGTCCTAGAGGAAGAAGGGCCTCTCGGTATGCTCACTATAGGAGGCAAACTCCTCCCAGAAATTCAAGACCACACTCCCAACATGTACATCTTGGTTCCCAACATGGAGGTGGTAGCTCACATTATGATTTTGATACTCAAGACTTCATTGGAATACAACAAGAGTCTATCTTCCAACAGTATGTGGAGAGGTACTTGGAACAAAACAAAGATAAGTTCTTGGAAAGTCTAATC
>VDFB02000003.1:291656792-291697482 GCA_007258455.2 Sequoia sempervirens | reverse complement strand
TTTCTTACTAGGTCATAACATTCTAAAAATAAGGTGGGATAATAATAACCCAACCATATGATCTTCAAAGTAGTATTTTTCATAGAGAAATGTTTGCCTTCTAGGCTACTATGAAATTCACCCAAAACACTTTTAACTTGCACTTTGTCTATGTAGTGGAGGAGGACACTATTGAAATTCCATTTAAAAAGGAGTCCCTCAATAAGTACATAATTGGTGCCTTGGAACCTATAATACCTCCTTTTGTGTTTAGGAATGTGGGTTGGATACCTACTAGTTTTCATGAACCTTATTCTATTAGTCACCCAAGATTCATTCAACTCAAACTAATTTACAAAGACCTAATCCACTTCTTCCATTTCTATCTGGGAATCAAGCTCTTTGGTGAGATATTCACGTAGGCCTCTTCCCCTGACTAGCTTTGTGGATCAGAACTTGATGTAATATTATAGGATCTTGGTGCAATTCGCTCTTTTCTCAATTATTTCCCCTTCCATGATGTATTCCCTTACACTAGGGTGAGAAACAAGGACCATGATCTTGCTTGTTTAAACTAGGCATTTCAATTTTTGTAGACTCTTCACAACAGTAAAGGCCTATTTCTCTACAAAATTATATCTGGTCTCATACCCCTTTAGATTCTGTGAATGGAAGGAAAGGGTGTTCTCTCTTCTTCCTTAGTTATCTTTCTACATAGGGATAGTGGTAATATTGTGCTCACTACTATAAACATATATAATAAAATATTTTAAAAAATCCAAGTTTTTTAACACCAAAGCTATAGAAATATCTACCTTTATATTTTTGAAAGCATTTTTTCCTTCTATAGTCCATTTAAAAGCCAAACCCTTTTTCAACATTAATGTAATAGGTCTTGTAATTCTCGCAAAATGTGAAATAAACATGCTAACAAAATTAATCTTCCCTAGGAAAGATTGGACACCCTTTTAATTGATCAGTAGTAGAAATTATTTTATAGCTTTTACCCTTTTGGGATTGATAGCTATTCCTTCTTTAGAGACCACAAAGCCAAGCAACTTTCCTTGTGGTACCCTGGAAACACATTTTTTTGGATTTAAAGAAACCTCATACTATTGGAACCTCTGGAAGACTTTTTTAGTTGATCAAAATGGTCACCCTAAACTTTCAGAATATATTTAAGTCATCTAGATAAATAAGGATGATATTATTGATCACATCCTTAAACATGGCATCCATCACGTGCTTGAAAGTGGTTGCTATGTTTGACAGGTCGAAGAGAATTTTTGCATAGTCAAACATTCCTCATTTGTTGGTGAATGTCATTTTATGCTAGTCCTCACATTTTACAATGACTTGGTTATAACTCAAAAATCCATAAAGTTGAGAGAACATTCTTGACCCCACCATAGTCTACAAGATTTGATCCATTAAGGAAAGAGGGTAATGGTCCTTTAGAGAGGCTTTGTTTAGGTCTCTAAAATCCACACAAAGTTAAATATCACCATTCCTCTTTCAGATTGGAACCAAATTAGATACCTAGGTAGAATGCTTGATTAGGTATATGATTTTAGACTTGATTAATATTTTTATCTCTTGTTCCATCAAGACCGGTAATTTCATATTGATCAACTTTTTTTTATGCTAGATCGGTTTGGCCCCTTCAATCATGTCGATGATGTGTTATATTATGTTAGTGTCATAACCCTTCATATCGTCATAGGTCCATACTACGACTCTATAGTATTTGGCACATAGAGACCTTAACCTTTCCTTATCTTTTTGTGGAACACTCTTTTTGACTTTGAGATTTTTGTTATTTCTGACATTGAGATCCGCATAATCTTTTTTGTTTCCAACAAACCTACACTTACTATTCCTCACATCCTCATAATCAATGAGGTTTTCTAGGGTGATCAAACCTCTTGGGACCTTATTTCTCTTCAGCTGAATTATTTTCTCTTTGAATGTCTCTTCATGTTTTAGCTGAAGTTTCTCAATGAATTCAATTGACTATTGAAGAAACATGGTGATCTAGGAATCATTTTCAAAAACCTGCTAATTTTGATTATTGTTGGGAATAGATAGTTGGAATATAACTCACACCACATGCTAGCTCACTGTTAGATAAGAGGTTGGATCAAATTGTGAAGTGACTAAGGCAATTCTATCCATGGTAGTATTTTTGTGATCTCGGGACTTCCTGGATATTGAAGGCTTTAAACCCTTCTATCAAGTCCCATACCCTATTTTAATGTGATCACATTCTTACAATTTTTGTGGGTGCTTGTTCCCTAACCTATTTTACCACTAGCTCTAAATATTTGAACACTTGCATCCTTTCAATTCCCATATGTTCTACCAATTTTAATCCATGAACCAATCCTTCATACTCCATGCCATTGTTTTGGTATGTGCAAGATCATGATGGGCCAAAAAGTGGCAATATGTAAGTGATATGATGGCCCATGTGGTTGGAAACTTTTTTTTTACCCAAAATTGATGAAATAAAAAGGGTTTTTAAAGGAAACTCCCATATTTCCACCAATATAAATTATGTTTTATTTTGAATTTAATAAATAATTATTATTCATTTTCTATTTGAATTACGACTAAAGTCTTGATTGATAGGTTGATTGAAAAACATCTATTGCTTTCAAACGATATCACATTTTTTGAATCTGGAACATGTGTCACATTCTATTCTTCACATACTATAGGATTAAAAAAATAAAAATTGAATTTCATGAAGTTTTGACCAAGTTAAGGTGGTCACACATACAATTTTTGATATTTTTTAAAAGTTGTAATAAAAAATTCATAATTAATTATTTACATGGAAAAAATTTACAAAAAAATATGCATCACATTGGGACATGAGTCCTCTAATTATATCTAAAATATAATAAAAAAATATTATCATTTTATTGTGGTTAGGGTGGTTAGACAGACACCTACTTCTTATTTTTCACTGAAATTTAAGTACTGTTGTATTGAAATTTCAAAATTTCACCTGGAAATAGATTTTTTTATTTTTTAAAATATACCTAGTAGTTTAGAAACTACATTCAATTTGCTACAGATTCTATTCTTACATATTTTTGAAATAATATAGATAAATTATTCAAATTTTTACATCAAGTTGCCTAACCCTAATTTTTCTAAATTTTTGCCACTTAAGGGCTTGTTTTTTCCATGATGATCCTGCACATACCCATTTGTGCATGGAAATTGGAATTCAAATGCTTTAAGAGCATCTAGTTCCATAGGAGATATAAGGAAGATATATTCCCCTGAGGAAATCTTCCATCTAGCACCATCAAAGTGCAAAGTCCACAACCCATGTTCATCCTTGTTGTGGTCACCTAAATCCCTTTTCTCCTTGATTAGTTTTGGAATGACCTAGTTTTCATCAAAAATCACATATGTACCTAGACTAGTGTCATGGAAGTTGCCAAAAGGGTCAAAATCTATAAATTGATTCAATTAGACCTCTTCCTCTAGACTATGATCTCCCATGTCCTCCTCATCCTAAAGTTTTTTGACGTAGTACATCTCTTTCTTGGAAATAAATGTGTGAATGACTTCAAAACTCATTACAACATCTTCTGCGCTATGCTTGAGATGCAAATATTTGGATAATATTTTCATCTTCATGCCTTGGTTCTTAATATTAGGTTGTACCAGTTGAGAGCTATGTATAATTTGATCTTGGCTACAAAATCTCTTGATAGGAACATCCCAGAAATGGGAGGGATGTTTATTACAACCACCTCTTGGGTGGCCATCTAACTAGGGTGACAATATAGGGTCAAGGGAGGATTTTAGTTTATCCTATGGTAGGAAACCTTTTTCCATCTAATTGAGTAATTCCCTTTTCAAGGGGCTCATATTTCAAATTCAAGGAATTAGCCACCAATTTAGGCATTATAGTGGTAATAGCACTTGAATATATCATATTTTCATGCAATAATTTTCCTCCCACAATGAGAGTTAAGAAAAAGGGGGTAGCTATTGATGGTGTTTTTATGCACTTCTCAACACAGGTAGTGCATAGGTGCACTACCTCTCTTGAAAGAAAATCTTCCACAATTAGATTACAGAACACTATCCCAAGGTCTCTTGGATGTCAGGTCATGACAATGCATAGATACCTCAGTAGTTTGATGTGATTTGCTGGAATCACAAGGTGGTCTTACACAGGAAATGCAAAGCATGGATACAAGGTATGGAAGTTGGATCTTGAAATGGAGTTCTTAATATGGAAAGTTATTATGCATTGGTTGTAGGTTCAAATAGCAATCTTGGACTCCATTTTGTTGTTGGATTTGGCTTTACAATGTGCAATGAACCTTAACATAGGTCAGTTATTAAAAAAAAAAAAAAAGGCGAGGAAGAGGGGAAGTTCCTAAGTCTGCAACTAGCTATAAATAGTGACAATGGAGTTCCTGCAATGGACAATTTCTCAAAACAATATCCCACTTAACCAGGGATGTCACAGTATCATGGAAATTGTGCTATCTTCTAAGGTCTACAGATATTTTATCCTTCATTCACCACATACATGCATGAATCAAAGAAAAATGTTTGGAGTAGCTTTGAAATCAAGTCCAAGCTAACTTTGCATAGCTATCTACTATCAGCAAACAACACAAACTATGGACAAAGAAATCATCAACATGGCAGGAATTTTCATAATCACCCAACAACATTCCTAAAATCTATCCAAAGAGCGAAGACAACTAACTAAAACAGCAATAAAACCTAAGTCAAACATCTAACATTGGAGACTGAATCAAGTAACATGAGAGAAACCAAGAAAATACACCAAGTCAATGTATTTTCCTTATAAATTTCTGCAACATGTCTTTACAACAACTCAACTCTCACTTTGCAAATGAGAGGAGAGCCTTATTTATAGTTTTTCAAAAGTCAAATGAATGGCCAAGATTAATTCTTATTGTGTGGCCAAAATTTATTACAAAATAGGGTTTCACCTACCCCCCAATATCTCACAATTTGAAATTACATTTTGTCTTTACCCTATTTCGTCTTCTTGCTGATGGCACTGTAGTTCTTTTGTTATTTAGTAGATTGTTGTTTTGCTGTAGCTATTCTTTAGAAAGATCTTCATCTTTGGCAGGGCTGTCCTCCTGTCCCTCAGAAGCTGTGCATTCTATGTATTTGAGGATGACCACCTGGAGCTTGTCTATTTTGATGATCTCACATCGCAGCACTTGGTAGCTCCATTCCTATGCATTATCCTCCAACCTTTTCCAATCCTCATCATACTTCGAGCCTTGGTCTCTGAACAGCTCTGATTGATCGAAGGCGCGGGAAGCAAAACTCAAGAATTCCATTGTGAGTTCTCTAGCCATCCCATCCTTCATCTTCTCCTGGAAGTAGGGTTTTATCTTTTTTGGATCCATTTGCATAGTGGGCATATCATAGTCTGTCATTAGCTTAAGATATCGGGCGCATTCTGCCCAGATTTCTTTGATCCATTCCATGTCCGGATCCACCTTGTTCGTGATTTTCTCTAACCTCTCCTTCTGGTTGTCAAAGTCTCAGTGCCACACATCCATCAGCCAGTGATCTTCCTTCTTAAATGCAAGCTTCTCCTCCTAGGTGGCTTTAGGCATCCGAAGGATAGTTTCAATCCTTGGAAAGGTGGAGTTGTAAGTTGCGGGGAAATTGGTGCAGAGCTTTTTTGTACTCTCTAGAGACTGCATTAAGTCCAAGAACTTGTTGGCTATTCGCACAGCCCTGCTAATTCCCATGCTTCCAACGTATGAGACTTGTTAGAACCATTCCTCTGTGGTCTTCTCCAAGTTCTTTCTTCTCTCCATCGTATCGATCTGTTCCTTGGAAAGCAGCTGAGGTGTGGCTGTGGATGTGTAGGTAGGTCATCTACTGAAGACCATTGCTGAATGTAATCTGTTAAGGCTGCAACTTGTGCCTTGAGCTCATCCTTCAAGATTTTATCTTATTTTATTAGGTGCACCATTGTAGCCATTGACTCCTCAAGGTGTTCGACCTTCTGCTCTCTGGTTGCGGTTCCCAAGTCAATGGTGGAGATGTTATAACTTACCCCAGCCTGGCCAATTATGGGCGTTGCAATTTGTGTGACTCGAGAGCCGAAAGAATCCATTGTTACTTTGGATTAGACCTTGGGCTTCTTCTCCTTCTTCATCATGATTTGGGCTCGAGCCAAGATGGCCTCTAACCTCGCCCTTGGGTCCTTTAGCATAGGGGTCTTTCTTTCGAGCTACTTCTCCAACCACTCGGGCATAGTAGATTTCCTCTTGGGTGAATCACGGTCACCCTCGCCTTTCTCCATCAATGCCAAGATCTCTGCTCCTTTTCCCTATGTGGATTTCTCTTTCTCTTTGGCAGCATCCTCCTCTTCATCGGATTCATGAACAAACATGAGGCGTTTGACAGGCAGCCCGGTGGATGGTTGCCAAATGGGGCTTTCTTTTCTTACTATTTATTCTTCCTTCTTTTCCTCGGTATCCTCAGCCTCAAGGCTTTTGACAATATGGGTTTTAGTCTCAGTCAAATCCTTTAGCTGTTGTTCCTTTGGTGGCTGCCCTTCTTCATCATGTGGTGACCCTTTCATTTCTCCCCCAATGTCCTTCAGCTGTTGTGCCATTCCTCCTCAAGGTCATCATCAAAGGTTTGAATGATCTCCTTAACACCCGAGCCATCTTCCTCATCCCCACTCTTGGAAGAGCCCGTCTCTTCCTCTTCATAAACCACCATGTCGATGGTTCGGTGTTCGTACTCTGGGTGCTCATGGTACTCATCATCCTCCTCCTCGACAGACTTTGAGGCTTCCCGCTCTTGTTCCTCCAACTCCTTTGAGATTAGCATTGTGGCCTCCATAGCTGGTGGCCCTATTGGTGGTTGTGAAGGCTGAGCAGTTGCAAGGACTTGTGCAAGGGCTACTTGGAGAGTTGGATCCATTAAGATCTGGGAGAGCTCAGGGGGAGGTTCTATATGTGTCTTGTAAGAGCCTCAGGCATAGTGGCAGTGGGAGCAGGTGTGGTTATTGTTGCCGGAGGGAGTGATGTGATTGGAAACATAGCAACAGAGGAAGGGGGAGAAGTCATGGTGAAAGAGGAGTCAATAATTATCATAGACTCAGCCGGAGGTGAAGGGGCAAGATGGATAGAAATTTCCATTTCCAGCGGGGATGCAGCGACCATAGCCAGGGAGGTGGGTGGTGCAATAGGAGGGGCAGGGAGTGCCAAGGGAGGCTACAATTGACCCGCACCCTCTATTTTTTTCTCTTGGATTGAATGTTGCTCTGCAGTACTCCCTACCAACTTGAGTCTTTTGGGAGGTGAGCCTCTTGTTTCTTTCTTCACATGGGCCTCGGGGTCTGGGGACTGCTTGGTCTCTGTTTCTTTTCTTTTCCTATACCTGGTGACCGGAGGTGACTTGGAAGTCCTGCTAGTTGAGCTAGTGGCAACAACATCCTCTATGGCACTTGGCTCATTTTTGAGCCCCTCATAAGTTAGGATTACCCCCTGTCGCTTTAAATGTGCCACCTGCCCATCGATCCACTCCTTGGTATGAGTTAAGATTGGCTGGGTTATGGTGTCCAGGTCGTCGACCTCTTGTTCATCCTAGTCAATTGATGGTATTGGTAGATTGGCGACTGTAGGGTACCTTGGATGCATGATAGTGGACTCGTCCTCCTCGACCTGGTCCGGCATGAGGAATGGCTGCACCCTCTTAAGAACTGCACCTTCATTCGCATGTAGTGCCTTGCGTGCACTTCTTTGTCATCTTGGCAGTCAGCCCAGAAATCCTCAATGTGGTGAAGATGGGCATATGCTAGCCCCAACGCTTTCTTGATGTGGCCATGTGGGTCCATCCGCGGGCGAGCAGTGTGTAAGTAGAAGTGGTAATCCTTCAATTCTTTCTCGGAGTTACCAGCACACTAGGAAGTCTGTAATCAGTACATTCCCTAGCCAAGGGTCATGGGATAGGAGATCCCTGCTATATGTTTGTTACTGAAGATTGCCTGCAGGTGTTGGAGCTACCGAGAAAGCTCCAGGAGGATGATTCTGTCATTGGGGTATCGGGGCAGCCTATTTGGCCTTTCAGTGAAGCCCTGGGCATGGATGTATGTAAACTTTGGGTATTGGATATAGAGAAAGGCGTATTGCTTCAAAAGTGCTCTAGCACTATGGGAGACCCTCCTCTCGAAGTCTCCGACAATCAACCTGATGATGTGGCCAATGAAGGTGTCATTCACTCTACAGTAATCTCTTTTGAAGTTGTGGTACTGGAGCTGTAGATATTTATCATAGGCTTTGAGTCCTCGCTTCTGCCCCTGATCGGGTGCCACAAACAACTCGATGTACTGTCTTTGATCTGCCAAGGAATAGACAAGGTAGGAAGTCATTTAAAATTTGGAGCTCTTCTTTACATTGACAAATTTCTCATGGAAGCAGTTGCTTATGATCCCTCCCTAGTAGAATGAAACCTTTGTTATGACGTCCTCATTTCCATGCAGGATCTGCTCAATGAAGTATGCCATCAACTCCTGAAAGTAGGCGGTTGTAGGAAGACCCATAACCCTGCTCAACAAGGTTACCAGGTCATGGTAATCCTCGTGGAAATCACTATGGAAGAGTTTCTGGGGAACCTTCGCAGCGCTGCCCCATCTTTCTTTAAGCCAATGTAGATTTATTGACTTCTTGCATCCTATTGGATTATCATCCCATGCCACTTGGCATTCCTCTAATGTGGGGACCTCCATCTGTTGGAATGTGGGAATGTGGAAGGTCTTGGTGATCCCCTCTGGCGACATGTCAGTGAGAATGTTGCCTTCCTTATCAACAATTGTCCTTTTGTCAGTTTGATATGCTTCCTGACAAGCCATGACCAGCTCGGGTGCCATGAGGGATGGAGGGAATCCTACATCCTTAGCTATTCCACTTTGTCTTATCAATCTAGTATTCTTTGTTGTCGGGTTGACCCTAACTCTCTAAGTGAATTCATCGATATCCACCTGGCCAATGTTGGTGTCTGTGATCTCCTTCCAGTCTGTTGTGACCTTTGAGTGGAGCGTCTCACCCTAGAATTGGTACTTCATTTGGTGCTTTTCTTCTTTCCCTCGAGGGGTCCTTCTTGACTTCTTCCCCTTGTCCCCTTCAGCGGATGCCCCTGAAGTTCGTGCACCCGATTCCATATATTTTGCAAGCAAGGGAAAAGTTAGCACAATAGATTATCAAAAGCATTCATGTTAGTCAACATCTTGAGAACAATATTTATTTCAAATAATCAATCAAGCATATCATGAACTTTCATTTCAAGATGTTACTGATTTTTTATTAAAGGCATTTGGACAATCCAGGCCTAGAGGGCCGGACTTCCCTGGCAAGAATGCTGTTTGGAAGGGAAAACACAGAGGAAGGCCCCCAGAGACCTTCCTTGGTCACATTTTAATATTTCAAAAGGATCTTAATGAAGGGGACCAAAATTCAAGATGTGGGTCGAAGTTAAATCTCAGATTTGGGTTTGTTTGGATCCATTCAGGAGAGTTCGAAAGTCTCAAGCCAGAAAGCTGTCAGGAGATAGCAGCTTGGAGCGGCCGACGGCAGACGGAAATCCAGAGACGAAACTCTTGGGTTTGGGACTCGGAGGGCCAAAGGGCAGCCGACAACATGCCATTTCATTTCTGAAGGTTCAGGCCGGCAGCACTAGGAAGGCGCCCGAACTTCACCGTTCAAGATGGAAAACATGGGACGAAAGTCTAGGGCAAGCAGCCCGGTGTCAAGGGCCCAGCGTTATGTATTTCGTTTTGAGTTGGGCGGAAATCAACAGGGCGGAGCCCAGAGATCGGGACACCGGGTAGGGTTTTCCGTTTGCAATGGTGAGTGAGGACAAGAGTCCTGAGAGCCGGGGCCCGGTGCGGATAAAGGCATTCAGAGTTCAGCTGACATCCCATGGCGAACGGCGGTCCGGTACCTGACGACCAAAAGGATGGGTGAAATCGCTAGGGAAAAGATGAGTTGTTTGAGGTTTCGGTGGATGGAAAAGATCTCCCCGATGGCAGAAGGAAGGCGGATTCCCACGGATGGACTTTCAGACATCGGGGCCCGATAGGTCTAGAGGAGGCCAATGTGAAAGGACAAGCCAACAGCGTGGTAGAGGGCGGGGTCCAGAGTGCGGAGGGGCCAAAAGAGTTCACCGTGGACCCAGAGGCATTAATGATGTGATGAGCTAAATAGCCAGAGGTCAAGAATGGATGCCAAGGCAGGGTCCAGAGGGCGAGATGCCGGGCGACTCTAGCTGTGGATGACAGTAAAACACCCGAGGAACCCCGGGGGTGGAACCCTGGGGTGCCAGGCCCGAGAGACCCACAAGATGCCTATTAAGTTTGAAATTTTCTTGGCGAGGAGCATGTCAGGATCCAACAATCGAGAGGCAGGGGTCAGGCTGCAGTTTGGCACAGCAGAATGCAAGCGGAATTCTAGACAGAGAAGTCTGAGGGGACGGGCCTGGAGGGAAGCATTGCCGTCAGTGGGATTGTTGACTGTTTGAGTTAGGACAGCCAAGACAAGCCCCAGGCCCGAAGGAGACAATCTCCCTATGGGAAGAATGACTACGGCGAGGAAAAGTCCCAAATTGGCGAGGAAGGCATTATAGAAGGTTTGTCAATTTTTAGCACGTGGGTTATGTGCACAATTTCATGTTTTACCATTTTATGCCTTCTTAATGATTATTCATTCATTTAAATTCCTCAAAATCATGAAACAAAGCTCGGGAAGGGGAAACAAATGGCCTACCTCAAACACACTATGCGGGGAGTCATGGGATCCACCTACGGTCGACGGAATGATGCTGAAGGTGACGATCATGACATTGTCGAAGACAATGGGCTCCAAATGGTAGGTTGTTCACTCGCTCTGCAATCCTGTGAGATGAAAATGATGGGTTGGGGTGGGTATTTTATACCCCTAACCGCCATTAATGCACATATTAAATGTAGGTACGGTGGTGAAAAAAGTTGGTGGATTCAAATGTCAGCGACGGCAATGGGAAAGCCGGGGCCCCAACGGTTGGGGAGGCGCGAGATGGCAGCTGCTTTAAATATTTCATTTCGATCGAACGGCGGCGACAAAGAGGGAAATGGGGCCCAGAGGGTGGAGTTCTACCGAAGATCGACTGTCAAGAATGGCAGAATCATCATAGAATTTCAAACTTGGAATTCTGGATGGTCGGGCCCGGAACACCCCATAGCAGACAGGGGCTCCTGCAAACTATGGTCGACGATAATGCTGGCAGTACCCAGGGGGCGGGACGCCATAGGAAGTTCACCGTCACTGACGACGGAACACAGACAGAACCCCAGAAGTGGACCTCCGGGGTCTGGGTTCCGGAGGGCGAAATGCCGCAGGTAAATTTCAACAAGTCTTTGCAGACGGCGGATGGGGATTCGGACCTTGAGGTATGGAAGCATGCGGAGCAGACGCCACTGGGAACGACAATTCCAGCGGCACAACCCGGTGAGAGAATCCCAAACGGTCGGGCCCGGAAGGGCCCAGAGCCGTGGGAGGGACAAACTACCAGAGGGATTCTGCAAGGCACCAAAATGTAGCAAAATTAAAGGGGTAGGCATGGTCGATTTATGGTGGGACTTTGAAGCAACATTGACCATATGAGACATCAAAAAAGGGGAGGCACACAAAACGAGGCGGTGACAAAATGACCTGACAAGATGAAAGAAACGAGGGTCCTCGTTCTGAACGGGGCGTGTGTGCTAAGGGCACAACAGTAGCCTTTGGTTTACATACCTCTTTTCCATCCACCTTTTCCCTGGTATTTATGTATGATGCAGCCTTTGATAATAAGGTGCTTGACTAGGTATTTTTTCCTTTTCTTGGTTGTGCACTAGGACTGAAACTATTTGTGAGGGCCAATCCTCTTCCTTTAGAGCACCTTGCACTAAGGTCTTTTTCTATGGGATATCCAAAATTTCCCATAAAGACACATTGACAAGAGGTTTCTTTAGTTTCTCCACCATGTTAAGTAACCCGATCGAGGGAACCTTTGGTTTTAGAGTTACATCCCTAGGTTTCAAAATTGGTTAATTCATCATAGGTGGGATGATTGTTTTATCCACAAATTTTTGTTGGATCTATAACTACTGCACCTATGGTTGTGGCCATTGGGGCTACTGCACTTGTGGTGCTCCTATTGTCAAAACTTCATTGTTGAATAATGAGTCTTCTCCATCCATCTAGGAAAAGAGTACTTGATTAGGGGAGTTATCCATCTCTTGTTCTAGAGACATACCTTTCATCTAGGCATTGAGTTTGGAATTCTCTATCCCAGGAGATTGATAACTCTTGTATCTGAAGGAGTGCCTTGACTTCTTTGTTCTACAACATTTTATTGGAGATTTCCCCTCAAATATTTTTGAGGCATGTGGGAGTCATTACATGGGAAGAACCAAGAATTTATGTCTTTTGCAAGATTTTTCTACCCTAGGACGAAGTCCTTTCTAGTGCTAGAATGACTAGTCTAGAGCAAAATGGTTACCATGACTGTCTGGCTTGACGACTATGGTTGGTTGTTCCCTCTCAGAGCTCCCTGGTATGAACCTTGCTAGAGGGGTGGTCTTCCTCAGTAATTTTGGGGGAGAGGAATTGGAGTGGCTTCTTGTTTGTGCTTTATGCTGATGAGCTCATTCAAAACATTCCTTATTAAATTGTAGATAACATTCATCTCCACAGCTAGTGCAGAAGAACTTGATGCTCTTTCTTGTGTACTAGGGTACACATACATTGATGATAGAGGTGTAGTAGACGTACTAGGGGCTACTTCATCCAGTGTTCTGCCAGATATTTCCATTAACATCAACATTGGTGGCCATGGTAGGAGCTTCTCAATATTGATTAGACTATTTTCCCCTCTCATGGCTAGATCATATGCATAAGGCAGATTGTCACCTATAAGTGATTGTACCATAACTACAATATTTGAATTAAATACTTTTAAGTAAAACATGAACACCATTGCTAATGGGGGTTTGGATGACATGGGAATCCTTTTCTAGGTTTTTTGGAACCTATTATTGAAATATTTCATGGCCTCCTGAGGTGCTCTTTTGATTATTATTAACTATTGTAAAATAAAGACGAGCAATCTTTATTTTCCAAAAAATTCTCGAAGAGTTTATCTCTAAGTTCATATCAAGAGTGAATGGAATTAGAAGTTAGAGACTTGCACCAATCCTGAGCCTTGCCTTTAAAATATGTAGCTAATAATCTAAGCGCTACATTATGCTTTGTGATGTTATGAATTGTGCAAACATCTACCACATCTTATGGATGCTCTAATTTTATTTTAAAAATTTCACTAGTAAACTTTAGAACTACATTCATAGCATTAACAGGGATATCAGTCCATACATTTGGAGGGGTAGGAGGAACCGGTGGACTACCACTATCCCATGTCACAAAATTTGATGAGGGCTATTGAATAATGGTGAATAGACGTCTATGAACACAAAAAATAGGTATTCTAATTTGAATGGATCTGTCAATCGATGGAGTAGACAGAGCTCTAGATTTAGGGCTTGTACTCCTGACTCTATTTATCCTAATAGGAATTATATAACTTGTAATGTGTCTCCTCCAAGGAGAAAAATATTGAGGGGAGATATGAAATACTTTAATTTAAACCTTTTTATGTTTAAAAAGACTTCTTGTAATTTTTAATTGACATGATCGGCGGTAGATAATAGATTAACATATTTTCTTATTTTACTTTATGTTTAGCTAAATTAGTGAATATATTGGAAGTGGTAACTTGTGTTAAATACATTGCTTTATGATGATTTTGGATGAGATAATTATGTTGCATTGATCTTTATTACCATTATTACTGTCCTTTTCTTAAGGGTTTTTAGCAGGGTGTCTTAAAGGTTGATGACATAGTTAAACTCTTTGTTTAATCATGAGGAATGACTACACCATAGATGGGCTCTGTTGGATGATGAGTCACTCAAAGTCCAAATCGACTTCTTTATAGTCAGTTGTGGAACTTTTACTTCCAGCGGCAATCTGGCATAGTTCTGGAATAGTCCTCCTTAGTCCACTTCAGTTCTATCTTAATTTTTATTTGTAATTTTTAGTTGGTCACCTTAAGTTTTGGAAGTTAACGCCATGTTAGAAGCTAATAAGGATATTATTATAAATATTGATGTTTTTGGTTTTAGCTAGGAGTTAGATAATTGACAATCAAAATTTTTGTAATCACAAGCAATACTTTCTTCTACATTCTACTTTTGATCAATGAGAAGGAAAGCAAGAAGTTAATTGATTCACTATGTTAAAAGATGTTACTTGAGGAAGAGCAAGGCCCGCTCAACCTTTGGAATGCTCTTATGTTGGTATTTTTGTTAAATTTTTGTTATTTTCTAATTCATTAGTATTAAATCTGTAGTAGGAATTGATTTTGAATTGTTCAATCATTGAAATCATCTTCTGGCTTAGTAAATGTTAAAATCGGATAATTACTTATGTTTAAAATTATCTTTCAAGGTTTAAGTTTATTATGGTTAGATTAAATTATTAGAATGGTTAGATTCATTTATTAGAATCATTGGATTGAATCGTTAGAATCGTTAACATGTTTCTCAGATGAATTAGATTTAGATGTTGTTTGACTTAGTTAAACTTGATGTTTATTTGTTAAGTTTCATTAAAGCAATGTTAGGAGTTTATGGAAAGATGGAGTTGAAGTCTGTTAAGAATCTAGTCATGGAGATTATTTTTTATGCTTTCTAGAATAATCATCATTTTCCTACAATTCATTCCTGCTATTAAAATTAGTATTTAAATTCCAACAATTAAATTATGGATTTCTTTTAAATTAAAATAGAATTAATTTGGATTTCATGTTTTGGATTAAGGATTAAAGTAATCATTAATTACCTCCATGAGTTGGTCTAAATAAAATTTAGTAAAGTCTGAAATAAGTCAACGGGATTTTAAATGAGAAGATAAGATAGACTCAAACCTTAGGAATTAGTCACTATAGTTTAGCTCCTGAAAGCTCTTGAAGAGCTCATGAGAGCTCTTGAATTAGGAAAAATGATACTTGAAGTCGCTATTTATAGTGCAAACCCCCTAAAAGAATCTGTGACAACTATCCTTATCACATATTGCTCTAAGAAATGCCTGGTTCGATAAATACATTGATTAAATGATGCAAGTTGTGACATCAACGACCTTGCCCATCATTTTTGGCACTGTTGTTGGAGATACTTAAATGATCTGGCTATTTAGTGTTGATAGGGAAGAGAGATTTGAAATTGTGGATGAGATGAAACAAAGACCATCTAGGAAGGTTTCTTCCACGAAATGTTGACTTTAGAAGAAATCTTGATTTTGACCAAGAAGATATCCAACAATACTAGATCAAAAATCAAGAAGAAAACATAAATCCATTTCCAGGAGAAGAAATGGGTGACCAACCAATATGTCCCCCAGCACATAGGACCTTTTCAAATCCTATCAATCTTGAAAGAGAGCTTGATGAACCTCCTATGAAAAATATTTCACCCTCGGTTCTACCAAAATTTAGGGGAAAGACTATAGAAGACCCTAATAAATTCCTGTTTGAATTCAAAATCTTATGCCAAACCTATGATTATTCAATTGATAATCAGAAGTTGAAGTTGTTTCCTTCTACTTTGAAAGAATAAGCTTTAACATGGTTCATGGGTTTAGGATCACGTACAATTAGGACTTGGCAATAGATGGAAACTAATTTTTTGGAAAAATACAAAGATTATTGTCGAGTGAGGGATAGGAAGGAAGAACTATTTCATAAGAGGCAACTAGAAGAAAAAATTCTAGAAGACTATGCTAATAGATTCCAATTTGTGCATCAAAGGTGCACTAATGGGCTGGATAATGAAATCAACAAAACAATTTTCCTAAGAGGGATTGAAGATGAGTCAAGAGAGTCCCTGAATTTAATGGGAAAGGGAGACATTAACAAGCTTTCACTGGATGACATGTATTGTGGAGATTTGTGGGAACTACTCTAGAACTAGAGTGGGGACTAGGAACTCCAGAAGGAACAAGGCCCACACCACTAATCTATCAAAGGTAATGGAGGAATTGGCGAACATGAAGACTGATCTACTTATGCATCTTAGCATGCAAGGAGATAAAATAACCATTGAGCCATTCTCAATTTATTGCTCCAAATGTAGGGGGAAACAATTTTTGAGGGAATGTCCATTAAATTAGGTTGAAATCTATGATATTTGTGAAAAAACACACCCAACCAGTTCCTATAATCTTTTAGTAGGGATAAAAATAAATCTCAAGAAACCACAAGTGGCCAAAGAAGAGCTCAATTATGTCGGTGAAAGAACTCAAAACCAAGGGTAACACAAATCAAAGACAATATGGTTCTCAGTCAAACTAGAATCAAAACCCATGGCAGAACCAAAATAAATGGACCCCCCAATATTAGCCACAACCTCCACCTACATATTGGGGACAACCAAAATGGATGAATCCCCAATGGAACCAATCCTAGTGGCAGGCTAACTAGCAACCACAGTGGCAAGCAAATAAATCCCCATGGCAATAGAATCAAAACCAATTCCAACCCTAGAAAAATTAGGGACAAAAACACCCTTGGGGACAAATTCCTCTAGCCCTTAATGCCCTGAATACTCCCAATGACTAGGTGAATCAACCCCAAATTCCAGCTCAACCGGTTGCCAATAAGAAAAGCACATGTACTTATACAAACAACCCTAATGTAAATGTTATAGATGTTAATGAAATATAGTTGCAAAGTCAAAATGTGCAAACTGCACCTGTGATAGGTTGAATGTATGCATTAGGAAATGAGTAGCAAACAAAAGAAAGCAAATAAAAACCAAAACAACCTACACCTCAAGATTAGCCTAAGTTGGAATCAACACAAGATAAAAGCAACAAATGGAACCTTATACCTTGTGTCAAATCGATCCTTTGGTTGGCCCTTCGATCTTTGATGTGTATGCTCCTTGGATGGCACAAGATGCAAGCTAAATGATGTTGTGAGGATGAGTGCAAGTGGATGAAAGCATGAAAATGGCTAAGTGTAGATTGAGAAATAAAATTGCAAGAGTTTGGCTAGCAAAATGATCTCCCCCAAAATGAGAGAAAAGAGGGGGTATTTATAGAGATTTTGGAAACCTCTAGGGAAATGGATGGCCAAGATTGAGCCACCAATGGTCAAGATGTAGGGCCAAGGTGAGTTGAGAACTCACAAGCCCTCACATCTTGACATGTGGCATGTGATATAGCCCTAAAAGGTGAAGTGGACATGAAGTGGAAGGATAGTACATGACATGGAGGGGTCCAAAGTACCTTGGGATTGGACAAGATCTCCTCATAAAGGAGGTACTTGTCCCCATGTGGGTGAGAGGACAAGTGGGGAATTAAAAATTCCTTAAATGCATTGGGGGATTAAATGTGAATTAAAAATTCACATGGGGAAGTGGAGTGCCTTGTCCAAAAGGAGAAAGCCTTTAATAGGGTTGAATTAAGGACACATGTCATATAGGACACGGGGAAGAGAAAAGGAATTTAATATTCCTTGAAAGATGAGAGTGGAATTAAAAATTCCTCAAAGGATTTTGGGAAGACAAAAGGAATTAAAAATTCCTTGGGGGATGGGAAGAGTTGACTAAAGGGGGTGATTAGACAAGCTGATGAGGGGTTAGAGGAAAGTTAGGTGGCTAAGAGAGATTAGAGGCCAACTTGCAAAAGTTGGAGGATGTGACACATCCTAATCAAGGATTAGGCATGTGCACACCTTAATGATGAGATTAGAATATGGATTAAGATAAGATAAAAATGATGGAGGATGTGACATGAAGGGAATTAAATAAATAGAATATTTATTTAATTCTATTGATGAAAGGAGGATTAAAGAGATAAGGTATTATTGATTAAATACCTTAGGGATTTGGCAGAATTAAAGAGAGATTAATTAAATAATAGTGGTATTACTTAATTAATGCGGATAAAGGCATGCTCAAATGAAAGGGGATAAATTTGGATAAATTAAGTGTCCAAATTTAGGTGTCTACATTTTTCCCCTTTTTGAGATGGTGTTACGAAGTAGCATCATTTCAAAGAATATTAAAACATAGAACCTAGAAGAAGATGGTTAGATTGGAAAAGATGCCCCAGTCATTCAAAGAAGTGACTAGGAAGGAAGATGATGGGGGTAAAGATGAAAGTTTGAGGTGAAGGGGATGAAGGATGCCCCCTCGAGAGGACATGCGGGTTCAAGAGAACACGAGTGTGCTCTCGAAATGAAATGGATGAGATGATGCAAAGGGGGATGAAGAAGATGCAAAGTGAGGGGAGATTGGGTGGGGAGCATGATGAAGGATGAATGGATGGGGGGAATTTTGATAGATGAGAGGATGAAGAGGAAATGTAATCCAAATACAATTTTCCATCGTTGGAGCACTGATTTTTGCTGTAGCATAAGACACAAGACGCCAAGGTATGAAGAACCAAGGCGGATTAGTGTCTAATGCATAAAACAAACATAACAAACAAGAAGGCTATCCCAACACCCCAAAGTCATGGTGACCTTGGTCGGGCCAGGTATTGGGATAACCACAAGCACACAAGGGTGCCCCAACGTAACACAAGACCTCAGGGATCTTGGTGGGTACTACATGGGACAACCGAGAAGACATAAAAGATCAAGATACACCCCTATGTTGACTAGTCAAAGCACACCATGATATGATGGATCAAGGCGACCATGACAAGTGATGATAGGGAGCTCAAATGATAAACAAAATTCAAAAGCATCAAAAGATTGCAATCAATTTCAAATTTCCTTTGCCATAGGATCACGAGGATGGATGGGATTGATGAGGTCTGTTAGGAAGGATGCATCCTGTTGAGACTAATGATGGATACGAAACTAAAAGATCGATATGACGCAGGATATTCAAAATGAATTGGATTTGATGATACAAGTGGATCTTGTTGGTTAAGAACTAGCTAGATAAGTGCATAGCTTGATGACATGACACAAGAGACATGACATAAGACTGACACATCCTAGCGACCTAGGGGCTCGGGGGCCAGTCAAATATTAGCCTTGCCTATGTGAAAGTGCAGAGCCCTCGTAGTTCGATAAAAGGTTAATGATAGACCATGATGGAGATTTTGATGGATGACCAAGATAGGATGGAGAATAGGAGAAAAGTGGAAAATATAGACCGATGATGGATGGAACCCCGAGGGCAGATCAAATGATCGACCTTGCCTACGTGAAAGCGCAGGGGCAATGTAGTTTGAGAGAAGGCCAAAGACAAGTGATGGATGAAAGATGATGAAATAACCCTAGATAAGGGGATAAAATGATTGGACCGACACGATGGGACAAGATAAACCTGTTGGATTAGATTGGAGGATGATGGTGATCACGAAGCTCAGGGATGGGATAGTTGTCCAAGTCATCAAAAGAGGAATTGGGAGGATGATAGGATGGATAAATGAATGATGAGATAGTATGCTATAGCTAGATACCAATGAAAAGGGATTATAAGATGGGATGAGGAGAAGGAGATGAGGATGGGAAGATGAAAAGGATGGGGGAGATAGGTAGGGATGGAATAGTGAGACAGGGATGTGATGGTGGATGGGTATGAAGATAGGGATGGGGGAGGGGGAAGAGATTGGATGAATAGAGGGGATTGGCTAGGTAGATGGATAGATGCTAAGATGGATGGAGAATGATAAGGAGGTTTAAAAGGAATGTTTGGATGTATAAGAATACGAGGACGGGAAGACATAAGGGATTGGTAGGAAGACAGAGATGGGGATATGAAAGGGAGTGTTTTGATGGATGGATATGAGGATGATGATGGAGATAGGGATATAATGATAAGGAAATGAGGATAGGGGAATGGAAGGAAGTGATTTGATAGGATGAATGATGTCTCCAAGGACTATAGCACAAAGGAAGATAGATGCCCCCGCTCTAGATATGTCATGTGCAGGGAGGAATGAAGGATGGAAGACAAGTGGATGGGAAGATAAAAGAGTGAGATGGATGAAGATAGGATGCATGGATAAGGAAGGGATATGGAAGGTAGCATGACAGGTGGATAAGGAAGATAGATGAGTGTGAATGAGGATTAGGATAGTGTGCGGATGAGGGGAATGTATGCTAAGAGGTGTCCAAAGCATGCTTATATGTTTGCCCCATTGTTATCAAGATCACAAGGAGGATGGAAGGATTCGGATAAATGAGATATGCCAAACAAGATGTGTAAGCTTGATAGGGTGAAGGGGATAGACAAAAATGATGTATAGCAAGAAGATGGGTGCATAGCTGAAAGTGTAGCAGGAAGCATAGCAGATGGAGGGAATGCATATCAGGAAGCTGCCTCTGAGTGCAGATGGGGATTTACACATGACACCTGTTTGCCAGGTTTTCATCATGGTACTTATCCAAGGTGCTTGGTTGCCAATTTTTCACCATTGGACGGATTATTTCTCTTTACTATTTTTTTTTTGATTTTTTTGACTTTTTCTGATTTTTTGATTTTTTTGACTTTTTTTGATTTTTGGACTTTTTGGATAGTATGCAGAAGGAGATGAATAAGGATAGGGAGGCAAATAAGTGGATTTAGAAGACATGTGATAAGGATATGGATGAAGGACTCAAGAATCAAGCTCTATATCAGGTATTAAGAGCCCATGTTGGAACTGACTATTGGTTGTTGGTACAATCTTATGAGGATAAATGGATTATGCAAGAGGATGAATTAGAGGGACTTGATGGGGGAGATATGTGGGATAATGGGTGGGATGTTGGAAAGTGTATGGATGGAATGATGGGGTGGATATGTGATGGGGAGATGTGTTTAGGACCAACATTGGCACATGTGGTGGTGGATGTGAAAAGATAAAAGGATTAATGGATGGAGAATGTGGGGATAATGGAGGAGATGGAATAGTGAATTTCATGACATAGGGACCCAAAACAGACTTAGGAGATGAAAGGGGGGATGATTAGCTTTTGGATTAGCAACTTTGGATGTTCTTACAGATTTTTCATTTGAAGGTATTGCATCTTTATTCTTTGGGATCCACATGGTTTTGATCTTTGCTTTGTTGGCTCTTTGCGAGCTATAGATTTGATTTTGATTTGGGATTTTGTTTTTCTTTTCTTTACCATGTCTTTTAGAGGGGACATGGGAAGCTTTATATTCATGTGGGTGTTTAGATTGATGCATTTTTCATTTGGTATCTGAAGTGTTCATACTAGCAATGGGATGGGTGTGAGAAGATGGATGATGTGGAGTGATGGAGGTAAGATTATGAGGATTACGTGTAGATGGAGGATGTGCAGGTATATGCCTTTGTTGATCCTAATTATGGGATATGCAAGAGGGATGTTTATGGTGGATGACATGTATAGGTGTTGGATGGGTGAAAGGATGAGATGGAGGAGGTGATCTTGGGATATACGGACCCAAGATGGATAGAGTAGATGAAGGACGGGAGATGGTGGATGGAGGGATGTAAGGACCCAAAATGGATGGAGCAGATGAAGGAGGAATATGGACAGTTGTTTTGAGGTGATATGATAGAGGAGGAGGGATGGCAACATATGATTTGGCGGAGCGATGGGACGAGCTGACATTTCTTTTGGAAAAGGCTCATTGAGGATGTTTAGAGGTTGTACCAACATGTTTAGATTGTGAGTCTTAGGGATTAGATCCAAGACCTTGCATGCAGATTTGTTCTTTGACTTGGATGGGCTCTAAAATACCTTGCTCGTGAAGGTGTAGACCTTTTCCTTGATAGTTCATGTTCTTGAGCATTTGATCCATGATAGGATTTTTTTTATTCTAAAAACATGATGTGAGTCCATTATTAGGTGGGGGATGATGGGTGGTATATACACTTTGTTTTTCCTCTGCAAGGAGGCCACCATGGAAGAATGTGAGAGTACCAAGGGGATATGCAAGCGATATGGGGGTAGCATTTTTAGGCGATGATGGGGAATCCTGAGAAGGAGATGATGGGATAGCAGCATTTGGATGGGTGGTATCTGGAGAGGGAGTAGGGGATATGATAGGATTTGATTTTGTGGTAGCAGGCTCATGCAATGGAGACGGAGGTGGAGCAGTAGAATCTTGAATCTCAAGAGGATCATGGGATGGAATGGATGGGGGACTGTGATCTTGTGGTAGACTAGATGGGATGGTAGGATCTTGATCTGGAGGAGGGGATATGTTGGCATGCTTTGGATTAGGCTCTTGGCATGACTCATCGTGTGCGGGAGGCATGATAATGGAGTCATGGGGGGACTCTTCAAGTGGGGAAGATGGAAGGATGGAGGATTCAAAATATTCCTGGTAATGGATACTAGGAGTGGAAGAAGTGGATTGGATTTGGGTGTCGTCGATAGGTTCGACGGCTCTTGGAGTAGGGGGTGGGTGTTCAATGGATTTGGTAGATGTGATGGTAGGATATGGGGACTCAGTGAAGTCAGAGGATGTGATGGTAGGAAATGGGGACTCAGTGAAGTCAGAGGATGTGATGGTAGGAGATGGGGACTCAGTGAAGTCAGAGGATGTGATGGTAGGAAATGGGGACTCAGTGAAGTCAGAGGATGTGATGGTAGGAGATGAGGACTCATTGAAGTTAGAGGATGTGATGGTAGGAGATGGGGACTCAGTGGAGTCAGAGGATGTGATGGTAGGAGATGGGGACTCAATGGATTTAGGGGATGGGATGGTATCATCAATGATAGGTGTTGGATGGAGAAGGGTCTCATCACTAATGGCCATGGATGATGGGTTGGGATGGCATGGTTCCATGACTGTAATGTGTGGAGTGGGGGATGTTTTCTTTGTTATAAGTCCTTAGAGAACTTCTGAAATGAGAGACTTGCATACTCTAGGATGAGATGGTGTGGTACGAGTGGATGAAGGTTTATGGATTAGTGGGGGATTAGGACTATGTATTGGTGGGCTAGGATTAGATAGGGGAATGGGATTGGATGCAGGACTGGGAATAGATGGGGGATTAGGTGAAGGGTTAAGATAGGGGTATTGGCATGGTGAATTAGGACACAAGGAGGTGGGTGGTGGATTGTAGTAAAGGTATGGGGATGGTGGATGAGGATGGGAAGATTTAGGTCGAAGATTAATATAGGGAGATGTAGATGTTGGATTAGGGTAAGTTGGTGGGTGTGTTTGACTAGGATAGGAAGATGTGAATGTAGGATTAGGTTGAGTGGATTGGTATGGGAGATTAGGGTAGTGGGTACATGTGGATGGAGGATTGAAATAAGAGGATGTCGATGGGGGATCAAGATAGGGGTATTGTGACAACAAACTAGGATAAGGGGATGACGCAGGTGAAGGATATCCCTTGTCAAAGGTAGTATAAGGAGTGTGATTAGACATAGATGAAGACATGATGGGATAACTCGATGGGGTGATTGGATTTTGGAATGTGGGTGGAGAAAGCTTACTAGCAATGATAGTGTTAAGGGGATCTATGTCGTATACCTCTTGATCAACAAGACTTTCATTATCATCATTGACGTAATTAGGGTTTCCCTTGACCACTATTGATGGAGGATAAGAATTCATGATGATGAAAGGATAAAGATGATGGATAAATATTTTGGATGGAAATGGACTAAAGCCCAAATCGGGATTTAGGAAAAGCTCAGATCGGGATTGGATTAAAGCTCAGATTAGGATGATTGGATGATGATTGGATTGGATTATCAAAGGATGATTACGACACCGAATCTGCTCTAAGATAGAAGTAGATTGATTGGGTCAAAGGTGATTGGATAGGGATGCGATTGGATGCGATTGGATGCAATTGGATTGGATTGGATTGATTGATGATTGATAAGATCAACCAATGGATCAAATAGGATGATGAGAGGGGTTGCAAATCTCGTTCAGAGATTATCTTAGATGACTTAGGATACTGATTGATCAGATTAAAGGATACATGTATGATTGCGGCACCGAATCCACTTTGAGATTGAAAATGGATTGATTGGGCTGACGATGATGATTAATTTAGGATGGATGACAATCCTAAGAGGATGTTAATGATGATGATCAGATCAGACACTTCGGTCAATTTGGATAATAACTCGAGATGAAGTTCATGGGATTTGGATGGGGAAAATGATGATTTGATTGGAGAAATGGATGATAGAAATGGATGAACAAATACTCAAAATGAGCAAACGGTTGATCGGGACAGATGAACAATTACTCGGAACGAGTAAACGAATGATTAGAATGATAGAACAAGGGTTCAAAATGATGAAAGGATGTGTGAAATGTATGGATGTTTACTCAGAACGAGTAAACGAATGATTGGAATGACTGAACGGGAGTTCAGAATGATGAAATGATGGGTTGAATGGACAAACATTTACTCGGAACGAGTAAACGGATGATCAAAAAGACAAAACGAGAGTTCGGAATGATGAAAGGATATGTTGAATGGATGAACGTTTACTTGGAATGAGTAAACAGATGATCAAAATGATAGAACGAGAGTTCAGAATGGGGAAAGGAGGGGTGAAATGGATGAATTTTTACTCGAAATGAGTAAACGAATGATCAGAACAACTAAACGAGAGTTCAAAATGATGAAAGGATATGTGAAATGGATGAGCATTTACTCGGAACAAGTAAATGGATGATCATAATGATAGAACAAGAGCTTGAAATGATGAAAGGATGGGTTAAATGGATGTATGTTTACTCAAAACGACAGAACAAGAGTTCAAAATGATGAAAGGATGTGTTGAATGGATGAATGTTTACTCGGAATGAGTAAACGAATGATCAAAATGATAGAACGAGAGTTCGAAATGATCAAAGGATGTGTTGAATGGATGAGCGTTTACTCGGAACGAGTAAATGGATGATCAGAATGAGAGAACGAGAGTTCAGAATGATGAAAGGATACGTTAAATGGATGAAAGTTTACTCGGAATGAGTAAATAGAGAGAATGGTAGGGTATACCCCCCTCAAGGAGGCGAATGGTGAAGAAAAAGGTGCCCCCGCCAACTTCTCAAAAGTATGAAGTGGTATATATCATCGGAAAGAGCACGAAAAAATGAAAAGAACTGCCTTTGAACGGAGTCAATCGGATAAATAGTGTGAAAATGGCAGCCCTGGGAAGAATGAGCAGAAGGTCAAATCCGCCACTCTGTAAGGATAGGTCCGCCAAAGTAGGACAGGTCCACCACAGGAGGGACAGGTCTGCCACTGGAGGGTCAGGTCTGCCACTGGAAGGACAGGTCCGCCAAAGGATAAGTTTAAGCTTGATTTTTTGATGGATGGGTAAGGCAAAGGACCCAAAATATAGCAAACACTGATAAACAGATTTAGCTAGACTGAAAATGAATGGTTTTGCACGAGAAAGACAATTCAGACAGCACAACCCTAAGGTTTAGTAGAAATGGGTATGGCCAATAAAGTCTTCTACTCTAGGATGAACATGGTTGCTAAGGAGTCCTCGATATACGCATGGTACATGAGGCCCAAACCGTGAACACCAACCCGTTACAAGCGTGAGTCGGGAACCTTAGCAAGATACTAAAGGCTCGGACCAACTCCTCACGTCATCCCGACACTTTTCCAATTACAACGTGGTTGGATTGAGGTAAAACTTTTGCTCTCCCCCCTTTATATACCCCGCCGGTACGCGTGGTTGGAATCGTCCCTTGGGGTGATGAAATACCCAAGCAGGTCCCACTAAGAAAATGAAAATGGGTTGACTCAAAGGACTTGGAAAGCTACGATTTCTCATCACCCAGGATTTCCAAATGGCGCAAGGGGATTGGATACATCAAATAGCCTTCCACAAGCACGCAAAACAAGGTTTATTGACCCCTCTAGTTAAACTATGTGCCTAATTTACCAAAGGACAATTGGTAAAAACTTGAAATTTCACCTTCAGGAGGTCAGGTCCGCCACTCTGTAAGGACAGGTCCGCCACTTTGTAAGGACAGGTCTGCCACTCTAGCAAGATAGGTATGCCACTCTAGCAGGACAGGTCCGCCACTGGAGAAGAAAAAGGTGCCCCAACCAACTTCTCAAAAGTATCAAGTGTTATATATCGTTGGAAAGAGCATGAAAAAATAAGAACTGCCTTTGAACGGAGTCAATCAGACAAACGGTGTGGAAATGGTGGCCCCGGGAAGAAAGAGCAGAAGGTCAAATACGCCACTGCATAAGGACAGGTCCACCACTCTGCAGGGATAGGTCCGCCACTCTGCAGGGAAAGCAAAAAATAGAAAATGTGAAAGAAAAAGACCCATTTGTGGGTCCCACCGGGCGTGCCAGAAATGTGATAGGTCGAATATGTGTGTTAGAAAATGAGCAGCAAACAAAAGAGTGTAAATAAACACCAAAACAACCTACACCTCAAGATTAGCCTAAGTTGGAATCAACACAAGATAAAAACAACAAATGGAACCTTATACCTTGTGTCGAATCGATCATTTGGTTGGCCCTTCGATCTTTGATGTGTATGCTCCTTGGATGGCACAAGATGCAAGCTAAATGATGTTGTGAGGATGAGTGCAAGTGGATGAAATCATGAAAATGGCTAAGTGTAGATTGAGAAATAAAATTGCAAGAGTTTGTCTAGCAAAATGATCTCCCCCAAAATGAGAGAAAAGAGGGGGTATTTATAGAGATTTTGGAAATCTCTAGGAAAATGGATGGACAAGATTGAGCCACCAATGATCAAGATGTAGGGCCAAGGTGAGTTGAGAACTCACAAGCCCTCACATCTTGACATGTGGCATGTGATATAGCCCTAAAAGGTGAAGTGGACATGAAGTGGAAGGATAGTACATGACATGGAGGGGGGTACAAAGTACTGTGGGATTGGACAAGATCTCCTCATAAAGGAGGTACTTGTCCCCATGTGGGTGAAAGTACAAGTGGGGAATTAAAAATTCCTTAAATATTCTCATGGGGATGAGAGAAGGAATTTAAAATTCCTTAAATGCATTGGGGGATTAAATGTGTATTAAAAATTTACATTGGGAAGTGGAGTGCCTTGTCCAAAAGGAGAAAGCCTTTAATAGGGTTGACTTAAGGACACATGTCATAAAGGACACGGGGAAGAGAAAAGGAATTTAATATTCCTTGAAAGATGAGAGTGGAATTAAAAATTCCTCAAAGGACTTTGGGAAGACAAAAGGAATTAAAAATTCCTTGGGGGAAGGGAAGAGTTGACTAAAGGGGGTGATTAGACAAGCTAATGAGGGGTTAGAGGAAGGTTAGGTGGCTAAGAGAGATTAGAGGCCAACTTGCAAAAGTTGGAGGATGTGACACATCCTAATCAAGGATTAGGCATGTTCACACCTTAATGATGAGATTAGAAGATGGATTAGGATAAGATAAAAATGATGGAGGATGTGACATGAAGGGAATTAAATAAATGAAATATTTATTTAATTCAATTGATGAAAGGAGGATTAAAGAGATAAGGTATTATTGATTAAATACCTTAGGGATTTGGCATAATTAAAGAGAAATTAATTAAATAATAGTGGTATTACTTAATTAATGCGGATAAGGGAATGCTTAGATGAAAGTGGATAAATTTGGATAAATTAAGTGTCCAAATTTAGGTGTCTACAGTACCAATTGAGAAAATTCCAGAAAGAGGGGAAGAAAATGAAAATACAAATGAAGAATAAACCTTGGAAGGGAAACAAATTGTCCATCAAGCTCCATATCCAGAGAGATTGAAGGAATAGAAAATCACTCCTGAAACCTCTTCCCCCAATTACATGAACGTAGTCAATTCTCAACTTCTTAGAGAGTTGAAAAAGATTAACATTGAGATACCCCTATTACAGGAAATCAAAGATATACCAGAGATAAATTAGTTAGTTAAATCCCTTTGCATGAAAATTCTAAGGAAAAAGAAAATGCCTTCAACAATTCAAGTGGGGACTAAAATTACTAGTGTGTTATTAGGAAGACTACTTCCACAGAAATATAATGATCTTGGTAGCCTTGTAATAACACTAAGTATGAATGGAATTGAAATACCAAATTTCCTAATTGATTTAGAAGCTTCCATAAATTTCATGACATCTGATACAATTGAGATGCTAGGGATGACAACAATCCAACCAACAACAACATTTTTATAGGTGGCTGACCAATCCACTACAAAACTAGAGTGTATTATAGAAGAGATCATGGTCACAATTGATAAATGGGATTACCCAGTTGACTTTTTGGTTCTCAAGGCTAGAAGGAAAAATTCTGGATATCTAATCATATTAGGAAGACCATGGTTGGCTACTACTGCAACCTTAATTGATTGTAGATCAGGAAGCATGATAATATCAAATGGACAAAAACAAAAAGAATTTTCACTCTATCCACCTGCACAACCATCAATTCAGACAAACACACAACTTTGGGTGGATGAGGATTTAGAATCATAAGGTGATGGAATTGTGGAATTAGCCATGGTAACTATAACTGAACATATTCAAGAATGTGAAGAACAAGAGTTAACCTTAGAAAATGAACAAGAGAATTGTCAAACAACATTACATGGACAACATTGTTGTCCCTTGAATACTCTTGTTGAAATATCAATGAATTCCAAAATAGACACAAAAGAGATTACAGTAGCTGGAGATAAAACCCTCAATATCAATTCAACCTTATCCCCAATGCAAGAGGAAAAATTGAAAGAAACTTTAGAAAAACACACTGAAGTGTTTGCTTGGGAATATACTAATATGAGAGGCATTCATCCTTCAATCTATAGTCATCACATCTACATAGAAGATGTCAAAACTATAAGACAAGGACAAAGGCGCATTAATCCTATTCTTCAAGACATTGCTAAAAAAGAAATTGAGAAGCTACTTAATGTAGGATTCATATACCCAATATCTAATATTCAGTGGGTTTCTCCACTGGTTATAGTCCCCAAAAAGAATGGTAAATGGTGAGTCTGCATAGACTATAGAGAATTGAATAAGGCCATGAAAAAAGACCATTTTCCATTGCCATTTATAGACCAAGTACTAGACAACCTAGTAGGCAGCAACTACTTCTCATTTCTTGATGGCTTTAGTGGATATAACCAAATCCAAGTAGCCCCTGAAGTTCAAGACAAAACTACCTTTACCTATCCTTAGGGTATGTACGCATATACAGTATTACCATTTGGACTATGTAATGCACCAACAACATTCCAAAGAGCAGTACTTGATATATTTGCATATTTCACCACTTCCTATGTAGAGATCTATATGGATAACTTTACAGTCCATGCTAAAACATTTGATTACACATTGCAAAACATAGAAAAGGTTTTACAATGTTGTAAAGATCATAGGTTATCACTCAATCATGAATAAAGTTCCATTATGATGACAGAGGGAATTGTTCTGGGACATCACATCTCAAAAGAGGGGATAAAGGTTGATCCCAAGAAAGTTGAGATCATACAAAAAATTGAAATCCCTAATAACCAAACTAGAGTACAAATTTTTCTTGGGAATGTAGGGTATTTCAAAAGATTTATAGAAGGATTTAGTAAAATTGCATCACCACTATTTACCCTGCTCAAAAAAGAAGAAGAATTTGTATGGGCTGAGGATTGTCAAAAATCCTTTGAAACAATTAAGATAGCCCTAACAACTTCTCCCATTATCAAAAGACTAGTTTGGGAAGATCCTTTTCACATTCATGTAGATGCATCTAATTTGGCTATTGGAGGAATATTAGGACAAAAAGATGACAATGATGCCATGCATGCAATTTACTATGTTAGCAAAAACTTAAATCCTATTGAAAGAAACTACACAACAATAGAAAATGAATTTTTAGCCATAGTATATGCAATAAATAAATTTAGGCATTATATTACAGGCTATAAAATCTACATACATATAGACCATGTTGCAATCAGATATCTAATGAATAATGTTGTAGTGGGTGGATGCATTATCAAATGGTTACTTTTATTGCAAGAATTTGATGTAACTATCATTGATAATCCTAGAAAAGACAATGTTGTTGCTGACTTTCTTTCCAAAATTGTTTTGTAGGATAGCTAAGAACCAGTGGATGATACATTCCTAGATGAACACTTATTTGCTATATCAATTCATCCACCATGGTTTGTTGTTTTGGAAAATTACCTTGTCACAAGAAAATTCCCAAGTCCATTAAGTAATAAGCAAAAAAAGAGGTTAATCCGTCAAAGTTCCAGATTTCAATGGATTAATGGTCTTCTATTTAAATTATTCCCTAACCATGTTTTACACAGATGTGTAACAGAGTTAGAATTTTATGATGTAGTACATGCCTGCTATCACGAACTTGAAGGAGGGCACTATTCAGTGGTAAGAATAGTTCACAAAATCTTAGGAGATAGCTACTTTTGGCCAACAATCATGAAGGATGTTTCATTCTTTGTCAAACACTATGATGAGTGTCAAAGAATGGGAAGGCCCACACCAACCATGGAGATGTTGTTTCAACCACAAATAGCTCTCGAACCATTTGAAAAGTGGGGCATCGATTTTTTGGGACCAGTGGATCCACCTTCAAGAGGGCAGCGATACATCCTTGTTTGTACTGATTACGCAACAAAATGGGCTGAGGTGAAGGTATTACCAGCAACAAAAGAAGATAAAGTTGCAGACTTTTTGTACAAGAAAATTCTCCAAAGATTTGGTACACCCAGAGAGATTGTTTCAAATCAGGGACCACAATTTGTGTTGACCAACAATGATGGAAGCATTTTTGCAGAGATACCAAATAACTCATAGAAAATATTTTCCTTATCACCCATAGGTGAATGGACAAGTGGAGGTCACAAATAGAGTGCTAGAGAATATTATGACAAAAATAGTTTCTTTGAGTCCTAAAACAGATTGGGTAGATAGGCTAGATGAAGCAGTTTGGGCCTATAACACCACGTGGAAAACAATGACTCAGTTTTCCCTATATGAACTTGTGTATGGAAAGAAACTAGTCATTCCAATAAAATTTGAGTTGAAAACATTGAAGACAATAATAGAAGTTGGGATTGATCTACCAGAAGCATAGAAAAGCAAAAAATTTCAGCTTAATAGACTTGATGTTCAAATGAGAATGGAGGCACTTCAGCATACAAAAGTGATTCAAAAGAAAAGGAAGGAATGACATGATAAACATATTGTGTCTAGACAATTCAAAGAGGGAGATTGGGCATTGTTATTTAACTCCAGATTTGAAGAGTTTAAAGGGAAGTTCCATACCAAATGGCTAGGACCCTATGAGATACAACAAGTGTTTGAAAATGGAGTAGTCCAATTAGTTCCAATTGATGGATCAGAGAAAAGAGTCATGTTAGTTAATGGTCATCGACTGAAAACTTACCATAAGCCAACAACAAAGGAGGAATTTTTGGATGAAGTGCAACACATAATTGAGCATTTTCTCATGGAAGACATCTCTTCCATGAGAAAATATTTTTGAACCTTTGAGGAAGGCACAAATAAACTAGATTGAAAACTAACAAATAGCAGTTTACCTTGAGAAAAATGGAAGTAAATTGAAAACCAGCAAATGGCAGTTTACTTTCAAAAAAAAAGAAGACATGACTGAAAACTAGAAATGGTGGTCTATCTAAGTTAACTTTTGAAAGCTCCTGAAGGCTCTTGAAGAGCTCCTCAAAGCTCTTGAAGGCCCCTGAAGATCGTGAAGACTGAAGACTCTGAATACTTCATTTTTCTTGATAGCTCTTGAAAAGCTCCTGAAAAACTCCTAAAACTCCTAAAACTCCAAGCTCCTGAGAGCTCTTGAAGACTCCTGATGAACTCTTGAAGGCTCTTGAAGATCCCAAAGGCTTCAAATAAATTAAGTTGTGCATTTAATGTCAATATTATTTTTGAATTTTATTTTCTAAGGTAGTTAAACCTATTTAAAATAGCTAAATATTTATGAATCTAGACATTTCTGCCATAATGTTAATTAATGATAATAATGAATCAACTTTTAATCATTTCAAAAAGTGGTGGATAGTTGATATAAGGAATGATGTGACATCGATGATGTCAGTCAATGATAACATATCTTTTCATGATTCGGTTTTCTTTTCAAAAACCCTCCTAAGTACAGATTGATATGTGTAATGAACACCTCCAACCTTGCGAATTGAATTGCAAGCTTCAAGTTGTAGCATGTGTATCGTCTAGAGAAGTAAAGGAAATAAATGTAGGAGATTAATGGCACATCATGTCATTTTCAAAATTGGCTGCTCCCAAATCAAGAAAAATCATTCCACATTTTTAGAAAATCATCCAGTCTGCTAGTTGAGTCCACCAGTGAAAATCTACCAATGTAGAAGTTTGCCATTGTTGATTGAGAAAGATGGGGAATAAGTGAAATGCTGAACCAAAAAAATTCAATCTGGATTCAGAAGCTAGAATATTGCTAGAATAAGCTGGGTGACTGAACTTTGTAATGCAGTATGAAGGTTTCTAGCCAGAAATGGTTGAAGAATTTGTGATAAATTTCAATGTGAATGTCACTAGGGTGAGGGGAGAGATAATTGAAGTCACCCCAAAAGTTATAAGTGAAATTTATGGAATACTAGCTAAAGGAAAACCGGTTAACAAAGGTCGGGTTAAATTTGAGAAATTAGTGGTTGTGTTTCATTAAGAACTAGAAAGAAGGCCAAAAATTTAGATGCATAAAGGAGACCGGTGCAGCATTGGATGAGCCTTGGAGAACTGTTGTGACTTGGCTCATGAATTTCTTCACCTACGAAGGAAATTGTGGCATGATATTGGGTCAAGGAATGCGCCTATTAATCCATTTGAGGCATGGTTAGACAAAACCTTTAGCTAGGATAAATTTTCCAGTGCTCTTGTTTCAACAAATTTCTTCCATGATTTTGAGAGTAAAAGCTAGGGGGAATCTTCTATAAAGTACCAAGGATTGATACACTTGATAATTAAACACCATTTTCTAAAAAAAGAATATGGGAAACAGGTTTGGTTAGAATTCTTGTCTACACTTGTAGAAATTCCAAAGGGGAAACCTACAAGGGGACCCATGGATAAAAATTCAAGAATTGAGGGTCTCAAAGGAAGAGGAAAATCATAAGAATTCACTCAGGGTAGGCCAGTCTAGTTCCAAAAGAGAAGGGAGCGAAGTAATATATGGAAAGCCCTAGCCATGTTGAGACCATACTGTCCACCCTTGAAAAGACACCTTTAGTTCAAACCCCTGTTTTCAGAAGCCCTATTAAATCTCCTGAGCATGAAGATATTTGTACCCCTGTACAATCTCCTAAGAGACCTCAAAGTCCCCCTAAAGGCCCAATGTCGACTCCTGAAGACAACCCTATTTTTGAAGTCCACGACTCTGTTGAAGAGTTTGTCACACAATCTGAAGAGCAAGAGGCCTCTGAAGAGTTTGAACAAGAAGAGACTATGAAATCCCCTACACCTTCCCCACAATATGAGAAGAGGAAAGGGGAAAATCCTTTAATTGAAGACAAAGGACCCCATGAAGAATTAAATAAAGAGGAATTAGAGACTAAATAATTCCTAAGGACAATGAAATTGTCTCGTTTGGAGGCTGAATTAGAACAAGAAAGGAGAAATATGCAATTCCTTGAGGAGAAATTAAGAAGAAAGGAAGAAGAAATGCAACAGTTTGTTAGCAAAAATCAAGAAATGAAAAAGCAATTTGAACAAAATTACGCAAGGTTTAGAGAATAGTTAAATAAAATAGAGGATGCCCTACAGCAAGCCAGTGTGCAAGCACTAGTAAGTGCTCGAGAAATTTCAAAACTAAAAGAAGAGTTGCAACGGAAAGAAGAAGAATTAAAACAACAATCCATGTGGTTCTATGCATAAGAAGCCTCTACTTCCACTGCTCCTCCACACAACCTTGCTTTGCCTTCCATTATCCCTTATATTCCTCCCACTCCTTGAGTGCAACCTACTCCAATTCAGCCTAGATACCTCTCATTAGTGACTTTGAAATATAAGTAAGAAAACAAAATATTAAAAGAGCAAATACATATTTTAGAAAAAGAAAAGAATGAGATTGAGAGAAGACTTGAGCAAGTGGCAGAAATTAGTTATGCCATGCTTTCCATGAGAAGACCAGCTGGAATGTATTCCTTGTTTCTCAGAGAGAAGTTTTTAGAATGGAAACTAAATCAGTTAGTCTTGGGAAAGACCCTGGATTACCATGAGGATCATGATTTCCTTAAAGATTACTTTAATAGCCACCCTGACATTCAGGATTTAATGTGTGCGTTTTACCAACATGGATTTTTAATGGGAGACAATGATAACTCAATGTTGAATATTTATGTTGGTGAGCTTAACATTAGATCATTTGTTTCTTTAATGCAAAATCAGGTGGATTGGTCAAATAGAATGGATAAGTACAAAGAGGCTTAAAGAAAATATGGGTTACCAATGAGACCCGAGATGCCTCATGCTGAAATATATATCAAAGTTGTAAGATCAGTGGTCAGGCTAAATCAAGTTAATCCACTCTATGTCTCAAATTTGTTTGATAGTATTGCAGTGTTCTAGAATATTGAAGCAACACTCCCTCCTTTAGCATTGTGGTCCTATGAGGAAAGGTACCGGCTCATTCTAGAAACAATCAGAAGAAGGGAACCAATAAGCCCAAATAATATCAGTTGGAGTTTAGTCAGATTCTGGCATGTCATCACTTCAATCCAATAGCATAAAGAATTCTAGGTAGGCATGAGATTCATAATGCCGATCATTATTATGCTAGCACCAAAGCTAAAGGAAATGACAAATATACCAGTTGGAGTAATGAGGTCATGGTTTGAGAAACTGAGACAAAACCATGGCTATGCACTTAATACCATATTACCAAGGCAATACAGGGAAGGTGTATTTGACTGCTGCATTTGGATGGAGGCAATGAAAAAATAAAAAGAAAACACCATAGTTCTGGATGAAGAACCATGAGGACATGGTCCAAAGCAGTGGTGAGAACGAAACAAAGTATTGCTTGTGATTACAAAAATTATGATTGTAAATTATCTAACTCCCAACTAAAACTAAAACATGGATATTTATAAATATCCTTATTAGCTTTTAACATGGTGTTAACTTCCAAAACTTAAGTTGACCAACTACAAGTTACAAATAAAACTTAAAATAGAACTAAAGTGGACTAAGGAGGACTATGCCAAAACTATGCTAGATTGGTGTTGGAAGTAAAAGTTCCACAATCGACTATAAAGAAGCCGATTCGGACTTTGAGTGACTCATCATCCAACAAGGCCCATCAACGGCGTAGTCATTTTACATGATTAAACAGAGAGTTTAACCATATCATCAATCTTTAAGATACCCTGTTAAAAACCCTTAAGAAAATGACAACAATCATGGTAATAAAGATCAACACAGCATAATTATCTCATCCAAAATCACCATAAAGTAACACATTTAACATAAGCTATCACTTCCAATATATTCACTAATTTAGCTAAATATAAGGTAAAATAAGCAATAATCTATTGTCTACCGCCAGTCATGTCAATTAACAATAACAACAAGTCTTTTTAAACATAAAAAGCCTTAAATGAAAGTATTTTATATCTCCCATCATAAGTCGCCCATTACAAACCTCTTCAATTACAATGGAAGGCATTTAAATATTGGATAATTATGGAGTGAATGCATATAGATCATGTTGAAATGTGAATTCTTGACCAAACCTCTTCAAGATGGCTCGTTCCAAGAGAGAAATAAAAGCAAATGATGTATAAATAATGCGTGCTAAAACCACTTACTTTGGGTTAATCACCAATACTATTCAAGTAACCCTCTAAAATGTCATTGAATATATAGATTTGACATTTTTTCTCCTCACCAACAAAGTTTTGAGTGAGTTAATCTTGTTGTACACATTTTCTTCAATCATATCCCAACTAAAATAGACTCGTAATCATAGGATATTAAAATTTTACCAGCCATGCCATTGTAAAAATCTTTTTTGAAGGATACGATATCTCGACATTAGGCACTATAAGAATAACATCAATATGTTTCAATAGAATAACAATCACAAGGAAAATGCATCTTCATTGGTGGAAGTTTGAAACTATGTTATCTTTCTAGAGCACAAAATGGAAGGGCTTAAAATAGTTAGTCACTTTTAATCCTTTCTTGATTGTTCTTGAAAGTCAATATATTCACGTATCTAAACAAATTTCTTGAATAATTCTTCCTGCAATCAAATCCTAATTCAAATACAAGAATAGAAAATGATTTGTACCATACCACATTCCTATTACTATAAAAAAAATGCTTTTAATTCACATGGGTTATTATATTCAAGCACCAAGAACTTCATCTGATTGACACTACATTTGAAGGAACACTCAATGAACATACATTTAGTCTAATGTATTTATAAAAAATTTAAGCTCATTAGATTGGCACTAAACTTACGGATAAAAACAAAGTCCATTCTATTGTCACACATTGAAAGATTTGAAGGAATGAACAACATGACATTTATCTACTCACAAATAAAGATCAGTAAGACTAGGAGAGGCATGAATTAGGGAAGTGGTTGCTTATCTTTTAGACCATGATCATTTTACAAAGGTGCCCCTTACCGTGCTCGTTAAAATCACACATTCAATTTTTAATGTTTTTGATTAGTGCGGGGAAGGGCCTGATGCATGGTTACATCAAAATGAAAAAGAAAATAGGGGTGGATAAAATAACCACCAACCACCATTAAAAAAACAACATGTCAAGGTGTACGTAGGCCAAAAAATAGATCTATAACCAAAGAACCACTAAATGTAATAAAAAACAAGAGATTACTCCTAGAGTTCGTAAAATCACGAAGACCATTTATCAGGTCCACCATATACCAGCTAGTCTAAAACCATAACAAAGCTATTTGGAAATAGCAATCTGGTATATAAAAGCAAAATGATAAAAAGAGTAGGGCAGCCATCAAGAAACATAACATGAACCATGCCAATAATTGGCATTAGCTAACAAATCCCCATAGACACCAATCTAAGAGACAAACTCCCTCCAATCATGACCAACTTCAATGGTAACAGTAGCCTCTCCATGGGTATGCAAGACAACCCAAATCCAAACCACCATAAGATTAGCATTTTTAGAAATTTTGAGACCATCCACACTCTTTGGAAGAGCCAACTAGCAATAAAATTGTTTCTCAGAAAACCAAATTTCAAAGCCATAACTTTTCCTCTCCAATATCCAATTTTCCTCTCCACCTCTATAGGAGAAATTATTGAGAGTTACCAATCCACTACTACAAAGGCTCCCCAACAAACCCAGACTCCACCTCAATAGTAAAGGTCTCCACCTCAATTGGAGCAGTAAGGGAGAAGACCAGCAGAAGAAGCATGAGCAACCTACGAAACCCTCATAACCCATCTCCACCTCCATAGGAGAGGTCTCCACCTCAAAAGGAGAGGAATCCACCTCAATAGGAGACACCATCTGAAGAGCTAAGAAGAAAACACACACTCCAGTAGAGACAAAACTCTTAGCAACCGAAAGCAACAAAAAACTTCGAGCCTTCAACAAGAATTTTGAAAATTGTCTCGCCAAAGAGTCCACCATAACTTCAATAACTATCACAACACCCTTGAGGGCTATTTGCAATCTTATCACAAGCGGAATCGACAATCCTTCAAAGAGGGCCTCAAAAGCAGCCATGTACAACATATCCACCAAAGCTTCAAAAACAACTCCACTTGCATCGAACATAACCACCACCATAAGCAAACCCCCAACCTCTTGAGGTAGAACCGTAGAGCAGATAACAAACCAATTGTCATCACACATCCAAAGGCCAAAGACCAAAAGACAATCTAAACCTTGAAACCAACTAAAGCAAATAACAAGCAGCCCCAAGGCACCACCAGAGAACAAAATGCTCCAATCGAACAAAGAAGCACAAAGCATCAAAAGCTCGTAAACCCCAACAAACCCAGAGACCCGAAACAGGTCATAAACATCCATAAGCAAGAGTAGGGAAACAAAGCATAGCACCCAAAAAGAAGGGATAGCAAACATGAAAGCAACAAGCAACACAGGAAAGACATCCAACAACCCATCCCAAGAGACTACCATTAACGCCAACACAACAACCTCCAATAGATTCACAAGTGAAACAATGCTGCCCAAGGAAGAGCGCAAGAATAAAAAGGAGTCTAAAGAGTAGAAACCACTCACAAATGACCCATTAACTTCAATGACTACCCCTCAAGTGAGACGCTTCAAAAGAAAAAAGTGTAAGGAACTCAAAGCCCACAAGGGCACCTAAGAGAACTTTACAAGGAACTTCTACCAGTCGTCCTCCCACCAGCTAACAGAAAAGTCACAGGGAACTTAGTGAAGAAATCCAAAGATCCAGCACAAAGGTCCACCATAGTCATCAAGACACTAACCAGTAACAGGAGCACAAAAGGGACATTACAAGTCATTGAGGAAAGCAAATACAAAACAAAGACTTTGAAGCTGGAACCAAGCACAAGAAGCCCAAAGATACAACCACATCCACGCATCACCAATGAAAAATATGCCAAAAAGAAGAGCACGTTCAAAAGTGAATAAGAATCTAACAACGTTGTATTGGGGATTTCGCCAGTAGGACCAATGTTGCTTCCACAAATAGGCCCACACTTGAACTACAAATGGTTGTGCAAATTCTCTATTGAAATGTAAATCTTTGGATCTTGCAGCAGTTTTGCTTAACCCCTCAATCAAGATTTCATTTTTCCTGTGTATTTCTTCTCATTATATATATGAATACCACATAGAAAGAAACTAAAATGAAGTTTCAAATGTTTGGGAACACACTACCAGTGAAGAGATTATTACCTGTAGAGGGGTGATTTCTTATAAATTTTGGCAAAGTCAACCCCAAGACATGCTTCCACTTCGTGGGAGGTGACATAGAGCATCCATGTGGTAGGGTTTATCCCCTTTGTGATTTTGGGAACTCCCTCAATTGCCTCAAGATAATCAATTCGCGTTTGAGAGTGGTGACCAAGAGGGCCTATGTAGATTATCTTCCCTCCCTGCTTCATCAATACCAACTACACCAACAAGTGCATTATTTATCTATTATTTGACATAGTTGAGAATAAAAAAATCCATATTAAGAATGGTAATACCTCATCAGAGGCTTCAAATATATTGATGCTTGGTTGATAAACGACCTCTCGTTGCCCGATCCGTGGTGACGATGAAGCATACCCCCATCGTACCACCAAGGCCTAGGCACACCAAATCATACCACCGCACATTCCTTTGTATTTCCACACTTGAATATTGAACATGGCAAGTGGTGAGGACAAAAAAATAGTATTGTAGAAGCCACATGTTTGAACTTGAATTTATTGGTTAATAAACGATGACGAGAAATAACTTTGTTCACATTTGCATGACATAAATGCACCAAGAACAGTTAGAGAGAAATGATTAGGAAAAATAGTTACAAAAGAAGGCTTACATTTTTTAGCAATGGCATCTTTTGTTGTTGTCATTTAAAAAGTCCCCCTCTGCTAAAAATAGCGATAATAGTAAGATTGAACAACCCCCGTCCCGTATCTAAAAGGACTATAAATAATAATCTCTAAGATTCAGTATCAAAAATAGTTTACAAATAAGTTACTAAACCGTTTCAAAGTTCATTGAACACTTGGACATAATGCATCATAGATTTACTTCATAATGAGAGGTAGTTTTGTTGTTCATAAGAGGAACTCCACACGCTATTTCTGCCATAATCTCCTTTTAAAGTGGCAACAACCTCATATATGGGTAAAGAATCGATTTCCAATATTCACCGATTGGCCATGCTTGAAAGATGCAAAATACCAAATGAAGTAAACTTAATGTGGCATTCTCACGAGTAAAGGTAACGACATTTTATTATTACTAAAGCTGGTGTTAATAAAAAAAGGTGATTATCTCTGAAATTAATGCTACCATGAAGCTACTTTGAATAACAGTATTAAATCGTTAATAATCTTTGAAAATCTTTTATTATTTTATTATTTTGGAGTACTTGGAGTTATATCCAAAAATGACTATCAAGAAACAAGATTATTTTTTAAATTAAAAATATCAAATACGAAGATTATTTTTAAATATCAAGATTTACATTAACAAAAAATTGAGGGTGACGATGTCAAGAATTCTCCTTGATTTAAGGTAGAGTTTTTCTGAACACACAAAATGTCATTAGACGTCTTTGGACGTAATAAATATTTAACATGTTTACTTTTAAAATCAATCACCCCAAACTTCTTAGCCAAAGAAATAATTTTTACAATTTTTAAATAAATATTTAACATATTTACTTTTAAAAAATTAAATTTTATTTGAAGAGCATGAAATTTTAGTATTTAATTGTTTCAAAACACACACTAAATTATTTAAAAATTGACTAGTAGGTTTTTTTTTCATTAAAATTTGATGTTGTAATTTTTAATATAAAATTAGAATTTTACTTTTAACAATTTTAATATAATTTTTTTTTATTTTTAATTTGTTTTATTTGAAATATACTTTTAG
>VDFB02000003.1:291389523-291656692 GCA_007258455.2 Sequoia sempervirens | reverse complement strand
CCTCGACCAATCAGGGAGCAGAATGGGAACCGCTAGCAATTGGACTGCTGTGGCCGTTACTAAGAGGAAGATCAACAAACCATAGGCGTCATGGATTTACTCAAAGGTTGAAGATTGTGATCAGTTTGATGGTTGTATGAACAGTTGGATGAATAGCTCGATGAGTGATTAGTGAATTCAATTCTGAGATTATTGTAACTTGAATATTCTGTACAAGGTTGTTCATTATGAATGTTGGTGTAAATTGACATTAGAGAGAGTGAAGCCTATACTCTATATGTAATTTCATTACTATAATACAAAGGGGTTTTTCTTGGTGTGGTGGGTTTTTCTCCCATAAGGGTTTTCCCATGTAAATCTAGTGTTCATTTGTGTATGATTATTTCTCTATTTCTGTTATTGCTTTCAACTGTATCTTAATTGGTCTGTAATTGAAAATTTAAAAGTATTTCTACATTCTTCCCTGAGGTTTTGACGTTAGGAGAGTTGTTTTCGCACCTTAGCTTTCCATACAAGGCCCTTATGAGGTTGAACTTCAATGAAGTTGAGGAAATGATTTATAATGTTCTTTTCTTGATTTCTTATGTTATTTTTTAGGAAGTGATGAAATCCAAACACCATTTCTAGTCCTTGTTTAGCTTTAAGTAAATCTCTTATGTTTTTTATCATAGGAACTACATCAGTGTCAATGGCTTAAAAAATTATAAATTTTTGCAATTTTCCTAACTCTTCATCCATTTTATGAATCTTTTCATGAGGGAAACTAGCAATCATTGTATTAAAATCATTCACATTAGGTGTAGGTAGGGAAGTCATGGGAAATGAAGTGTTAAGGTTATGATCCATATGGGGTTGACTAGTGTCAACATTGAGTGAAAGAGTTAGAAAACCTAAGATCCACAATGAATGGTGGATTGTAGGATGACATGAGTCTTGAACTATGCCTCATGATAGTATTGGAAATAGGACACCAAGTTGTGAAGCTAGTATAAGTTTCACAAAATCTGTATGCACCCAAAATGGATAAAAGGTAAAATATAATGAAATAGCCTAGAATGTAAAGTACAATGCAATAAGAAATTTTTAGATTTTAAACAAGATAATTTTGTGATTATGCTATGTAAAAACCTAAATGTGATATATTTTAAATGCAATTTTCAACTGAAACAATGCACTAAATTGAAAAATTATGCTTAATATGATTAATTTTAGATAACATAAATTTTTTAAACTAAAGCAGTAAACTTAAAACAACAAAATGGAATGCAGAAACAAAGATTTTAATTCCCAAAATTGTAGGAAAAATACCTATTAAGGGACTCATTCACCCATATGTGAATGGGTCCTAGCTCAGGGTTTTGAAAAATGAATTTATAGATTTTTGACTTGATTCTTATGGTTTCAGATTCTAGACTAAGATAGGTGGTTACAAATTTAGTTTAATATAAAATTAAGTCTAAATACAAATGAAAAATATTGCTAAATGAAAAATTAGGGGACTTAATTTGAAATTCAATTTTGATTCAATTTTCAAATGTAAATTAATGATGATGCAATGCTAGTAAACACTATGCAAAATGATTTATTTTTTTCAATTTTTTAGATTTTAAAGAGTGGAACAATGCAAACCTAAAACATTAAATGATATGCAAAATAATGCAAGTTAAGAGCCCTAAATGAGATAAAAATAAAATGTAATTCAAATCAATGCAAAACCAAGATCTAGGGCTGAAAATGGTCTCCAAATCAGAAAAGGTATGATGTTCAAAAGTTGGGTTCACGAAAATAAAATGTTGAAAAATAGGGTTTTTTGGGTGGCGAAACAAAGAAAAAGGGGGTTGTATTGCAACCCTCTTCTTCAAGTATTTCACTCAAGAAATGAAATCCAAAACCTTGAAGTGATAATCAACCTAAGGAGGTGAGCCAAATCAAGATCTGGGGATCTTGCAATCTCTCCTTTATACAAGGATAGGGTGGTGAGCTAAATCACAATTCGAGGCTCAGACTTGAAATTGGACTAGTAAATTAACCCTAATTCTAGGTCTATCAAATACAATGAATGAATCTAACACAAAAAATAAAGAAGCTGTAACTTTTTTGGAAAAATAAGGAATGGGAATGTTGTGCACTAGATCATATATTTCTATTTCTAACACTTTATCAAGGATTCATTCTCCAGGTGGTGAATGGGTCCTAGTGTACCTATCTGGGGAACTCAGTTTTGAAATGAAGCTTGAAAACAGTGAAAATCTACTATCCCTGAATCCCTAATAGGGACTCATTCACTAGGTGGCGAATGGGTCCTGGTAGGATATTTTGGAAAACTATGAATCTAATCTTTAAGTTCCAAATCTGCATTCCTTCTCTGTAACTTGAAACTCTCACTTTTAGATCTGGATCTACTAATAATACGTAAAAAAAAATGAAGTTTTTTGGTGGATAGGGGTTTTCCTAAGTGAAACCTAAAGTTTGGTAATTAAACCTTGATGATGAATGAGAAACAAAAACATGAAGTGTGTGTACAATCTTAACCTTAAGTGTGTCTAAGATTAAGATCTCTAACAATGCAAAGCAATCCCATTCAAGTTTGTTAGAATAGGATCCTAAAATGAAACATGAACAACGCAAGTGACCTACTCTAGGAGATCCCAAAGCCCTTTAATAAGCCACAAATCTAAATATACCTCTCTTTGGGATGCAAATAGAATGATCATAGAAGATGGAATTACTTAGGAAACAATTCATCAGGCTTGGTCGTATGTTTTGTTCATCTTCTAATGCCTAGAATCCATCATGATTCTCCATAGGAATCTATCACCAATACTTCGATAATGCTTGACCTTTGACACAAAATAAGCTTGAATACTTCTAATGTTGCTCCAAAGCTTCACCATTTCTTGCTTCTTGAATATGAATGCTTGACCTCATGAAAAATCTCTTGCTTCTTAGGTTGCTTAGCTCTTCCTGTTGAAAGTTATACAAAATAACCTTATATTTATACATAACTTTACATTTAATCCCAAAATATAAATAAGAAAAGACAACATCAGATCTAGGATTCAAAATCATTAAAATCCCATTGCAAATAAGTTCAAAAAGGGGTGTCCTTAGTTAAGGAGGACCCATTTGCCACTTTGGGTGAATGGGTCCCAGAACAATTAAATAGGACCAATTTTTGGGGAGGTGAAATAACATGTAAAAAGGGGATCATAGGACATAGTGAAGACCCATTTTCTAGGTGGTGAATGGGTCCTAGGTCACTATCCTAGGACTCAAACCTTGCCAAATTAAGTGTTATGCAACATTATTAATGAGTGTCAGGATTTATCCTTTGGAAAATATAATAAATAAGACTTGGATTTGAATTTGAGGGGCCAATTAAGCTATAATTAACCTCAATTAATTAATGAAGCCCTAAATTAGTGTAAAATTGTAAGAAAGCACTTTACAACACCCTAAATAAGGCACAATTAAGTCCATTTTATCCAAAATGGCCCTAGACTCAATGTGAATATGAGAGACACATTACAACACTAGACACATAAATAATTAAGTTAATTTAATATTTATTATTCCCAAATTAGGTTTGAAAAATGGTTTACTTTTTTTGCCACTATATTTAGCCCCCACTTTAGTTGCCATATGATACTACGTGCATATGCAAGCTAAAGGAAATAAGCTTCGATAAAAAGGATACTCATATGGATTCATTAGAGAGAATGAAGCCCCCGCTATAGTTACTTGCATGACCACAATGTTAAAGGATCCACATCCTACAACACGAATTCATTAGTTTCTAAAAAATCCTCTTATCAAACTTCTATGGAGAATTGAATTTGAGGTAGATGTATGCCCCCTGATACCGCTTGCTTTATGAAGGTGAAATCAGGGTGAATACGAAACCATATCGAATTACCTAGGTCATATCATAGGGTGTTTCCAAGTACCATACCACATAGTGATAGACATCTAATAAGAGCAGGAGTAGAATAATGAATCCAACACAACAAACATCATTGAAAATGGAGTCCTCTAGCCCCTAATATGCTAATTTGAATAAAATTCCCTTTAAATGAATAAGCTTTGTTTACTAGGGTTTTACTATATACTAATGAAAATGACACTTTTCACTATTCAATTGACATTTAAATTTTTGAAAATTACCTTGGTGTAGAGTAATTTAGGATGCTAAGCGGAAGGACCTACAAGCCCCATAGATTGGACATGATTCAAAGTGAGTTGGCACAAGGCACACTTCGACAGATGGTGAGTGGATTATGCTTTGCTCTTTCATCATTTTCATGCTTTTTCTATACATTTTCATGTAATTAGAGTAATTTTAAGACCCTTGAAAAGATTAGTGCAAAGCGTCCCTCTTTGTCACAAAGTGTCCCTTTCTGGCACAAGGTGTCCCCTTTCTAGTGCAAGGTGTTCCCTTTCTGGGGCAAGGTGTCCCCTTTTTGGCACAAGGTGTCCCCTTTCTAGGGCAAGGTATCCCCTTTTTGGGGAAAGGTGTCCCCTTTTTGGTGCAAGGTGTCCCCTTTTTGGTGCAAGATGTCCCCTTTCTGGTGCAAGGTGTCCCCTTTTTGGTGCAAGGTGTCCCACTTTGTCGCAAAGCATCCCTCTTTGTCACAAAGTGTCCTTTCTAGTGCAAGGTGTCCCCTTTCTAGCATAAGGTGTTCCCTTTCTAGGGCAAGGTGTCCCCTTTTCTGGTGCACGATGTCCCCTTTTTGGCACAAGGTGTCCCACTTTGGTGCAAGGTGTCCCACTTTGGTGCAAGGTGTCCCACTTTGGCGCAAAGTATCACATGTTGGTGCAAAGTTTCCCATTTTGGTGCAAAGTGTCCAAAACCCCCCCATCCAAAGATGGCATAGGTGTCTACATTGGTTGAAAAGCATCTTAGAGTAACTGTAGTGTTATATAATTAATGAATTTAGGATTTATATTGTGTATTTTTCTTTTTTGATTCCTCCTTGACCTCAACAACACCTTAGAGGGAGACAACTATGTTTGCTCTGAGACTCTATCACCTGACTATCACAAGAGGAGATCAGACTTCTTCAGGATGTTGAATTATTTTGGGTATACCTCATGCCACATATGAGGCATCATGATGCTATGGTTCTAGCCTTAGTAGAGAGATGGGATGTGAATACATGTACCTTCCATCTTCCTACTAGGGAGATGATTGTGACTCTAGAGGACATACACCACATCCTACATATTCTCATCTAAGGCAAGCATGTACACCTAGTAGTGGTAGATCCTTTAGATAGATGAGGGATGATATTCTATATTGTCTAGAGTGATGTATCCATTGTTTAAGCATCAATCCACCTATTGACATTAAATGTCTTCTGCATGCATGAACACCACTTCTACAACAAATCTTGTTCATGACTATAGTGCTCATACTAGTACCATATGGTTGAGGAGCTAATTTAGATGGTGAAATTGTACAAACTATCAGGATCATGGAGGACCAAAGGACTATCTATTTGTGGGGTCATAGTATGCTTACCCATCTATACTATGAGTTAGGATGTTTTGTATACCAAGAGATCGACAACATCATACATTGTACACTTCTATAGATTTGGTGCTTCAAGCATATCACATGTATGAGGTCGATAGGGTTTCCTACCATAGCAAGGATGGGCTATCCAAAATCATTCAGTAATCCACTGAGACAACCATGGTAGGAGGGGGATTTACTACACTGGTGAATTAGGTTTGATTGATTAGATGAGGATGATATCAATTGGAGACCATATTGTAGGATTCCCAAGTGGGAAGATGAAATGCATGAGCTACATAGATTACTACTTAATCAATTTCTTCTAGCCAGACACGGTTACATAGTCAAACCATTCTACTATGATTGTGTTATGAGGAAGTTTGGACACATCTAGGTACCATCGTGGACTAGACCGATGTACCGGCGATTAGCATAGAGTTCTTCCAGACCTTGGGATAGTCATCGTCTCACTATTGAGGATATATACGTTAATGGTTCAAAGGATGAGGGCCCTAATATTCCCATAGTCTTCAAGGATGATGATGTAGGTACTACCAAGGCCTATGGTGAGTGGTGGGTTGCAGCTCAGCTAGCTCTAGTCTTCCCTATACACCAGCCTATAGGTCATGACAAATCTTTTCCAGATCATAGGTAGGATAGAGATGAGGAGCAGGTAGATGGGGATATGGATGATGATGACACCATGTGTTTCATCTTTATAGGTTCAGATGAGGACGAGACTCAATCTATGAGTGAGGGTACTAGTTAGGTAGAGGAGGATCTAGTTTCCTCCAAAAGGGGAGAGACATCACCTACCATATTCACTAGATCACATGTCACAACCAGATTAGAGATCCACACACATGAGTGTTAGAAGGCTAGTAGCATTAGGTAATCCACACCTCCTACATAGAGGGTAACCACCATTGTATGATCATACCCTAATTGGAAGACTGGGGATCTAGGTGATGATTTGATATTTATGTTATTTCCTTATATTTGTATCTTTTGCATATATGATTTATATATGATTAAGATGTTTACTAATATTCTTATGATTTCTATCTTGCAATATCCACACAAGAGTGGAGCAAGATCTACCAGTGAGTGATCACTGAGATAGTGCCTCTATTGTGTGTAGAGGATGATACACTACCAGAGTACATTCCCCCACCCTCTACGAGGAAACATACAAATATCTAGGAGTCAGTAGTGAGATTAGGTGCAACAATTGAGAGATCTAGTAGCTGTGCTGACCAACTTCAAGCAAAAATTTCAACAGTCCTAGCATCTCAAGGTTCTATTGACAATAGAAAAAAGGGTGACCTATGAAAAGAGATCTCGAGGCTATGAGAGGAGCTTTCTCAGTTATAGGCAAACAAAGAGAAGATAGACTAAGAGTGCATCAAGGCACTCGTACAGGAGGAGAGAGTATCTGGACTATTGGACGACATGCAGTTATCCTCAAGCAGGTCATGATCACATACTACTATATCACAATATCCACAAAGGACACCAGGCCCTAAGGGGTCTATCAGTCATAGACCTTATTAGCATTGTATTTAGTGATGTATATGTGCCTAAAATTTTCATGATATATATATATATATATATGAAATTTGATGTTTATGTTTTTATGATCTTGTGTTCAATTAAATGTCAATGTGATTTTTCAAATATCCTTTGTAAGAATATGTAATAAATATCTCCATGACTTAATATTTTATGCAATATAATTAAACCATTTAAATAGTTTATGTTATCTGTGACATTGTGATTAAGCATGCCATGTTAACTTAAATACACCTATGATATAATAATGTTAAATACATACAAGGATCTAAATTAACATAACACAAATATAGGGTTTTGAATAGTATGAAAACAAAAGTAATTATTCAAATCATTTGAACAATTTCCTTAAACTCTAAGACACACACTATTATCATGTGTTGAAGAAGAAAGCAATGCTAGAGAAAATAGAAACTATCTACTTAATCTAACAATGCTACTCTAACACACTATTCAAAAGAGAGAATGCTATATTCAATACCGATGCAAATGCATGAAATTGATAGGTTTGTTTAAAGGTGTACCATTCATTTTCATTAATGTGTAGGCTTTGGGCCCATATTTTTCCTTGATGACATAAGGTCCTAACCAATTAGGGCTGAATTTTCCTTTTTCATTTAGGAGAGCATTGAAATTATGTTAATTTTCATATAACACCAAGTCACCTTTATTACATTCATGAGGGATGATATTACCATTATAATCACATTACCCTTTTCTAGAATAATCTTGAAGATGTTTGAGAGCGTTAATACACTATTCATCCAACATTTCAGGTTGATGTAATCATTGCTTTTTGTAAGTATTATCATCAATAGCCCCTTTAAGAGAAATTATCAAGGAAGGAATTTCTAACTCTAAGGGAATTAATTGCATCAACACCATAAATAAGGTAATAGGGAGTGTTCCCAATAGATGTTCTTATGCTCATATGGTAAGCCCATAATGCGTAAGTTGGTTGAGTATGCCAATATTTGTTATGTTTACTTACTTTTTTTCTTAAAATTTGTTCAATAGTCTCATTAGTTGATTTTTCTTGTCTGTTTGATTGTGGATAATGCAGTGTTGAAAAGTGATGTATAATATTAAATGTTTCCAAGAATTTCTTCACTTTACTATTCTTGAATGAAGTTCCATTTGAAAGGTGGAAAATTGTTTTCTTTCTCCACCCTTAGCAGTTTAGGGCCTAGAAAAGACAACTTTCACTAAGTTTCATTCAAGAACAAACCCTTGAGATCTCTTTACAAAGCAGAAGATCTTGCAAGAGGATTTTTCTAGGGACTAAAAATGATCTAATGAGGGGTTCACCACCAAGTTTAAACTTGGAAAAGACAATGAAATGCAAGATGCAATGTAAAACCCTAATTGAATACAAATTAACTCTAAATGACCTAGAAAGATGAATGAAATGCAACAAAGAACTGTAAAAAATAATATGTGCACCTATAAATCTGGAGAGAGTTGAATGGAGATCTGAATCACTGGGAATTCTACTTTCAAGGTTGACTAGGAATCATTCACCAAGCTAGGCGAATTAGTCCTATTTCTGGGAAACCATGTAGGAAAAAAAATATTTCAAAAGGGTATCCAAATCTGTAAAATCCTTAAAATTGGCTGGAACTGGGACTCATTCTCCAAAAGTGGCGAATCAATCCAGTTGGGATTTTTTGCAACTTCAAAAGTTGATCTTTCTCTTCTCTATCTACTCTTTACTTCCTGATTGGTTTCAAGATTTGAATCCTCAATTTGAAATTTGTAGGTCTTCTCCAAGGTTCTCTAAGGCTTGATGACAACTTTGAATGATTTGCAACTTTTCTCCAATCTTGGTCCTTATGAAATCTACAGCCTAAACTTGCAAATCATACACAAAGGAGAGGGAAAAATGTTGTTGGTTTAGTGGATAGGGGTTTTCCTTGGTCAAACCCCTTGTTGGAAATCAATCCTTGAAATGAAAGCAAATATGAATGGAGAATGATGAATGAACAAGTAACAATGTTGCAACTCACCAAACCCTAGCAATAAGATGCTACAAATATGCTTGAAATGGATACAATGGATGTGGTTCTTGACTCTAGCTTGAATGATGTTGATCTTGCATGGAACACTTGCTTGAATCACAAACCCTACACCACAATTATTAGCATAATGAAAAACATGATGCATAAAATATTTGACATGATGATTGATGCTTGAAGAGTACTCCAAAATGCTTGATAATCTTCCCTTGAATGCTCTTGAATACTCTTAAATTCTCTTGTGAATTCTTGATGATCTCTTGAATGCTAGTTGTGAATATGAGTGAAATAACCTTGTATTTATACTTAATTAAGCAAGAATTACCAAAATTACAACACTACAAGCCGACATCAGATTTAGGAAAATAAAATCCTAGCAGAAATTTGAATTAAATTTGGTTTTGGGCCACATGAGACTCATTCACCCAAGGTGGCGAATGAGTCCCATCAAGCATAATGTATGGGACCAAAAATAAAAAAGTGCTTAGAAATGTGTGAAATTTGGTTTGGGGAAAAAAGATCTAGGTGGGACCCTTTCACCCAAGGTGGAAAATGAGTCCCAGATCACTAAGTTTTGGCCACAAAATCCAAAAACACCTGAATTATGATTGGTTAATGATTGGTGTTAGGATTATCCTCAAAAAGATGCAATAAATGAGCCTTGTGGATACAAAATAGGGACAATTAATGTATAAGAAAGCCTAATTATTAATGAAAATCCTAGAAAAATGTGAAAGTGTGTTACAACACTTTACAACACTCCAAATAAGGAAAGATTAATGTTGAAAAGAGGATTGTTAGGTTTAATTAATTAATAAAACCTTAGAGAAGTGTGAAAGTGAGTTACAACACTTCACAACACTTTAGCAAGGTACCATTTGAATCCATTAGTTCAAAAGGGCCCAAGACCTAAAGTGAATGTGGCAACCACATTAGAACACTAAATCAAGGCAACATTAAGCTTTATTTCACAAGGAGGGTCCAAACAAGTGTGAAAATGTCCCCAATGACATTTTTGACACTACACCATTATCTGAAACTAATGTGGAAGGGAGACCAAAATGAGCAATAATATGTTCCAATATGAAATGACATATTGTATCATCTATTATAGAATGAAGAGGGATAGATTCTACCCATTTTGTGAAATAGTCAGTTTTGGTAATGATAAGTGTGTGTCCAATAGAAGGAGGTGGTGATATCTTTCCAATAAGATTCAAACCCCAAACTGAGAATGGCCGAATAGGAACTTGGGTGTGAAGCTCAGAAGTAGGAGCATGAATCAAATTGTTATGTTCTTGAAATTTATGACATTTCTTTACATACTTAAAGAAATATTGTTCCATGTGTCTTTAATACTATCCTATATGAACCAATTTTTGAACTAACAATCTTCCTCTAAAATGTCCCCCACAAGCACTTGCATGAGCTTCTTCAAGTGCTCTAGGAATTTCAGATTGTTTAAGACATCTAAGTAAAATACCATTGAATGATCTTCTATATAAAATATTTGCAATTATATACTAGATGCAAGCTTTCAAAGATGAGCTCAAGTGTTTTTTTTTGTAGGCTCAATAAAGGTACCATATTTTAGATAGTTGAATATCGTTGTATACCATTCACTATTGTTTACACTATCAGTTGATAACATTTATTTTCTTTTATCCTCTATTAATGGTTTAGGGATAATTTGAATTGTGAATGTGAAATCAACGAGAGGATCTTTGGGAGATACAAGGGAAGCAATGCTTTCCATTGCATCTACATGTCGATTATCATTCCATGGTATGTTGTCAATTATATACAATTCAAATTTGTCTAATAATTTCATCATGAGGTCTTTATATCAAATGAGCTTATCACTTTTTTCTTAATATGAAAAATTTATCTATTTAATGATTAAGAGGGAATAACCAAATATAGAAATGTGTTTGACATTTAATCCTAATGCTACACGTATTCCAGCTATTAAAGCTTCATACTTTGCAGTGTTATTTGTATATAGGGAGTTTAAAAGGAAAGATAAGGGAATAAGCTTACCTAAAGGAGGAATTAATATAACTCCTACCCCAGAGCCAGTTTGATACTTAGAACCGTCAATGTACAATTCCCATGTTTCCTTCTCTTTTTTAATAGTCAACACATTCTCATTAGGGAATGAGTCTATATTAGGTAACATTAGGGGAGATGGAGCATTAGCTAATTGGTCATTCAAGACTTGTCCTTTAATTTCCTTTTGAGAGACAAATTTAAGATCAAACTTAGTTAATAGCATAACCAATTTATCTAAGTGTCCTGATAAATCTATTTTAGAAAAAATGTGTTTTAAAGAATTGAGCTTTTTCATCACATAGATTTCAACATTTTTTAAGTAATGTATCAATTCACTAGTAGTGAACACAAGAGTCAAACATTTTTTTCTATTATTGTATATCGCGTCTCATAATCAAACATAGTTCAACTAACATAATAAACAGGATGTTCTTTACCATTGTTGTCTTATTGAGCCAACAATGTTGCGAGTGCATGGGTCGATGCTATTGTATAAAGGATAAATGGTTTTTTTTACATAGCAGGTTGTAAAACAAGTGGAGTATCTAGATAATCTTTCAAAATCTCAAAATCCTATTTACAATCCTTGGTCCAATAAAACTAAACCTATTTATGTTGACATAGATTTTGGAACCCTAATGCTCTCTAAGACTTCTAGGGTTTTTCACCTAAAAGGAGGAGATGGGCCAAAATGGGCCAAAAAGAAAAATGATTATTAATATAAAACCTAAGAAATACAACTTGCTGGAAAACACACTATGATATGCAAAAAGGTGAAATAAATGTAATAAATGGCAAAATAAAGATGCAAGACAAAAAATATGCACCTGGAAACTGATGAAGAGATGACTGGGGATTACAATGACCTCTGAAATTCTAGAAATTTTGATTTTTAAGCCAACTAGGACACTTATGCCAAGTTGGGTGACCTAGTCCCAGATCGGGGAAACTACCCAAAAACCCTTTCAGACAAATGGGTATCTGAATCTACAAAAACTTATAAAAATAGGTTTAGTGGCACTAAGTCACCACTACTGTTGACTTAGTCCACTTCTGAATTTTTAAAAATGTGAAAGTGGAAATGGAAGCCCTCGGTCTGCACTTCGGTTCCCTATAGGTGTTCGCTTTTGAAACTCCAATTTTCATGCTTAAAAGTGACTTTTTGTTGATATTTTAGCTTGGTAAACAAGGATATTTCTTCAACAAGTCTTCAACCTTATCTTCAATTATCTTCAAACCCTCAAAGTGTCTAAATTTGCAGACACACAATGAAAGAGAAAGAAATGGTGAATGTTAGGGCATGGGGGTTTGCCTTGGTCAAACCCCTTTTTAGGTAATTAAACCAAATGAAGAAAGAATGTAATGAAGCATGAAATAATAGATTTAATGCCTCACCATGATGTTTGATCTTGAATTTCTACAACAAAACATGAAGAATCTACCCTTGAATGTCCTTGGAAGCTATATTAATGACTTGCAATGATAAAACCCTAGCTTGCTTGACTTGAGAACATGATGAATGATGGATGAATAATGATGAGTTATGAATTAGGTCAAATGAGAGGGAAAACCTTATATTTATACACAATTATACCTTAATTCCCAAAAATACCTCATTAGAGGCCGACCTTAGGTCTTAAGGAATAGAAACACGTAAGAAATTTAGATTTATTTTGACTTTTGAGCCAAATGGGACTAAGTCACCACTAATGACGAATTAGTCCACTTGGTAATTTTCAAGTTGATTTCAAGAATTGTGATATTTCAAATAATGTTTATTATTTTCTTCTTCAACAAGACACTTAAGTAAGGCTTGCAAGTGTATAAAGGGGCCTTGCAAGTGTGTAAAGGGGCCCTTTAAAGCATAAGAAAGGTGTAAATACTGATGACAAGCCTAGGAAAGTGTGAAAGTTTGTTACAAGAAATTGCAACACTTTGAAATAGGTTTTGGTAAGGTTATTTAGGTGAATTATGATATTATGGTCTTACAAAAGTGTGAAGATGTGTTACAACACCTTATAACACCTTCACAAGATATTATTAAATAAAATTTATTGAGTTTGCAAGGGTCGAAGACTTAGTGTGGGTGTGTAAAACACCTCACAACACCAAATCAAGGCCTCATTAAGTCCAATTTTTCATCAATCATTTCCCAAATCAAGCAAAGTATACACTTTTTGGCAACACATTTAACCCCCACTTTAGTGAGAGGATGAACTTGCTTCAAACGCACGCTAAAGTAGACATTCAAGAAGAGTCCAACCGTACCAATGGAGATGAAAAAGGATGACAAAGATCAAAGGGGGTTGTGCAAGCCCCCAAGATCCAAGATCCTAAGTCAAGACAAACATAAGCACAAGAAGACACACACAAAGTGAATGACTTGCAGTGAAACAAGATAGACGATAATGAAATGGAAAGAACAAAAAGTGAAGATGGAAAGGTGGATCAAGCTTTGACTATTTTTCCAAGACGTTATGGATTAGATCTAGGCTTGTTTGTTTGGAAAAAGAAATGTATACTCACTCTGGGGTGACAACCATGGCTATCCGTCAGGTGAGAAATACCAAAAGTATACTTACTCTAGGGCCACAAAACTTATGGTTTTCCGTGGGGTGATAAAGCCCAAAAGGTGAGACACATACAACCGATATGTGCTCACAAACACACAGGTAGCTATTGGGAAAAGTCATGCGTCAGAATGGGCTTCCCGCTCAACCATACCAAAGTTATACCTCTTGATAAATTTAATAAGGCACCATAATGAAAATGGTTTGCGAGCTCTATGAGGTAAGAAAACCTTTGTATGCTCGACACTCACAGGAAAATAGGATGGTACCACAGGCATGCAAGATGTGGTATGCAAGGTAGCCATATTACAATTGTTGTAAATGGTAAAATAGTACAAGGAATGTTCAAAAGGATTTTGCTTAGTTCGTGTAAGGTCTCATCTTAGGGAACATTGTGCTTAACGTCTCCAAGAGAGGATGTTCCAAAGGAGTATCAAGCTTTTGGAGGGAATCAAGCCTAATGACTCCACCAAGAAAAGGACACATCGCAAGAAGAAAGAAATCGCACAATGAAATGTGAGTGTCAATGTATGCCCCCACTTTAAAGCGGTTGTGAACACCGGTACTATGAGATATTTCTTTAAAGTAGAAGAAGTAGAACATGAGAGCTTACTTGGAAATCCCTATGCCAAGTCATATGTTTCCTAGAAGCTACGTCATGAAACAAGGAGCATGTCACATGAGAGCCAACTTAAGGCATGTCATCAATGTCCCAAGCTTGTTCTTATATGTTTATGAAAGGTGAACGAAGAGCCAAAAGATACAATGACAAGTGACATACGAAGACAAGGTTGTGAAATCCCATGCCCCCACTTAGTACAGGACAAGGGTGAGCCAGACTGATTAATGAAATGCATGCTAGAGTGAAAATCAATATCAATTAGAGGAATTAGGTGCCCCCACATAAGGAAGAACACCAAACTCCTTAAGATGTTTGATTTTACTACTCAAAGCCTTAAATTCATTAATGGAGTGACCATGAACTCAATGATAGGGACAAAATGAATTGTTGTAATAGAATTTATTTCGAGTTCTTGGAGGAAGGGTGATCAAGTGATCTTGAAGAAGTCTCGACAAGATACCCTCTTGATCAATGGTAGAAGGTGGTCCTATATTTTTCAACAAAGATACATCTTGCTTAGATGTACAATATGTCCTATCTACGCAAGACTCTTTAGATTGTGAGATTTTGGGCTCTCCTTTATAGGAGGGTGTAAAATCTAATGAATTCAATTCATTGGTGTTTTGTGAGATGACATTGACATTAAGCAAAGGTGTATTTGTTTGTTTGATTGCTTGTAAAGGAGAACAATCAATACCACTAGTGTTTATCATCATAGAAGGATGTTTTGTATTAGTATTGATGTTGAGTGAAGGATTTTGTGATTTATATAAAAGGACAATAGCGAAGACCATGAGTGGTTTGTTGTATGAGAAGATCGATAGGGTTGCAAATACCTTTTTCATTAGCACCACATCCTTTTTCCACTATATCCAAGTTGTTTCATAAGCTCATAACCTTTTCCATAAACCTTTCTCATTGCTTTTGAATCTGGTGGTTGTTCGTTGTTGTGTTCATCAAAGTTTGTTGTATAATTTGTTATGTTTTGGTCTAAAGTGGTTGAGGAAGATGCTTTTGAAGGGTCTCTCGAGTTGTGTGTTGACATGACTGTGTCAAAGTCTTTTGGTGTAAGCTTGCATTCATCTATGAGTGGTGGTGTGAAGTCTAAGGAACCCCAATCATCATCTAATAGCATTGTGACTTGTTTAATATGTTGTGTTTGGGATTTTTATTGATTTGTTAGGGTTAAGGTGTTCAAGGGGTTCTCTTTGTTTTTCTCAAGTTACAAGTGACTATAAGGCTCATGATCAACATCAATTGTGTGGATTGTGTTATTGTAAACATATTTCATTTTATGATGAAGATTTGAAAGCACTGCATTCATCTCATGAATCCATGGTTTTCCTAAAAGAAGATTATATGAAAGATTATGGGGCATGACATGGATTGGGGTGTGCAATGTGATTACTCCAACTATAATAGGTAAAGTGATCACACCGAGTGGTTTGTTTTCTTCATTTACAAAGCCCTTAATAGATAAAGAATCAGGTTGAATTCTTGATCTATCCTCATGAATCTTATTCAAGAGTTTTATGCTACACACATTAAGAGCGGAGCCATTATCAATAAGGGTTCACTTTATTCCTGTCGCACTGTATTGAGCTATGATCATGAAAGCATCAAAAAAATTTCGCACTTCCAAATGGGGGAGTTCACTTTGGTGGAAAACAATGTCAGCATTCAATCCTTGAATTATGGTTTCTATGTCATTTGGTTGTGCAATAGAACAGATAGGAATTTTTTGTAAGGCCATTTGGAGCATAGTGTGATAGGTAGGTGAATTATGAAGAAGGTCCCAAAGGGATATTTTTGTGGGAGTATTTTTAAGTTTTTCAACAAGATCATACTCCCTAGGAGTTAATTGAGGAGCACTAGGAAAAATGGGATTAGGCAAAGGTAATGGTGTTGGGGTGGGTTGTGGCGGTCGCAGATTGTTGCAAGTGTAATGTGTGTGAGAAACAACATCATGTGTAGGTGGATAAAGGGTAAACTTGGGTTTAGGTGGAGGTGGATGTTTATGTGAAGGTGGGTAAAGGATGAATTTAGGTTGGGTTTGAGTTTGTTGTTTGTGTGAAGGTGGGTAGAGAATGAGAGGATTCTTCAAATGTCCCATGGGGCATGTATGAGGTCCATTGATTGAGGGGGATCTATTGGACACTAGCACATTCATAATCTCAGAGGTCTTGGTTTCATGTATCTCTAATAAAGGGAAATCTAGAATCACCTATTTATCTAAGGAAGAAACATTACTATGCCTACCATTTTCTAGAACCATGATATTCTCCCTAGGAGAAGAGTTTTTAGGAGAACTAATAATCAAATTTTCTTGACATTCATGAGTTGTTCTTCTAAAATGACTTCATTGCACGTAGGGGAATGATCAATTGTTGGATTTTCATCTTTATTGAGAGAGGGGAAATTGGGAGAAGACTCTATTTGATTGCCATTTTTCTGTAAGGTCTCATTCTATTGTTCCATATTATCCATCTTAGTAGGAGAGCTTGTAATATGTTCACCCAAGTTTGAAGTTTCTAAAGTAGCTTCATCACAAGTGGGGGAGGCATCAAGAGAAGGACCACTATGATTTTCAAATAGATTGTTCCAAATGGTTGGAGCATTAGGGAATGGAGGGTCAAGATTCTCATGACTCTTTATGGGTATATCTTATAACACCAACCTATCCTCTTTGCATCGAGGAGGGATATTAGAAGAAGGGAAATGTTGATTGTTATGGTTAGGGAGACTATTTAGGAATGTTTCTATAATCTCATGTTCTTGTTGTCTAACATCTTCCAAGGGGAAATGAGGAGATGGACAATCAAGACTCTCAATTCTTGTATCTTCCTTCACCAAGATACCTGCATCACTAATACGAGAGGTATCAGGAGAAGAACAAGTATGATTGTTATGATTTTCTACACTACCATTCTCACCAATGGGAAATGTAATAGTAAGGATTGTGTCAATGGTTTGAACACGTTTCTTAATGACCTCATCATAGTAATCAAAATTGAACTCATAAGAGGGGATTTTGTATTTATGCAATCCATTTTTAACCAAATCAAAACTACATCTCTTGAAAGAAAACATGCTATCATGGAAAAGTGCAATGCAATGACCTAAAATGAAATGTTTAAATGTAATTTTCAAATGTGAAATAAGGTAATTTTCTGATTACATTATGCATCAACCTAGAAGATGAAATGTTGGAAATGTAAATTTGAAATTAAATAATGCATGAAATGAGCAAATTTAGACTAGATCTAATGAAATGCATGTTATAGAAACTCAACAAACTAATACAGATAGGTAAGGGCAGCAAAGAAAAGCTTAAAAATAGGGTTTTCAGCTCTGTAAAAGGTAGTTTTAGGGTTGAACAGGGACTAAGTAGCCCAAGGTGGCGAATTAGTCCTAGTAGGGATTTTTTTGAGAATTTCAGATTTTTTTGATGGATTTTGATGTTCGTTGTGCTGTATGATGCATACCTAAGAGACCAATGCAAAATTTCAGAAATGCTCAATGATTTAAGATGCAAAAATTCTTGTAATTGAGGTTTTTGACACTGTATTAGACAATGAAAAATCTGGACTGGGACTAAGTCGCCCAACATGGAAAATTAGTCCCAGTTAGAATTTTTTTCAAAATTTCCTAAAATTTTCAATGGATTTTGATGCTTTTTGTTTGTATGATGCGGGAAATGTAGAATTTTAGAAATTATCAATGAAATTATATGCACTAATGCAAGCTAAATGATTTTTTCACTAATGCAAGTTTTTGAAACCCTATAATGAAAAATAATGCAAAACCTAATGCAATGTTGATGCAAGCTATATCTATGATGATGAAGGAATCCAAATTAGAAAAGAAAAGTGTTCAAAATTTGGGTTCACAAAAATGTGGAAAAATATTTTGGCACCCTAATGCTCTCTAACACTTTTAGGGTTTTTCACCTGAAAGGAGAGAGATGGGCCAAAATGGGTAATGCCCTCATTCAATATTAATGTAAAGAGGGATGTAATATGCCTAAATACAATGTATTAATATGGTAAATTGAAAAAGAAAGATGATTATTAACATAAATCCTAAAAATGTAACTTGTTGGAAAACACACTATGATATGTAGAAAGGTGAAATAAATGTAATAAATGAAAAAATAAAGATGCAAGATAGAAACTCTGCACCTAGAAACTAATGAAGAGTTGACTGGGGATTATAGAGACCTCTAAAATTTTGCAAATTTTAGTTTTTAAGCCAACTGGGACACTTATGCTAGGCTGGGCAAGTTAGTCCCAGATCGGGCAAACTACTCAGAAACCCATTTTGGTCAAATGGGTATCTAAATATACAAAAACTTCCAAAAAATAGGTTCAATGAGGCTAAGTCACCACTATTGGTGACTTAGTCCACTTTTGAATTTTTGAAAATTTGAAAGTTGAAATGAAAGCCCTCGGTCAGCACTTCAATTCCCTACAGGTGTCCACTTCTGAAACTCTAATTTTTAGGCCTCAAAGTCAATTTTTGTTGATATTTTAGCTTGGTCAATAAGGAGATTTCTTCAACAAGTCTTCAACCTTATCTTCAATTATCTTCAAACCCTCAAAGTGTCTAAATCTGCAAACACACAATGAAAGAGAAAGAAATGGTGAATGTTAGGGCATGGGGCTTTGCCTTGGTCAAACCCCTTTTTAGGTAATTAAACCAAATGAAGAAAGAATGTAATGAAGCATGAAACAATGGATTTAATACCTTTCCATGATGTTTGATCTTGAGTTTTTGTAGCAAAACATGAAGAATCTTCCCTTGAATGTCCTTGGAAGCTATCTTAATGACTTGCAATGATAAAACCCTAGCTTTATTGAATTGTGAACATGATGAATGATGGATGAATGATGATGAGTTATGAATTAGGTCAAATGAGAGGGAAAACCTTATATGTATACACAATTATGCCTTAATTCCCAAAAATACCTCATCACAGGCCGACCTTAGGTCTTAAGGAATAGAAAAATCAAAGAAATTTAAATTTATTTTAACTTTTGAGCCAAATGGGACTAAGTCGCCACTAATGGCAACTTAGTCCACTTGGGAATTTTAAAGTGGATTTTTGGAATTGTGATATTTCAAATAATGTTTATTAGGTTCTTCTTCAACAAGAAACTTAAGTAAGGCTTGTAAGTGTATAAAGGGGCCATTTAAAGCATAAGAAAGGTGTAAATATTGATGACAAGCCTAGGAAAGTGTGAAAGTTTGTTACAAGACTTTACAACACTTTGAAATAAGTCCTGTTAAGGTTATTTAGATGAAGATGTGTTACAACACCTTACAACACCTTTACAAGACATCATTAAATGCAATTTATTGATTTGACAAGGGTCCAAGACTTAGTGTGGATGTGTAAAACACCTCACAACACCAAATCAAGGCCTCATTAAGTCCAATTTTTCATCAATCATTTCATAAATCAAGCAAAGTATACACTTTTTGGTGAAACAATTTATTATGGAGTTGCATGAATGGTAATGTTCGGTCTGATAAGGATGCTACGAAATGATAGATAGCCTGAATTATTCCTTGTAAAGTAATCAATTGAGAAACATTTCTAGGAGGTGGCATGTTAACTATAGCATCATTTTTCTTCATGTCTACCTCAATTCCTTTGTGAGATACTGTAAAACCTAAAAGTTTTCCACTATCTACACCAAAGGAAAACTTCTTCATGTTCAATCTTATGTTGTATTTTTGCATTCACTCAAAGATTTTTTAAATAATATTCACGTTGTCTTGTCACATTAAATATTTGAATAGAATATCATTAATGTTATCTTCCAAAATCTTATCTATGTAATCATGAAATATCAATGTCATAGCTCTTTGATATGTTGCACCTATGTTTTTCAATCCAAAAAGCATCACTACTCAGCAAAATGTTCCCCAAGCTATAGTAAATGTTGTCTTTTATTGATCTTAAGGGTTAATAAAGATTTGATTGTATTGAGAAAATCCATCCATGAATGACAACAAAGCATGTTCAACAGTGTAATATACTATCATGTCAATATTAGGTAGGGAAAACTCATCTTTTAAAGATGCTTTATTAAAATCCCAAAATTTCATTCACATCCTAATATGATTGTTAGGTTTCACAACTGTAACAATGTTTCTCAATCTCAGCCTTAACCAATAATGCTATCTTAGGATTCATCGTTCATATTTTTTTTCACACCGATTTAACATCCTTTGTAAGGACTATGTTGTGTGTTACTATCTTAGCATCAATTCATTACTTATCCGAATAAGTCCAAGAAAAGAGTTTGGGAAAGTTATTAAGTAAGGTTTCATGGTCTTCTTGTATCCATTGGTACATTGATTGTATCTCCCAAAGGAAGTGTATTTTTTTTTAGAATATACAGGTTATATTCTTCTTTTTCCTTGTCACTTTCATTAATTTCCTTGTCTTCATTTGCTTGTTTAGTACTAACCATAGAACATGTAACCCATTTATTTTTAGGAGTAAGTGACTCATCATAGACTCCTAATATTTCTTTCAAAGCTTCATCATCCTCAAAGTATTGCAATGATTCTTCAAAAGTTTCATCGATCAATTCCAGATGCTTCAAGGTGAGAGTTGGTTTTGTATCAATGGGAATTTTCTAGATTAGATTTAGTAGATTAAAGCACAAAACAAAAACCCAAAGACCTATGAATTCCAATGAAAGCTAAAACAAATTAAAACGATTATACCAGCTGATCTATGAAGCTTCCATGATTCACCTCCATAGCACCTTCTAACTTGCTGCAAATGTAATTGTTTCCCTCATATCGAGTGTGTGAGAAATTTGACTATGACAATGTCCTAAACAAGCTTTGAAGAATTTGAAAATGACCAAATGATCAATATGCCTATGCCTATGAGATGCTCATGTGACTATGCCTAAGACTCAATAATGAAAATATGTTGAATGCAAATGTCAAGAATTGTGTCTAATAATTTGTAAGTCCAAAATGTGAGAAAATTTGACATTTTATAGAAAATGCAATTTTGGACAAACGACCAAGATTAAAAGATAATAGAAGCCTAAAATAAGAGGTGAAGATTGTGTGTGACAACCCATAATTAAGGTTAGGAAAAAAATATTAAATGAGTGGCCAAGATGCCATTTGATAAAATCAAATCGGTGGTCAAGAATAAATGTGACAATTACCCAAAAGGATAAAGATTTTTGAAAATCAAGAAGATAAAGATTGGATGGAAAAGAAGATTTAGAAAATCAAGAATTTGATAAATTACTTGATTTATGGAAATATATTACCATTTTTGAATTAAAATTAATTCAAATGTGGATTTTGTGTGACAGTAAATAATATTTTTAGATTATTTACTAAAAGGACGTGATAGTTAATAATGTGAGGCTATTTTAAATAATTTATTTATTTAAAATGAGAGAAATGATAAATTAGGCAATTAAATAATTAAACATAATTATTTAATTTAGAGGATATGACCAATAATTAAATAAATTAATAAATCCATTTAATTATGAGAATTAGTGACATATTAAATAAGTAAATAAAATTCATTTATTTAATAATCAAGAAGACATAAGGAAATTAAATAAATTAAGAAATTTTTTTAATTGTAAGAAGATAATAGAATCAGTGACGTATTGAATACATAAATATAATTTATTTATTTAATAGTCATGAAGAATAAAAAGACATGAATTAATTAAATAATAATGAATTATTTAATTATTAGTGGAAGGTGGACTAGGGACATAATTAAAATGTCATAATTATGGTAGGATGAAAGTGGTAAAAATAGAGCTTGCAGGCTTAGGTCATTTTTATGTGTCTTCATTTTTTCCCTCTTTGGAATAATGTAGCATGTCTTATTGTGTCAAAGAAAATAAGTCAAAAATATGCCTCGGTGCAAAATACAATGAGGAAGAATGACGAGGGTAGCAGTATGCCCCCTCGAGAGGACAATCGGGTACCAAGAACATGAGTGTGCTCTAAAAAATGGACGAGAAGAATAGAAGATGATGGGACAAGAAAGTGTTAGTGCAAAAGATATAGATGATGAAGATGTAGAGTAGATGAAATGTTAGAGGGGAAATGAAGAAGGGTGGGATGTGAAAAGAATCCTTCAACATTTTCCAAAGTACTAATAGTCGTTGCTCGAATCATCATTGGGCAGTAAAAAATGACAAAAATGGACAACAAACACCATGGTATGACATAGACCAAGGTGTGCAAGGTCATCCACTTGGAAAACAGATAGTCGCAGACAAGAAATGTCCTAACTCATACTAAGGGCTTAGTTTCCCCAGTCTTTTTGTTAAGACAATCCACAGACAGTAGTCAAAGAAAATAAAATAGGTCATGAGATGTCATCGCACCTCTAAATTCTTCATGGAACATCCTTGAGGTAGCTAGCAACATGACCAAAAGACAAATAGATAAGACAAAAATAGACAAAAAAGTCAAAAGCTAAGACAAAATAGACCAGAAAGATTAACAACCATTTAATTGTGCTGATTTCCAATGTTTGTTTTCCAAATATTGATTGTTTGATGGTTTGACAATTTTGATAGTCTAAGAATTTTTCCAATTCGACGGTGTTGACAGTTTTGATGGGGCCTATTGTCAAGAAGGACACATCCTGAAAAAGGAAAATGACATGTTGACAACGTCCAAGTCCAAGGACACATCTTGAAGCGGACCAAAGAGTGACGAGATTGACATTTTGACTAATGTTTTGGCAATTTGACTACTATTGACAATATGACTTATTGGACTATGTTGTCTATTAGGTCACGATTGAAATGTTGACATTTGAATGATTGTCTTGTGTCTGAGTTTGACTATGTCTGACTTATTTGATGATTGTGAAAAATTCCATGATTTTATTTGGACAATCCTACAAGGACTGACCTAATGTCTCGGGGACTCAAAGCGAGCCTTGCCTACATAGAAAATGTGTAGAGACAACATAGTTCAACAAATGACCAAGACTGATTGACATGACTAACTGGACTTGAAATGACTCTATTTTTGGGATTTATGACATTTATTTGAATGTTTTTGTGTTTTGGACATATTTTGGTTTTTTTGGATTCTGGACATTTTATGATTTTTATATTCGACGATTGTGAAAAATGCCATGATTTTATTTGGAAAAGCCTAAAAGGACTGACCTAATGTCTCGAGGACTCAAAGTGAGTCTTGCCTACATAGCAAATGTGCAAAGACAACATAGTTCGACAAATGACCAAGACTGACTAACATGACCGACTGGTCTTTAAATGACTTTGTTTTTGGGATTTTTGACATTTATTTGGATGTTTTTGTGTTTTGGACATATTTTGGTTTTTTTGGATTCTTGACATTTTATGAATTTTAGATCTTTTTTTAGGATTTTTTTTGATGTTTTTGGATTTTTCCATTTTGTGATTTTTTTTTGTCTTTTGTCTTTTTATGATTTTTTTTTGGACTTTTGACAATTTATAATTTTTTTGGACTTTTGACAGTTTATGAGGATCACGACAAATGCATATGAATGATTCCTATGCATGAGAATCCAAAGAAAAACATGATTGTGCCCCTAGTCAAGATGAATACCAATTGACAGGTGATGACAATGTTGTTTGATGTGGGAAGGACACATCTCGAAACAATGTGAGGATGATGATAATGTGACAAAATTATCGAGGTCTGCAGCCGGGCCAAGAACAGATTCAAGTAATGTTTTGGATAATGTGCTTGTATGGATTAGACTCGTTGAATTTGAAATGAGTTGGTTAGGACTAGATGGGATGATGAAGTATCCTTAGACTGTTTGACAAGGGAAAGCCAAGATAGGTGATAGACATGAAAGGATGAGAGGTGGCCTTGGTAAAAGACATGAGACATGAGACTAAAGGAATTGTCATATGATTTTCAAGGACTATGTCACATAAGGATAATGAGGTTATGAAAGAAATGACATGAGATTTCATGAATTGTATATGACCAAAGGATGGACATGTCAAGAGTTTTCCCAAAACATTATTTATGTGTGCCAGTTTTATGTCAAGACCAAGGTAAGTGGGAATATGGACAAAAATGATATGAATGAAATGGATGGGTGTAAATGTCATGAGGAAAGCATGGTAAATGAGATGAATTTCTCCCAAGTTCCAAAGTGCACATAAATGATTTATTTTACACATGAAGCTTATTTGCCAGGTTTTCATCATGGTACTTATCCAGGGCACCTATTTTCTAGGTTTTCACCATTGGATGAAATTTTTCTCTTTACTATTTTCTTGACTTTTTTGATTTTTTTGGTGTCACCTAGACACCTGTTTGCCAGGTTTTCATCAAGGTGACAATTTTTTTATCATTTTTCATTTTTTTTAATATATTTTTTGATAGCCTTGATGTTTTAGATGAAAATTGACTGTTTTGAATCCACTGACGGTGTTGATGTAGAGACTGGGGTCATGATATGCCAATAATGACCTTTCTGGAGCAATTGTCATGTTAGGATCATAACGCTTGCATACAACTAATTGATATCATTGTGATCCTTGTCAACACTAGAGTTGGCCTTATCATAATACACATATCGCGATAGAGTGCGATGAGGGTCCTTGTAATAAAGAGTTGATGTCATGATGCGATGTATTTGTGACATGGTATCTTTGGAATTTAGATGAGATATAGGATTATGAAAAATGATGGTAGACATGGAAAGGTTGTTTGGATGTTTGGATGAATCACTTTTCATTTTCCAAAATTGGTATGGTTGATGATGGATTTTAGAGGGATGGCGTTTGGAACCAACACCTTTAGATGCCTTTCTTGATGACCATTTTGAAGGAGGTGGACATGTGTTATATGTGGGAGTCCTCTTGTCTTGTGGCTCCACATTGTGATTGACATTTGTTTTGACATATTTTCTATGCTTGATCCACTTGTCTTTGGGATCCATTTTAATTTCATTTGTCCACTTGTCTTTTTGTTTGATTCAATGGCATTTAACATTTGATTTTGATCTTTTGATTTCTATGATTTTTTTTTTTGTTGGTTCCAAAGGGAAGGTTTAAGATGTTGAGAATGATGGTTTATGGTGTGGGTGGACGGGGTGTTGTCAGCAATCTTATGAAAAGGATTTCTCATGGAATCTATTTTGACGTTTGTATCTAACAAGGTTTCCCCCAGTACCGAGGAGGTTCCACTAACATTGTTTGATTTTTTGACTGAAGAATAGCCAAGACCTTGATGTCTAAAATTTTCCTAGAGTTGTATTGGCTCTTGAATTCCTTTCTCATGTATGCCTAGTCCTTTGCCTTGATATTGCATGCTTTGACAGATTATGTTTGCGATGGGGTATTTATTATTTTCAAAGCAAGATGCTAACCCATCATGATGTATGTGGTCATTGTCACCTAGAATGTTTTCATCTGCAAGGAAGCCTGCTCTAACAAAGATAGATAACCCTAGTTGATAAAGTGTCTTAGCTTCATTGTCATGTTGGACATATTTCTGACTGATATCTTGGGTTTGATCTTGTGACATGTCAGGTTCAGATGATTCTATTGGTTCTTTGAAGTCAATGTTGAATCCATAGTTATGGTCAATGTCATAGAGTCCAATAAATTTAGGTATAGCTTGATCATTTGCAGATATGTCCATAATGGAAAACTCTTGTTCTTGAGGAATAACGTCTATGTGTGTCATGGAGGCAAGTGTCTCATTTTGGAAAGTGTCAATAGTTGAGGCTTCTATAGGTTCAGCAAGTGTTTGATCATGAATGGCATAAAAGTCAAGGAGTGGATCGTTTTGGACTTCTTGGTCAATGGTAGGGTCTTGGTCAAAGATGGGGTCGTCATGGATGATATAATTGGGATTGAAATATTTGTCAAGGTTAGGTGTATTTTGGATGTCATGATTGTTTTGAAGGACTTTTTGAATGGACTTTAAGATAGGGTCATGGGATGGACTACCTTGATCTTGACATGAAGGTGACGTTATGATGTCATGCTTTGGACATTCATTTTGACATGTATCCTCAAGTTTAGACAATGCGATTTGACTTTGGACAATGATAGAATTTTCATGACTAAAAGTGGCTTGTGAGGGATTCACTTGGAACGGATGACTAGGATAAGACACGGGGACTTGGACTAGACTAGTTGGTGAAGGATGAGGATATGACATGCAGGCTTGGACTGGATTGGTGTAAGGTTGACTAAAATAGGATATGGATACTTGGACGGGATCGATATGGTATGATGTGGAGACTTGACATGAGTTGGTAGATAGTTGATAATGCATGTAGACTTGGACGAGATTGATAGGTGAAGGACTAGAATATGATGTGGAGACTCATGATGGACTAGTGGATAGTTGGTTTCCATTTTCAAGGTTAGGATAAGGGTAATAACTGGACGTGTGTTGGAGATTAATGGTAGGAGTTTCGTTAAGTGATTCTTGATAGTGAGGGTTGATGGATGGAGGACTTGGGCTAATGGGTTGTCGGTAGGAAGGGTACATAGGTGATGTTGGTCTCAAAGTATTAAATTCAAAGCCATGTGGTAGTTTAACCCCTTGGTCCAAGAGCATGGCTAGATACCTTTGAGGGTCATGTAGGACAAAGTCTTCCACAAAGGAGGCTACGTCAGGATTTTGGGCTGTAGCTTCTAGGTCTTCTAAATATACGTGTTCATGTCAGTCTCTTTGTATGAATGGTTCAAAAAGGTTTTGTGATGAGTATGGCATGATGATGGAAGATTGTCTGTTCATGTTGTGAAATGGATCAGAAAAAGTCCAGTGTTGGTTTGTGTCATAATTATTATCGATGTTGGGATTGGAATCTTGCCCAAAGTTTTCCATTTGTCCTCTCTTTCTTTGAAGCCTAGTCTCAACCATAAAAAAGGAATTTCTCAAATGAGGATGATGAGAATGACAACTAAATGCAAGGATGACACTAGCCTATGTTTTTGGATTTTTTGGATAAAGGATGACAATGCAAGACTATGTTTTTGGATTTTTGACAATAAGGGATGGAATATGACAATGTTGTCAAAAGAAAATGACTAATGCCAAAGGACAATAAAGACTAAGATGACAAGTTATGACACTATTTTTTTGTATTTTTGGAGAATGTCAATGCAAGGTGATAATGATGTTTTCCTAAGGAAAATGACTAATGCAAGGTGATAAAATTGTCAAGTATGCCAGTGCCAAGGTGACAATGAGGACTAATGTGAAAATGTTGGTTCAGGAAATGACCAATGCAAAGTCTAGATGCCAAATGAGGACTATGATGACAATATTTTGGATTTTAAAGATATACAAGGTGAGGACTAAAATTATTTGAATGTCTAAGGTATGCAAATGCAAAGGTCTAAAATGATTTGGAAGAAGGTTTCCTAACCAACCTATGCTTGATCTATTTCTCAATTTTGGAATATGAAAGGACTTGTTTGAAGGACTAAATGAAAAGTGAGTCTTCCTAACTAGACTTTTGAGTTGGAAGGATCTCACAAAAGGACAATGACTAAAGAAGATAATGATTATTAAGTCCAATAATAACCTAATTTTGAAAGTCAAGATTTTGCAAAGTGAGGTAAGGTTGTCCTAATCCAAAATATGCAAAATGAGATGAGGACCTAACTTTTTGGTTTATGACTGAAAATGAAAATGGTGAAGCCTAAGGATGAAGCTAAAATTTGCAAAGATGACCCTATGGTAAGATGCAAGCTAAAGTGTACAAGGAATGAGAGATTTGAGCAATTTTCTGATTTGGTTTTGACAGAAGACTTTTGGAAGAAGATGTTTGATAGCAGGCTAAAAAATTTTAGACTTGAGTTTTTGGTAAAAAGTCTGATTTTTTTGAAGTTGATTGTTTGTTTCTAGATGTGTGAATGTTGTTTGCTTTGTTTTAGTATTCAAAAAACACTTGGAAAATGTGATATTTTGATTGTAAACAAACACAAATAAGACAAGTACAATCCTATGGTTAGGCCATGACAATATACGCTAGATTCCATGTGGGTTTCCCCAACTGCATATCCTTAGCATGTGAATCTAGAATCTTGGCTGGACGGACTCCCCCTTATAGAGCACTCTCTTCTCAGGACAACCAAGCTTCCAACCCCCATGAAACTCCCATGATAGATTGATCACCTCTACTAAATATAGCAAAGATGTGTATGCCTTCACAACGACCATTGTTGTAGTAGCAAATAGAAGGTTTTTGGATTCTACACAAGAGTATTTAGTTTGAGACCCCCGTTCGAGTGGCCATATAGGGGGCACAAGATTAAGCTCTATTTAGGAGGCACTCCAGCATGAAGAGGTTAAACTCAATAGGGTTTTCGGGAGTACTACTTGGTTTGTATGACACATCCACAATTGTAATCCTAGGTTTTCCCATAGAATTCACATTTATATACCGGTCAGGGGTAGCTTTTCCTTAGCTCCATTGCTGGTTTGAGTCGCCTTGGGGTGAGTACTTTTTCCCACCAAGGTAGACCCAAATTCTAGTGTCAATAATTGTTTCTCTTACACCCAAGATTGCGCAAGTGTGTAAGGGGAGAGGATACTTCGATTATTGAGTCAAGGTTACACAAAAATAAGGTGGGTCTGGTTTTCTGATCACCTAGTTTGCACAGGATGAGAGCATAGTCACCTACCACCTTCAAGCACAATCAAGTAGAATAAAAGACATGTTCATTTTAGTGCACCAAATGAAATGTTTTGTAATCTAAAAATCATAGACACAATGTTTCAAATTTGGACTTCTTGCACAAATGAATCTGGAAAGCCACAAATTAGTAGTTTGAACAAATTGTCTTGGACGCTCGAAATGTAAATGCCACATGCTGCCAACAAGGATTAGTAACCAAAAATATCTAATCTAAAACATGCAATTTGTTAAAATCCTAAACTAAATTACCAATTAGAAATCTAAACTAAATTAAAAAGTTAAAAATCTAAATTAAATTAAAGCTTATAAATCTAACTAAATTAAAAAGTTAAAAATCTAAGTTAAGTTAAAAATCTCATGAGAAAATTACAATTTTAGATACATGTTTTTAACATAGCCGAATTAGATTTGATTATTTGAAGGCGTTATTGATCTGAAAAATAAAAAATCAAAGAAGAGACCCCTACTAATTTTCTGAGATATTTCCAAAAATATAAAAAAAGTCAAAAGAATTCCCTGTTTTGCACCCAGAAACGCATATTTGTGAAAATCATACCAAAAAAAAAGATCAGATTTTTTCGCATTGTATTTGACCTCCAAATTAAATCTATAAAAACATGGACCCCCATTAGAATTTCAAGATATTTCCAAAAATATAGCAATTTCTAAGAAATTCGCCGATTTGCATCCAGAAAATTAATTTTATGAAAAAACATAAAATTATAATAACTCCTACAAAAATGACGCTAAACCCTCAAGTTGTTTATTGTAGCCTCTTGAGATGATGCACAAAATTTAGTGAAAATATTGTAGGAAATTTCATAGTTGTGTAGAAGATATGAAGAAATTGGTAAAACCTGGGGTTTTGTCCAAAAAATGGCAGATCTGCAACACAAAGTCAATAAAACCTACAAAAAGCAAGCTAGATCAAAGGAGTTAGGTTCACCAATGTATCAGTGGGAATTTTCCAAATTAGAGTTAGCAGATTAAAGCACAAAATAAAAACCCAAAGAACTATGAAGTACAATGAAAGCTAAAACAAATTAAAACAATTATACCAGCTGATTTGCGAAGCTTCCATGATTCACCTCCATAGCACCTTCTAACTTGCTACAAATGTAATTGTTTCCCTCAGATCACGTGTGTGAGAAATTTGACTATGAAACATTTGTCCTAAACAAGCTTTGAAGGATTTGAAAATGACCAAATGATCAATATGCCTATGCCTATGAGATGCTCATGTGACTATGCCTAAGACTCAATAATGAAAATATGTCGAATGAAAATATCAAGAATTGTGCGTAATAATTTGTAAGTCCAAAATGTGAGAAAAATTGATATTTGATAGAAAATGCAATTCTGGATGGACAACCGAGATTAAAAGCTGACAGAAGCCTAAAATCAGAGGTGAAGATTACGTGTGACAACCCATAATTAAGGTTAGGGAAAAAATATTAAATGAGTGGCCAAGATTCCATTTGAGGAAATCAAATCGGCGGTCGAGAATAAATGTGACAATTAGCCAAAAAGATAAAGATTTTTAAAAATCAAGAAGATAAAGACTGGACAGAAAACAAGATTTAGAAAATCAAGAATTTGATCAATTACTTGATTTATGAAAGAATATTACCATTTTTGAATTAAAATTAATTCAAAATGTGGATTTTGTGTGACAGTAAATAATCTTTTAAGATTATTTACTAAAATGAAGTGACAGTTAATAATGTGAGGTTATTTTAAATAATTTATTTATTTAAAATGAGAGAAATGTTAAATTAGGCAATTAAATAATTAAACATAATTATTTAATTTAGAGGATATGGCCAATAATTAAATAAATTAATAAATCCATTTAATTATGAGAATTAGTGACATATTAAATAAGTAAATAAAATTCATTTATTTAATAATCAAGAAGACAATGAAATTAAAGAAATTAAGAAATTTATTTAATTGTAAGAAGATAATAGACCCTTAGTGATGTATTGAATAAATAAATAAAATTTATTTATTTAATAATCATGAAGAATAAAAAGACATAAATTAATTAAATAATAATGAATTATTTAATTAGCAGTGGAAGGTGGACCAGGGACATAAATAAAATGTCATAATTATGGTAGGATGAAAGTGGTAAAATAGAGCTTATAGGCCTAAGTCATTTTTATGTGTCTACAGGTTTATTAGGGTTACATATGATAGTGTTGATGTTGAGTGAGGGTCTTTTTCATTGCTTTGAAAATACCCCAAACCACTTTTTTTTTCTTGTTTATTGGGCTTTATAGGTATACATATTTCTTGTTATTTTCTTCCACATCCTTTTCCACTATAACCAAATTGTTTTATGAGCTCATAACCTCTTCCATAAAGTCTCCATTTGTTTTGGGTTTGGTGGTTGTTTATAGCCTATCTCATCAAAGTTTGTTGTATAACTTATGTCTCCTTCTAGGGTAGATGAGGTAGGGCTTGCAAGTCTTCTTTTGAATTCTGTGTTGAAAATTTACCTTTTGTTGTTTTTTCTTTTCAGTTTCTTTTTTTGTTATTTTGTATTCTCCCGTAAATGTTGGTGTGAAATCTAAGGAGTGAAAATCATCTTCTAATAACTTAGTAACTTTGTCAACCTTTTTCTCATGTTCATCTTTCTTAATTTCCACTTTTTTATTTGACTTCCATTCTTTCAAAGGATCCCTTCCTTCTTTCTCAGCAATCAAACAAATTTTAGGTTTGGTATAAGCCTTTAGCATGTAAATTTTTTTGTCATAAATGTATTTCATTACACGATGTAGGGTAGAAGGCCCTCCATTCATTTCATGAATCTAAGGTCTTTCTAAGAGGAGATTGTAAGAAAGATAATGAGGCATAACATGGACAAGAGTTTGTAATGTTACTTTCCCAACCCTGATAGGTATTGTGGTGACTCCAAGCAATTGTTTTCCTAAATTATCAAATCCACAGATAGATAAAGAATCAGGGGTGATGTCACTCATATCCATATTAAGCTTTTCCAAAAGGCTTACACTACAGACATTAAGGGATGAACCATTTTCATCAAGGGTTCTCTTTATACCAAATCGATTAACATAGGCTATTATCATGAAAGCTTCATTTTTATTTTGAATCTCCAAGGAAGGTAACTTATTTTGATGAAAAATGATGTCTAAATAATTTATCTCATTCATTTCTTGAAATAGCATTGCCACATCATTCAAAATAGTATTAGGATGAATCATAACTTGTTGCAAGGCCATTTGAAGCGTATTATGGTAATTTTGTGAGGCTTAAATAAGATCCCATAGGGATTTTCTAGTAGAAATGTTCTTAATTTGTTCAACAAGATTGTATTCCTTTCCAATATTCGAGGGTAAACGAGGAGCACTAGGCAAGATAGGGTTAGGAAAAGGTAATGAAATAGGAGTCATTTGTTGTTACATATTGTTCCTTGTATTGTAGGTGTGCACAATGGTATTATAACCCATTTGTTGTAAAGCATTGTTATCATCAAGTGAACGCTTGTTTTTAGGCAGTTCAAGGATAAGCACAAGTTTGTTTTGAACTTGAGGTTTTTGCGAAGGAGGGTAAATTATAAGTTGTAGTATGATTGTGTTAACGTCTTTATGTTTTGGTTTGTCATAATAAGCCTTAGTGGATGAACTTTGCAAGATGAAGTCCTCAAGGGCCTCATCTAACATATCAAAGTCATCACTACTAAAGGGCTTGAGGGATAGGTTAACTTTGAAAAAGAGATTTAACATAATAAAATAACTAAGCTTTCTCCAAGGGTCATGTTTAATATTTTTGATGTTTTTATCTTTTTTTTTTTGTTTTCTAAGGATTGCAAAATATAAACTAACTTATCTATTGATGCAATAATGCTAGAAATGTAGAAATTTAATGCTACTTTTAACTAAAATATGTAAGAAATTATTTTCCCAATGTGGCAAGATCTATCTAAATGAACAATAAATTGAATGTAAAAATAATTTACTTCAAACAACTACTTCTCAGATCTAAGAATAGAAACATAAATGCTTATTAGAGATTGAAAATAGCTCAATTTTTTTGTTGTTACAAAGTGCATAGGGAATCATTGACCTTATGGGGAATGGGTCCTAGATCAAGGCTGATAACAACAATAAAAATTAAAATCAAACACCAAAAAACACTCAAAAACTTTGTTGGTCAGGTGTATACAGGGACTCATTTTCCAGGTGGCGAATGGATCCTAGTTTAGGGTTTTATGATTTTTTTTTTGTTTTTCCGAGTTAATCCCATGTGTTTGTTGTCTTAGGTCTGTAATAGTTAATTCTATAATAGATTTACTAGATTTCAAGTCTCTAAATACAATGTTTACTAAGGTTAAATGATGAATAAGTTGACAAAATTTAGTATGCAATTTGAATCTAAATGTTTGAATGGTGATTTCAATGTTAACAAAATGTAAAACTAAATCAGATCTAAGGAAAATTTTCTTATTTTTAGTGAATATAAGCAATGCAAACATGAAAATTTACCCTAAATGCAATGCAAGTAATGAAAATATAATTTAAAATAGGATCTAGGATTTTTAATGTACTCCAAATCATAAATTAGGATATTTAAAGGGGTTGGGTTCACCAAAATGAAACAAAGAAAAAGGGGGCCATATGGCAACCCTCTTCTTCAAGTATTTCACTAAAGAAATGAGATCCAAAACCTTGAAGTGACCATCAACATAAGGAGGTGACGATGAAGGAGACCCAAATCAAGATTTGGGGATCTTACAATCCCTCCTTGATGCACGGACAAGGTGGTGCTCGCTAAATCACAATTCAGGGAGAAGAAATTGGACTAGTAAATTAACCCTAATTCTGGGTCTATCAAATGTAATGAATGAATCTAACATAAAACATAAAGAATTTTTAACTTTTCTGGAAAAATAGAGAATAGGGAATGTTGTGCACTTGATCAAATCTTGTTGTTTCTACCACTTTATCAGGGACTCATTCACTAGGCGGTGAATGGGTCTTGGTGTACCTATCTGGAGAACTCTGAATCTTGAACTGAAGCTTGAAAATAATGAAAATATGCTATCCCTAAATCCCTAATAGATACTCATTCACCCGGTGGTGAATTGGTCCTAGTAGGCTCTTTTGAAAATCTCTAAATATGATCTTTAAGTTCCATATTTTCACTCATTCTTTGCAACTTGAAACTCCCACTTTCAAATCCAGATCTAGTAATAATATAGGGTGATCCCACAATAGTGGTTTACAATTTTTGGCAAAACTGGACACTAAAATTATTATTTTTAACTAAATCTTCACATTCAGGAACCTATAGTAGCTAAACTGTGAGGAATTTGAAGATGATGCAAACTAGAGTCTCATCACATTTTGTCTATAGATTCTAAAATATTTTTTCAAAAATTTTGGAATCAGATTGTATTTCTTTTTCCATCTCCCATGAAAACTAGTTTTTCCAGGAAAACAGCATTTTCAAAAAGTGACGCACACCGTATAACGCATAACTTTTTTTCCATGAAGGATAAAATTATAATTCTTTCGAATTTAGATTTGTAACTCTAATATCTAGTGCTTCCACTTGGTTAGATGGTTTTTTATTGAATATTTTTTCTTTAATCAAGTTTGAAGTCAAACCAATTCCAATTCAGACATAACGCGACCGTATAACGCATAACTTTTTTTGTATATATCAAAATTAAATTTTTTTTTGGTTCGATCAAGAATTTCAATATCTGGTGCACTCATATTTTTCAATTTTTTTTTTCATAATCTGTTATTTTTCCACATGTGCAAAACAGAGACCTTCATTTTCGGTGAAAAACCAATGTTTAATAAAACTAAAAAAACAAATACATAATAAAATCAAAAGATATTAAAATTATATTCGTTGGATAGCTCATTTTGAGGACTACTTGATTCCAGATGGGTTTCTAAAGACTCCTCCATTTTTCATCCTCAACCCGAACTCTAGCGTAAAAAGTTAGACTATTTTTGTGTCTTGGGAGGGATGAGGGCAAAGCGGAGTTGAATGAACCCACAGGGAATTCACCAAACCAAAGGGGTTCGCTCGAACCATGGTTTCTCGGAGGGTTTGAGCCCGAGGGGGTTAGGCGAACCCCTTTGTTATGCATTTGGGTCTTTTTTTGTGGCCAAAATTCAAAGGGGTTTGCTCGAACCCTAGTTCTACACCTAATGGGATCGCCAACCAATATTAGGTTTAACCCCAAAATCAATTTTTTTGCTTTGGTTCATTTTTGTGTAGTTTTCCTTCCTCACTTGAATTGTAAACCACTATTATGGCTTCACCTATACTAAAAAAATTGAAGCTTGTTGTTGGATAGGTGTTTTCCTTAATCAAACCCAAAGTTTGGTAATTAAACCTTGATGATGAATGAAAATATGAAACATGAAGTGTGTGTGCAATCTTAACCTTAAATGTGTCTAAGATTAAGATCTCTAATAATGAAAAGAAATCCCATTCAAGTTTTTTATAATAAGATTCTAAAATGAAACATGAACAATGCAAGTGACCTACTCTAGGAGATCCCAAATCCCTTTAATAAGCTACAAATCTGAATATGCCTCTCTTCAAGCTGCAAATAGAATGATCGTAGAAGATTGAATCACTTAGGAAACAAGTCATTAGGCTTGGTCATATGTCTTGTGCATATCCCAATGCCTAGAATCTATCATGATCATCCATAGGCATTTATCACCAATCCTTCGATAATGCTTCACATTTGACACAAAATGAGCTTGAAGACTTATAATTTTGCTCCAAAGCATCACTATTGCTTGCTTCTTGAATACGAATGCTTGACCTCATGAAAATTCTCTTGCTTCTTAGGTTCCTTAGCTCTTCTAGTTAAAAGTTATGCAAAATAACCTTATATTTATACATAACTTTATATTTAATCCCGAAATCCAAATTAAAAAAGATGACATCAGATCTAGGATTCAAAACCATTAAAATCCCAGCAAAAATATGTTCAAAATGGGGTTTCCATAGTTAAGGAGGACCCATTTACCAACATGGGTGAATGGGTCCTAGCACACTTAATTAGGACCAAGTTTTAGGGTGGTGAAATAACATGTGAAAAAGGGGTCCTAGTACATAGTAAGGACCCATTTTCTAGGTGGAAAATGGGTCCTAGGTCACTATCCTAGGATCAAACCTTGCAAAATTAAGTGTTATGCAACATTATTAATGAGTGTCAAGATTTATCCCTAAAAAAATGCAATAAATATGGCTTGGATTTGAATGTAAGGGGACAATTAAATTCTAATTAACCTCAATTAATTGATAAAACCATAGATTAGTGTGAAAGTGTAAGAAAATACTTTACAACACCCTAAATAAGACACTTGTATCAACTCCATTTTATTGAAAAGGGCCCTAGAATCAATATGAATATGAGAGACACATTACAACACTAAACCATGGCATAATTAAGTTAATTTAATATTCATTATTCCCAAATTAGGTGTGAAAAAGGAATACTTTTTTTGACACTATTGGGGGTGATCCAAAATAACACTACCTTCCTTTATTTCATTAGGAAATAAGATCAATAAAATAATTTATTAACAACCCTTAGGTGAATTAAGTCAAAGTGGGAATCTTCAGATTTCCTTATGACTGAAGGATGGGGGTCAAGGTCAAACAACACTTTTGGGGGAGAAAAACTAAAAATAGAAAATCAACACCAAAATGCAATATAACACTTGAAACAACAATATTAAGCTCAATATTGATAGAACCATAAATGAAATTGTAGATCAGAGAAGGGAAGAAACATGTGTACTAGTCACCAAAAGTGCTTTTCCAAAGAAAATCTGGGACTCATTCGCCCATGGGAAAATGGGTCCAAGTTCAGGCATTTTTTGGATATTTTAGGAGCCTCTAATACAAATCCAAATCTTTCAATTTTTCCAAGTTTCATAGTTGAAATGTCATAAATGACGTTGGGATCTTAGTTTTCCTTAGAAGACAATAGTTTTGACAATTTTTACAACTTTGACAACTTTATAAATTTTTCTCTTAAAAAGGTCTTCAAGTTTTCTTCCACCTAAATTTTCAATCACACATAGAAGAGGGAAAAATGTTTTTTTTGGTGAGTAGGGGTTTTCCTTGTTCAAACCTCATTTTGGTAATCAAACCTTGAATTGAAATGAAACATGAAAGAGGGAATGAAGAATGAACAAAGCTATGTTACCACTCAACAAACCATTGAATGAAACCTTGATAAATGGGGATCTTAGGAAGTTTGTAACTTGCATGATATGGATTAATTGGATGTAGATCTTGACACTTGAATCTTTCTTGAAATGATGCCTTGAATACTTGACTTGATCATGAAACCTACATCACAATGTTAGCTCCAAAAACATGCATGATGCAAGAAGACTTTGACATGATGGATGGATCTTGAATGCTACAATAAAACTATGATATTTCTGCTCTTGAATTCCTTTGATCACAATATTTTCTATAGAATACTTGCATAAAATCTCTAGGTGAAACATAGTGAAATAATCTTGTATTTATAGGTATGTATCCTTACTTTCCTAAAATTCAAATATCACAAACCAACATTAAATTATAGATTTGAAAACATTAAAATACCACAAAAAACATAATTTAAAGTGTGGTCCTAAGGCTTAGGGAGGACCTATCCACCCATGGTTGAGTGGGTCCTAGGTCCATAAACCTAGGACACAAATTTCTCATTGTGAAGTGTTATGTTTAGGCATTAATAAATGCTAGGTTTCCCCTTTGGAAAATGAAATTAAATAGGCTTGGAAAATGAATTAAAGGGCCAATTAAGGCATAATTAAGCCCAATTAATTAAGAGTGCCCAAATAATTATATAAATGCAATAAGACACATGTAACAACATTAAATTAAGGCATGTTATTAAGTCCAATTTAAATTAGGAGGGCCCAAACAAGTGAGAAAATGTAAAGGGTAACATTTTTCTACACTACATTTTTCTCTATAAATTACGTTCTATCCCATCATAATAGCACTTCTCATTTTGCAAACTTTCTTTCTACATATAATAGGTATGGGTACTCCAATTAGGCTTCTAGGTTGAAAAAATCAAGTAGCCTTTGTAGGAGAGGTTACAAACGAGAGGATTAAGCTGCTTTTCAATACCAAGATCCGCTTAATCATCACTGCATTTAAGTGGGTGTTAGGTGCATATTTTGTCTCTGAAGCAAACCAATATTGTGTGAACATAGACATTATCTCAAAGTTTTTGGAATTATTGCCAGATGTGAATGTCCCCAAGCCATATGTGGTGGAGTTTTCAAAGACTATCTAGTGGGTTTGGAAGATATTATTGATGTGGTTGCCCCTGGCCTTGGAATCCCTTCAACCATGGACCTATGACATCATGTTGACAATGTTGAAATGGTATCATAGGTTCCTTTTCTTTTTGGCTTTCAGACTACTACATTAGAGCATCATCACCAATGGTTGCAAACAACTAGCTCCTTCCTTCTCCATGTGAATAATTTTGAGCTGATTTATAGTGAAAAGTGGTACATTGACTTCCATGACCTATACCAACTTGGAGGAATGGTTGTGCAAATTGAATACTAACCCTAAGCTAGATTTTTTAGAACTACTCACTTTTTGGCTAGAATTTCTACTATTGTATTTGAAGAAAATTCCATTGCTTTTTGTGCTAGCAAAGGTCACTGTGTTAGAGGTTCACAACATCCAAGCTAATGTTTCTATTACTTTTTGGCTATTGAAAAAAGAATATTAATCCTTGTAAAATTTTGCTGCATAGACCTTCTCCAAGCTCTTATGTATCAAAAAATATTCATAAGAACCTAAAAAATATATGTAAATGATATGATACATTTATATAATATGGTTTTTCCTCTTTTCTACATCATTGTGTCCTTCGTAGAATATATTGTATTTTACAAAATTTTATACATATGCTACATAAAGTATAAAATTTACAAAGAAAACATATCATGGAATTTTTGAGTAAAAAGCTTTAATTGTATACCATTTACTAGTATTCCCACAGTGCTTCCTTCCATGTCTTCTAGTTCATAGGCATTTTTTCTCTGCATCTTGACATGTGAAATGTCCCTTTCCATAAGGAGTCAAATTTAGCATGTTTCCCTAGTTTGGCAGTGCATTCATCATACTTCAGGACTAGGTTACCCTCTTTGAAATTGGGCTCAGAGGTATTTTTATCAAAACACCTCTTTACCACCTATTAGTGATTTATCATGGTGTCAGATGCCTTTTCCCTTTCTTCTTTAAGGCTTAGTAGCTCAGCTAGCCTTAATTACATTCCACCATTTTCCTCGACCTCTAAGGACTTCAATAGTTGTAATTCTAAAATTTCTATAGAGATAGGTAGAACCACCTCTTTTCCATACACCAATTCACAAGGGGAAGCATTTAGAATTTTTTTTGATATGGTCTTCCCATAAGGTTACCTATAGCTTTTTGTTAAACTCCCTTTGATGTTCTGCAACTATTCGCTTGATGATTTAGATCATATTTTTTATTTGTGGACTCTGCGAGTCCATTCCTCTATGGATAATAATTCAATGAAGTCTTAAGGTAGACTCCATGCTCGAGGGGAATTATAATGTCCCAATCCCTAAAAAAACTTGTGCATTATTGAAGATGAGGGTTTTTGGAGAGTTGAACCTTGCTATTACTTCGCCAAGAAAATTGATGATTTCAACTTCGGTATCATTTTTAAGAGGGGTCGGTTCATCCATCTTGTGAAGTAATCTATCATTATCAATATCCACTTGTGTCCTAAGATAGAGATGTGATTAATCATCTCAATAAATTCCAAGCCCCACTATACAAAAGGTTCTTCTACGGTGATTGAGTGCAAGGGCATGAACAAATTATTTTTCTTTCCGATAAAGAATTTGGCATTGCGGGCATTTTCTTACTAGGTCATAACATTCTAAAAATAAGGTGGGATAATAATAACCCAACCATATGATCTTCAAAGTAGTATTTTTCATAGAGAAATGTTTGCCTTCTAGGCTACTATGAAATTCACCCAAAACACTTTTAACTTGCACTTTGTCTATGTAGTGGAGGAGGACACTATTGAAATTCCATTTAAAAAGGAGTCCCTCAATAAGTACATAATTGGTGCCTTGGAACCTATAATACCTCCTTTTGTGTTTAGGAATGTGGGTTGGATACCTACTAGTTTTCATGAACCTTATTCTATTAGTCACCCAAGATTCATTCAACTCAAACTAATTTACAAAGACCTAATCCACTTCTTCCATTTCTATCTGGGAATCAAGCTCTTTGGTGAGATATTCACGTAGGCCTCTTCCCCTGACTAGCTTTGTGGATCAGAACTTGATGTAATATTATAGGATCTTGGTGCAATTCGCTCTTTTCTCAATTATTTCCCCTTCCATGATGTATTCCCTTACACTAGGGTGAGAAACAAGGACCATGATCTTGCTTGTTTAAACTAGGCATTTCAATTTTTGTAGACTCTTCACAACAGTAAAGGCCTATTTCTCTACAAAATTATATCTGGTCTCATACCCCTTTAGATTCTGTGAATGGAAGGAAAGGGTGTTCTCTCTTCTTCCTTAGTTATCTTTCTACATAGGGATAGTGGTAATATTGTGCTCACTACTATAAACATATATAATAAAATATTTTAAAAAATCCAAGTTTTTTAACACCAAAGCTATAGAAATATCTACCTTTATATTTTTGAAAGCATTTTTTCCTTCTATAGTCCATTTAAAAGCCAAACCCTTTTTCAACATTAATGTAATAGGTCTTGTAATTCTCGCAAAATGTGAAATAAACATGCTAACAAAATTAATCTTCCCTAGGAAAGATTGGACACCCTTTTAATTGATCAGTAGTAGAAATTATTTTATAGCTTTTACCCTTTTGGGATTGATAGCTATTCCTTCTTTAGAGACCACAAAGCCAAGCAACTTTCCTTGTGGTACCCTGGAAACACATTTTTTTGGATTTAAAGAAACCTCATACTATTGGAACCTCTGGAAGACTTTTTTAGTTGATCAAAATGGTCACCCTAAACTTTCAGAATATATTTAAGTCATCTAGATAAATAAGGATGATATTATTGATCACATCCTTAAACATGGCATCCATCACGTGCTTGAAAGTGGTTGCTATGTTTGACAGGTCGAAGAGAATTTTTGCATAGTCAAACATTCCTCATTTGTTGGTGAATGTCATTTTATGCTAGTCCTCACATTTTACAATGACTTGGTTATAACTCAAAAATCCATAAAGTTGAGAGAACATTCTTGACCCCACCATAGTCTACAAGATTTGATCCATTAAGGAAAGAGGGTAATGGTCCTTTAGAGAGGCTTTGTTTAGGTCTCTAAAATCCACACAAAGTTAAATATCACCATTCCTCTTTCAGATTGGAACCAAATTAGATACCTAGGTAGAATGCTTGATTAGGTATATGATTTTAGACTTGATTAATATTTTTATCTCTTGTTCCATCAAGACCGGTAATTTCATATTGATCAACTTTTTTTTATGCTAGATCGGTTTGGCCCCTTCAATCATGTCGATGATGTGTTATATTATGTTAGTGTCATAACCCTTCATATCGTCATAGGTCCATACTACGACTCTATAGTATTTGGCACATAGAGACCTTAACCTTTCCTTATCTTTTTGTGGAACACTCTTTTTGACTTTGAGATTTTTGTTATTTCTGACATTGAGATCCGCATAATCTTTTTTGTTTCCAACAAACCTACACTTACTATTCCTCACATCCTCATAATCAATGAGGTTTTCTAGGGTGATCAAACCTCTTGGGACCTTATTTCTCTTCAGCTGAATTATTTTCTCTTTGAATGTCTCTTCATGTTTTAGCTGAAGTTTCTCAATGAATTCAATTGACTATTGAAGAAACATGGTGATCTAGGAATCATTTTCAAAAACCTGCTAATTTTGATTATTGTTGGGAATAGATAGTTGGAATATAACTCACACCACATGCTAGCTCACTGTTAGATAAGAGGTTGGATCAAATTGTGAAGTGACTAAGGCAATTCTATCCATGGTAGTATTTTTGTGATCTCGGGACTTCCTGGATATTGAAGGCTTTAAACCCTTCTATCAAGTCCCATACCCTATTTTAATGTGATCACATTCTTACAATTTTTGTGGGTGCTTGTTCCCTAACCTATTTTACCACTAGCTCTAAATATTTGAACACTTGCATCCTTTCAATTCCCATATGTTCTACCAATTTTAATCCATGAACCAATCCTTCATACTCCATGCCATTGTTTTGGTATGTGCAAGATCATGATGGGCCAAAAAGTGGCAATATGTAAGTGATATGATGGCCCATGTGGTTGGAAACTTTTTTTTTACCCAAAATTGATGAAATAAAAAGGGTTTTTAAAGGAAACTCCCATATTTCCACCAATATAAATTATGTTTTATTTTGAATTTAATAAATAATTATTATTCATTTTCTATTTGAATTACGACTAAAGTCTTGATTGATAGGTTGATTGAAAAACATCTATTGCTTTCAAACGATATCACATTTTTTGAATCTGGAACATGTGTCACATTCTATTCTTCACATACTATAGGATTAAAAAAATAAAAATTGAATTTCATGAAGTTTTGACCAAGTTAAGGTGGTCACACATACAATTTTTGATATTTTTTAAAAGTTGTAATAAAAAATTCATAATTAATTATTTACATGGAAAAAATTTACAAAAAAATATGCATCACATTGGGACATGAGTCCTCTAATTATATCTAAAATATAATAAAAAAATATTATCATTTTATTGTGGTTAGGGTGGTTAGACAGACACCTACTTCTTATTTTTCACTGAAATTTAAGTACTGTTGTATTGAAATTTCAAAATTTCACCTGGAAATAGATTTTTTTATTTTTTAAAATATACCTAGTAGTTTAGAAACTACATTCAATTTGCTACAGATTCTATTCTTACATATTTTTGAAATAATATAGATAAATTATTCAAATTTTTACATCAAGTTGCCTAACCCTAATTTTTCTAAATTTTTGCCACTTAAGGGCTTGTTTTTTCCATGATGATCCTGCACATACCCATTTGTGCATGGAAATTGGAATTCAAATGCTTTAAGAGCATCTAGTTCCATAGGAGATATAAGGAAGATATATTCCCCTGAGGAAATCTTCCATCTAGCACCATCAAAGTGCAAAGTCCACAACCCATGTTCATCCTTGTTGTGGTCACCTAAATCCCTTTTCTCCTTGATTAGTTTTGGAATGACCTAGTTTTCATCAAAAATCACATATGTACCTAGACTAGTGTCATGGAAGTTGCCAAAAGGGTCAAAATCTATAAATTGATTCAATTAGACCTCTTCCTCTAGACTATGATCTCCCATGTCCTCCTCATCCTAAAGTTTTTTGACGTAGTACATCTCTTTCTTGGAAATAAATGTGTGAATGACTTCAAAACTCATTACAACATCTTCTGCGCTATGCTTGAGATGCAAATATTTGGATAATATTTTCATCTTCATGCCTTGGTTCTTAATATTAGGTTGTACCAGTTGAGAGCTATGTATAATTTGATCTTGGCTACAAAATCTCTTGATAGGAACATCCCAGAAATGGGAGGGATGTTTATTACAACCACCTCTTGGGTGGCCATCTAACTAGGGTGACAATATAGGGTCAAGGGAGGATTTTAGTTTATCCTATGGTAGGAAACCTTTTTCCATCTAATTGAGTAATTCCCTTTTCAAGGGGCTCATATTTCAAATTCAAGGAATTAGCCACCAATTTAGGCATTATAGTGGTAATAGCACTTGAATATATCATATTTTCATGCAATAATTTTCCTCCCACAATGAGAGTTAAGAAAAAGGGGTAGCCTTTGGTTTACATACCTCTTTTCCATCCACCTTTTCCCTGGTATTTATGTATGATGCAGCCTTTGATAATAAGGTGCTTGACTAGGTATTTTTTCCTTTTCTTGGTTGTGCACTAGGACTGAAACTATTTGTGAGGGCCAATCCTCTTCCTTTAGAGCACCTTGCACTAAGGTCTTTTTCTATGGGATATCCAAAATTTCCCATAAAGACACATTGACAAGAGGTTTCTTTAGTTTCTCCACCATGTTAAGTAACCCGATCGAGGGAACCTTTGGTTTTAGAGTTACATCCCTAGGTTTCAAAATTGGTTAATTCATCATAGGTGGGATGATTGTTTTATCCACAAATTTTTGTTGGATCTATAACTACTGCACCTATGGTTGTGGCCATTGGGGCTACTGCACTTGTGGTGCTCCTATTGTCAAAACTTCATTGTTGAATAATGAGTCTTCTCCATCCATCTAGGAAAAGAGTACTTGATTAGGGGAGTTATCCATCTCTTGTTCTAGAGACATACCTTTCATCTAGGCATTGAGTTTGGAATTCTCTATCCCAGGAGATTGATAACTCTTGTATCTGAAGGAGTGCCTTGACTTCTTTGTTCTACAACATTTTATTGGAGATTTCCCCTCAAATATTTTTGAGGCATGTGGGAGTCATTACATGGGAAGAACCAAGAATTTATGTCTTTTGCAAGATTTTTCTACCCTAGGACGAAGTCCTTTCTAGTGCTAGAATGACTAGTCTAGAGCAAAATGGTTACCATGACTGTCTGGCTTGACGACTATGGTTGGTTGTTCCCTCTCAGAGCTCCCTGGTATGAACCTTGCTAGAGGGGTGGTCTTCCTCAGTAATTTTGGGGGAGAGGAATTGGAGTGGCTTCTTGTTTGTGCTTTATGCTGATGAGCTCATTCAAAACATTCCTTATTAAATTGTAGATAACATTCATCTCCACAGCTAGTGCAGAAGAACTTGATGCTCTTTCTTGTGTACTAGGGTACACATACATTGATGATAGAGGTGTAGTAGACGTACTAGGGGCTACTTCATCCAGTGTTCTGCCAGATATTTCCATTAACATCAACATTGGTGGCCATGGTAGGAGCTTCTCAATATTGATTAGACTATTTTCCCCTCTCATGGCTAGATCATATGCATAAGGCAGATTGTCACCTATAAGTGATTGTACCATAACTACAATATTTGAATTAAATACTTTTAAGTAAAACATGAACACCATTGCTAATGGGGGTTTGGATGACATGGGAATCCTTTTCTAGGTTTTTTGGAACCTATTATTGAAATATTTCATGGCCTCCTGAGGTGCTCTTTTGATTATTATTAACTATTGTAAAATAAAGACGAGCAATCTTTATTTTCCAAAAAATTCTCGAAGAGTTTATCTCTAAGTTCATATCAAGAGTGAATGGAATTAGAAGTTAGAGACTTGCACCAATCCTGAGCCTTGCCTTTAAAATATGTAGCTAATAATCTAAGCGCTACATTATGCTTTGTGATGTTATGAATTGTGCAAACATCTACCACATCTTATGGATGCTCTAATTTTATTTTAAAAATTTCACTAGTAAACTTTAGAACTACATTCATAGCATTAACAGGGATATCAGTCCATACATTTGGAGGGGTAGGAGGAACCGGTGGACTACCACTATCCCATGTCACAAAATTTGATGAGGGCTATTGAATAATGGTGAATAGACGTCTATGAACACAAAAAATAGGTATTCTAATTTGAATGGATCTGTCAATCGATGGAGTAGACAGAGCTCTAGATTTAGGGCTTGTACTCCTGACTCTATTTATCCTAATAGGAATTATATAACTTGTAATGTGTCTCCTCCAAGGAGAAAAATATTGAGGGGAGATATGAAATACTTTAATTTAAACCTTTTTATGTTTAAAAAGACTTCTTGTAATTTTTAATTGACATGATCGGCGGTAGATAATAGATTAACATATTTTCTTATTTTACTTTATGTTTAGCTAAATTAGTGAATATATTGGAAGTGGTAACTTGTGTTAAATACATTGCTTTATGATGATTTTGGATGAGATAATTATGTTGCATTGATCTTTATTACCATTATTACTGTCCTTTTCTTAAGGGTTTTTAGCAGGGTGTCTTAAAGGTTGATGACATAGTTAAACTCTTTGTTTAATCATGAGGAATGACTACACCATAGATGGGCTCTGTTGGATGATGAGTCACTCAAAGTCCAAATCGACTTCTTTATAGTCAGTTGTGGAACTTTTACTTCCAGCGGCAATCTGGCATAGTTCTGGAATAGTCCTCCTTAGTCCACTTCAGTTCTATCTTAATTTTTATTTGTAATTTTTAGTTGGTCACCTTAAGTTTTGGAAGTTAACGCCATGTTAGAAGCTAATAAGGATATTATTATAAATATTGATGTTTTTGGTTTTAGCTAGGAGTTAGATAATTGACAATCAAAATTTTTGTAATCACAAGCAATACTTTCTTCTACATTCTACTTTTGATCAATGAGAAGGAAAGCAAGAAGTTAATTGATTCACTATGTTAAAAGATGTTACTTGAGGAAGAGCAAGGCCCGCTCAACCTTTGGAATGCTCTTATGTTGGTATTTTTGTTAAATTTTTGTTATTTTCTAATTCATTAGTATTAAATCTGTAGTAGGAATTGATTTTGAATTGTTCAATCATTGAAATCATCTTCTGGCTTAGTAAATGTTAAAATCGGATAATTACTTATGTTTAAAATTATCTTTCAAGGTTTAAGTTTATTATGGTTAGATTAAATTATTAGAATGGTTAGATTCATTTATTAGAATCATTGGATTGAATCGTTAGAATCGTTAACATGTTTCTCAGATGAATTAGATTTAGATGTTGTTTGACTTAGTTAAACTTGATGTTTATTTGTTAAGTTTCATTAAAGCAATGTTAGGAGTTTATGGAAAGATGGAGTTGAAGTCTGTTAAGAATCTAGTCATGGAGATTATTTTTTATGCTTTCTAGAATAATCATCATTTTCCTACAATTCATTCCTGCTATTAAAATTAGTATTTAAATTCCAACAATTAAATTATGGATTTCTTTTAAATTAAAATAGAATTAATTTGGATTTCATGTTTTGGATTAAGGATTAAAGTAATCATTAATTACCTCCATGAGTTGGTCTAAATAAAATTTAGTAAAGTCTGAAATAAGTCAACGGGATTTTAAATGAGAAGATAAGATAGACTCAAACCTTAGGAATTAGTCACTATAGTTTAGCTCCTGAAAGCTCTTGAAGAGCTCATGAGAGCTCTTGAATTAGGAAAAATGATACTTGAAGTCGCTATTTATAGTGCAAACCCCCTAAAAGAATCTGTGACAACTATCCTTATCACATATTGCTCTAAGAAATGCCTGGTTCGATAAATACATTGATTAAATGATGCAAGTTGTGACATCAACGACCTTGCCCATCATTTTTGGCACTGTTGTTGGAGATACTTAAATGATCTGGCTATTTAGTGTTGATAGGGAAGAGAGATTTGAAATTGTGGATGAGATGAAACAAAGACCATCTAGGAAGGTTTCTTCCACGAAATGTTGACTTTAGAAGAAATCTTGATTTTGACCAAGAAGATATCCAACAATACTAGATCAAAAATCAAGAAGAAAACATAAATCCATTTCCAGGAGAAGAAATGGGTGACCAACCAATATGTCCCCCAGCACATAGGACCTTTTCAAATCCTATCAATCTTGAAAGAGAGCTTGATGAACCTCCTATGAAAAATATTTCACCCTCGGTTCTACCAAAATTTAGGGGAAAGACTATAGAAGACCCTAATAAATTCCTGTTTGAATTCAAAATCTTATGCCAAACCTATGATTATTCAATTGATAATCAGAAGTTGAAGTTGTTTCCTTCTACTTTGAAAGAATAAGCTTTAACATGGTTCATGGGTTTAGGATCACGTACAATTAGGACTTGGCAATAGATGGAAACTAATTTTTTGGAAAAATACAAAGATTATTGTCGAGTGAGGGATAGGAAGGAAGAACTATTTCATAAGAGGCAACTAGAAGAAAAAATTCTAGAAGACTATGCTAATAGATTCCAATTTGTGCATCAAAGGTGCACTAATGGGCTGGATAATGAAATCAACAAAACAATTTTCCTAAGAGGGATTGAAGATGAGTCAAGAGAGTCCCTGAATTTAATGGGAAAGGGAGACATTAACAAGCTTTCACTGGATGACATGTATTGTGGAGATTTGTGGGAACTACTCTAGAACTAGAGTGGGGACTAGGAACTCCAGAAGGAACAAGGCCCACACCACTAATCTATCAAAGGTAATGGAGGAATTGGCGAACATGAAGACTGATCTACTTATGCATCTTAGCATGCAAGGAGATAAAATAACCATTGAGCCATTCTCAATTTATTGCTCCAAATGTAGGGGGAAACAATTTTTGAGGGAATGTCCATTAAATTAGGTTGAAATCTATGATATTTGTGAAAAAACACACCCAACCAGTTCCTATAATCTTTTAGTAGGGATAAAAATAAATCTCAAGAAACCACAAGTGGCCAAAGAAGAGCTCAATTATGTCGGTGAAAGAACTCAAAACCAAGGGTAACACAAATCAAAGACAATATGGTTCTCAGTCAAACTAGAATCAAAACCCATGGCAGAACCAAAATAAATGGACCCCCCAATATTAGCCACAACCTCCACCTACATATTGGGGACAACCAAAATGGATGAATCCCCAATGGAACCAATCCTAGTGGCAGGCTAACTAGCAACCACAGTGGCAAGCAAATAAATCCCCATGGCAATAGAATCAAAACCAATTCCAACCCTAGAAAAATTAGGGACAAAAACACCCTTGGGGACAAATTCCTCTAGCCCTTAATGCCCTGAATACTCCCAATGACTAGGTGAATCAACCCCAAATTCCAGCTCAACCGGTTGCCAATAAGAAAAGCACATGTACTTATACAAACAACCCTAATGTAAATGTTATAGATGTTAATGAAATATAGTTGCAAAGTCAAAATGTGCAACCGCATTCAACCGAAAATTCCAGAAAGAGGGGAAGAAAATGAAAATACAAATGAAGAATAAACCTTGGAAGGGAAACAAATTGTCCATCAAGCTCCATATCCAGAGAGATTGAAGGAATAGAAAATCACTCCTGAAACCTCTTCCCCCAATTACATGAACGTAGTCAATTCTCAACTTCTTAGAGAGTTGAAAAAGATTAACATTGAGATACCCCTATTACAGGAAATCAAAGATATACCAGAGATAAATTAGTTAGTTAAATCCCTTTGCATGAAAATTCTAAGGAAAAAGAAAATGCCTTCAACAATTCAAGTGGGGACTAAAATTACTAGTGTGTTATTAGGAAGACTACTTCCACAGAAATATAATGATCTTGGTAGCCTTGTAATAACACTAAGTATGAATGGAATTGAAATACCAAATTTCCTAATTGATTTAGAAGCTTCCATAAATTTCATGACATCTGATACAATTGAGATGCTAGGGATGACAACAATCCAACCAACAACAACATTTTTATAGGTGGCTGACCAATCCACTACAAAACTAGAGTGTATTATAGAAGAGATCATGGTCACAATTGATAAATGGGATTACCCAGTTGACTTTTTGGTTCTCAAGGCTAGAAGGAAAAATTCTGGATATCTAATCATATTAGGAAGACCATGGTTGGCTACTACTGCAACCTTAATTGATTGTAGATCAGGAAGCATGATAATATCAAATGGACAAAAACAAAAAGAATTTTCACTCTATCCACCTGCACAACCATCAATTCAGACAAACACACAACTTTGGGTGGATGAGGATTTAGAATCATAAGGTGATGGAATTGTGGAATTAGCCATGGTAACTATAACTGAACATATTCAAGAATGTGAAGAACAAGAGTTAACCTTAGAAAATGAACAAGAGAATTGTCAAACAACATTACATGGACAACATTGTTGTCCCTTGAATACTCTTGTTGAAATATCAATGAATTCCAAAATAGACACAAAAGAGATTACAGTAGCTGGAGATAAAACCCTCAATATCAATTCAACCTTATCCCCAATGCAAGAGGAAAAATTGAAAGAAACTTTAGAAAAACACACTGAAGTGTTTGCTTGGGAATATACTAATATGAGAGGCATTCATCCTTCAATCTATAGTCATCACATCTACATAGAAGATGTCAAAACTATAAGACAAGGACAAAGGCGCATTAATCCTATTCTTCAAGACATTGCTAAAAAAGAAATTGAGAAGCTACTTAATGTAGGATTCATATACCCAATATCTAATATTCAGTGGGTTTCTCCACTGGTTATAGTCCCCAAAAAGAATGGTAAATGGTGAGTCTGCATAGACTATAGAGAATTGAATAAGGCCATGAAAAAAGACCATTTTCCATTGCCATTTATAGACCAAGTACTAGACAACCTAGTAGGCAGCAACTACTTCTCATTTCTTGATGGCTTTAGTGGATATAACCAAATCCAAGTAGCCCCTGAAGTTCAAGACAAAACTACCTTTACCTATCCTTAGGGTATGTACGCATATACAGTATTACCATTTGGACTATGTAATGCACCAACAACATTCCAAAGAGCAGTACTTGATATATTTGCATATTTCACCACTTCCTATGTAGAGATCTATATGGATAACTTTACAGTCCATGCTAAAACATTTGATTACACATTGCAAAACATAGAAAAGGTTTTACAATGTTGTAAAGATCATAGGTTATCACTCAATCATGAATAAAGTTCCATTATGATGACAGAGGGAATTGTTCTGGGACATCACATCTCAAAAGAGGGGATAAAGGTTGATCCCAAGAAAGTTGAGATCATACAAAAAATTGAAATCCCTAATAACCAAACTAGAGTACAAATTTTTCTTGGGAATGTAGGGTATTTCAAAAGATTTATAGAAGGATTTAGTAAAATTGCATCACCACTATTTACCCTGCTCAAAAAAGAAGAAGAATTTGTATGGGCTGAGGATTGTCAAAAATCCTTTGAAACAATTAAGATAGCCCTAACAACTTCTCCCATTATCAAAAGACTAGTTTGGGAAGATCCTTTTCACATTCATGTAGATGCATCTAATTTGGCTATTGGAGGAATATTAGGACAAAAAGATGACAATGATGCCATGCATGCAATTTACTATGTTAGCAAAAACTTAAATCCTATTGAAAGAAACTACACAACAATAGAAAATGAATTTTTAGCCATAGTATATGCAATAAATAAATTTAGGCATTATATTACAGGCTATAAAATCTACATACATATAGACCATGTTGCAATCAGATATCTAATGAATAATGTTGTAGTGGGTGGATGCATTATCAAATGGTTACTTTTATTGCAAGAATTTGATGTAACTATCATTGATAATCCTAGAAAAGACAATGTTGTTGCTGACTTTCTTTCCAAAATTGTTTTGTAGGATAGCTAAGAACCAGTGGATGATACATTCCTAGATGAACACTTATTTGCTATATCAATTCATCCACCATGGTTTGTTGTTTTGGAAAATTACCTTGTCACAAGAAAATTCCCAAGTCCATTAAGTAATAAGCAAAAAAAGAGGTTAATCCGTCAAAGTTCCAGATTTCAATGGATTAATGGTCTTCTATTTAAATTATTCCCTAACCATGTTTTACACAGATGTGTAACAGAGTTAGAATTTTATGATGTAGTACATGCCTGCTATCACGAACTTGAAGGAGGGCACTATTCAGTGGTAAGAATAGTTCACAAAATCTTAGGAGATAGCTACTTTTGGCCAACAATCATGAAGGATGTTTCATTCTTTGTCAAACACTATGATGAGTGTCAAAGAATGGGAAGGCCCACACCAACCATGGAGATGTTGTTTCAACCACAAATAGCTCTCGAACCATTTGAAAAGTGGGGCATCGATTTTTTGGGACCAGTGGATCCACCTTCAAGAGGGCAGCGATACATCCTTGTTTGTACTGATTACGCAACAAAATGGGCTGAGGTGAAGGTATTACCAGCAACAAAAGAAGATAAAGTTGCAGACTTTTTGTACAAGAAAATTCTCCAAAGATTTGGTACACCCAGAGAGATTGTTTCAAATCAGGGACCACAATTTGTGTTGACCAACAATGATGGAAGCATTTTTGCAGAGATACCAAATAACTCATAGAAAATATTTTCCTTATCACCCATAGGTGAATGGACAAGTGGAGGTCACAAATAGAGTGCTAGAGAATATTATGACAAAAATAGTTTCTTTGAGTCCTAAAACAGATTGGGTAGATAGGCTAGATGAAGCAGTTTGGGCCTATAACACCACGTGGAAAACAATGACTCAGTTTTCCCTATATGAACTTGTGTATGGAAAGAAACTAGTCATTCCAATAAAATTTGAGTTGAAAACATTGAAGACAATAATAGAAGTTGGGATTGATCTACCAGAAGCATAGAAAAGCAAAAAATTTCAGCTTAATAGACTTGATGTTCAAATGAGAATGGAGGCACTTCAGCATACAAAAGTGATTCAAAAGAAAAGGAAGGAATGACATGATAAACATATTGTGTCTAGACAATTCAAAGAGGGAGATTGGGCATTGTTATTTAACTCCAGATTTGAAGAGTTTAAAGGGAAGTTCCATACCAAATGGCTAGGACCCTATGAGATACAACAAGTGTTTGAAAATGGAGTAGTCCAATTAGTTCCAATTGATGGATCAGAGAAAAGAGTCATGTTAGTTAATGGTCATCGACTGAAAACTTACCATAAGCCAACAACAAAGGAGGAATTTTTGGATGAAGTGCAACACATAATTGAGCATTTTCTCATGGAAGACATCTCTTCCATGAGAAAATATTTTTGAACCTTTGAGGAAGGCACAAATAAACTAGATTGAAAACTAACAAATAGCAGTTTACCTTGAGAAAAATGGAAGTAAATTGAAAACCAGCAAATGGCAGTTTACTTTCAAAAAAAAAGAAGACATGACTGAAAACTAGAAATGGTGGTCTATCTAAGTTAACTTTTGAAAGCTCCTGAAGGCTCTTGAAGAGCTCCTCAAAGCTCTTGAAGGCCCCTGAAGATCGTGAAGACTGAAGACTCTGAATACTTCATTTTTCTTGATAGCTCTTGAAAAGCTCCTGAAAAACTCCTAAAACTCCTAAAACTCCAAGCTCCTGAGAGCTCTTGAAGACTCCTGATGAACTCTTGAAGGCTCTTGAAGATCCCAAAGGCTTCAAATAAATTAAGTTGTGCATTTAATGTCAATATTATTTTTGAATTTTATTTTCTAAGGTAGTTAAACCTATTTAAAATAGCTAAATATTTATGAATCTAGACATTTCTGCCATAATGTTAATTAATGATAATAATGAATCAACTTTTAATCATTTCAAAAAGTGGTGGATAGTTGATATAAGGAATGATGTGACATCGATGATGTCAGTCAATGATAACATATCTTTTCATGATTCGGTTTTCTTTTCAAAAACCCTCCTAAGTACAGATTGATATGTGTAATGAACACCTCCAACCTTGCGAATTGAATTGCAAGCTTCAAGTTGTAGCATGTGTATCGTCTAGAGAAGTAAAGGAAATAAATGTAGGAGATTAATGGCACATCATGTCATTTTCAAAATTGGCTGCTCCCAAATCAAGAAAAATCATTCCACATTTTTAGAAAATCATCCAGTCTGCTAGTTGAGTCCACCAGTGAAAATCTACCAATGTAGAAGTTTGCCATTGTTGATTGAGAAAGATGGGGAATAAGTGAAATGCTGAACCAAAAAAATTCAATCTGGATTCAGAAGCTAGAATATTGCTAGAATAAGCTGGGTGACTGAACTTTGTAATGCAGTATGAAGGTTTCTAGCCAGAAATGGTTGAAGAATTTGTGATAAATTTCAATGTGAATGTCACTAGGGTGAGGGGAGAGATAATTGAAGTCACCCCAAAAGTTATAAGTGAAATTTATGGAATACTAGCTAAAGGAAAACCGGTTAACAAAGGTCGGGTTAAATTTGAGAAATTAGTGGTTGTGTTTCATTAAGAACTAGAAAGAAGGCCAAAAATTTAGATGCATAAAGGAGACCGGTGCAGCATTGGATGAGCCTTGGAGAACTGTTGTGACTTGGCTCATGAATTTCTTCACCTACGAAGGAAATTGTGGCATGATATTGGGTCAAGGAATGCGCCTATTAATCCATTTGAGGCATGGTTAGACAAAACCTTTAGCTAGGATAAATTTTCCAGTGCTCTTGTTTCAACAAATTTCTTCCATGATTTTGAGAGTAAAAGCTAGGGGGAATCTTCTATAAAGTACCAAGGATTGATACACTTGATAATTAAACACCATTTTCTAAAAAAAGAATATGGGAAACAGGTTTGGTTAGAATTCTTGTCTACACTTGTAGAAATTCCAAAGGGGAAACCTACAAGGGGACCCATGGATAAAAATTCAAGAATTGAGAAAGGAGAGTCTTCTAAGAAAAAGGGGAAGATAAAATCACAAGAATTCTCTAGGGTAGGCCATACCAGTTCTAAAAAGAGGAAGCAAGAAGTACATCAAGAAAACCCTAGCCATGTTGAGACCATACTGTCCACCCTTGAAAAGACACATTTAGTTCAAACCCCTATTTTTAGAAGCCCTATCAAATCTCTTGAGCATGAAGATACCCGTACCCCTATACAATCTCCTGAAAGACCTCAAAGTCCTCTTGAAGGCCCAATGCCAACTTCTGATGACAACCCTATTTTTGAAGTCCACAACTCTGTTGAAGAGTTTGGCGCACAATCCGAAGAGCAAGAGGTCTCTGAAGAGTTTGAACAAGAAGAAACTGTGAGGTCCCCTAGATCTTCCCCACAATATGAGAAAAGGAAAGTGAAAGAGCCTTTAATTGAAGATGAAGGACCCCACGAAGAGTTGAATAAAGAGGAATTAGAGACTAGGGAATTCCTGAGGACAATGAATATGTCTTGTTTAGATGCTGAATTAGAACAAGAAAGGAGAAATATGCAATTCCTTGAGGAGAAATTAAGAAGAAAGGAAGAAGAATTGCAATAGTTTGTCAGTAAAAATCAAGAAATGGAAAAGAAAGTTGAACAAAATGACACAAGGTTTAGAAAATAGTTAAGTAAAACAGAGGATACCCTGTAGCAAGCTAGTGTGCAAGCACTAGCAAGTGTTGAGAAAATTTCAAGACTAAGAGAAGAGTTGCAATGAAAAGAAGAATTAGAACAACAATCCATGTGGTTCTATGCATAGGAAGCCTCTACTTCCATAGCTCCTCCGTGAAACCATGCTTTGCCTTCCATTATCCTTGATATTCCTCCCACTACTCTAGTTCAACCTAGATATCTCTCATTGATGGCTTTGAAATATATGGAAGAAAATAAAGTATTAAAAGAGAAAAGAAAAAATTTAGAAAAATAAAATAATGAGATTGAGAGAAGACTTGAGAAAGTGGCAGAAATCAGTTCTACCATGCTTTCCATGAGAAAACCAGCTGGGATGTATTCCTTGTTTCTCATAGAGAATTTTTTAGAATCGAAACTAAATCAGTTAGTCTTGGGAAGGAGCCTGGATTACCATGAGGATCATGATTTCCTTAAAGATTACTTTAACAACCACCCTAACATTTGGAATTTAATGTGTGAGTTTTACCAACATGGATTTTTAATGGGAGACAATGATGACTCAACATTGAATATTTATGTTGGTCAGCTTCGGATTAGATCGTTTGTTTCTTTAATGCAAAATCAGGTGGATTGGTAAAATAGAATGGATAAGTACAAAGAGGCTCAGAGAAAATATGGGTTACCAATGAGACCCGAAATGCCTCATGCTGAAAAATATATCAAAGTTGTAAGATCAATGGTCAGGCTAAATCAAGTTAATCCCCTCTATGTATCAAACTTGTTTGATAGCATTGCAACATTCCAAAATGTTGAAGCAACACTCCCTCCTTTAGCACTGCAGTCTTGTGACTAGCTCATTCCAGAAAAAGTCAGAAGAACGGAGCCAATAAGTCCAAATAATACCAGTTGTCCAGTTTAGTCAAATTCAAGCATGTCATCACCTTAATCCAACAATAGAAAGAATTTTGGGTAGGCATGAGATTTAGAATGTCGATTATTATTATGCCAGCACCAAAGCTAAAGGAAACAACAAATATACCAGCTAGAGTAATGAGGTCGTGGTTTGAGAAACTAAGAAAAAACTATGGCTATGCACTTAATACTAGATTACTAGAGTAGTACAAGGAAGGTGTATTTGACTGCTGCATTTGGATGGAGGCACTAAACAAAGAAAAATAAAACACCATAGTTCTGGATGAACCATGAGGATATGGTCCAGAGCAAGTAGGGGAGAAATGATGGGAGATATGAAATAATTTCATTTAAAACTTTTTATGTTTAAAAAGACTTGTTATTGTTAATTGACATGACTATCGGTAGAAAATATATTAACATATTTGCTTATTTTACTTTATGTTTAGCTAAATTAGTGAATATATTGGAAGTGATAGCTTATGTTAAATGTGTTGCTTTATGATGATTTTGGATGAGATAATTATGCTGCATTGATCTTTATTACCATGATTGTTGTCCTTTTCTTAAGGGTTTTTAACAAGGTATCTTAAAGGTTGATGATATGGTTAAACTCTCTATTTAATCATGAGGAAGGACTATGCCATAGATGGGCCCTATTAGATGATGAGTCACTCAAAGTCCGAATAGAATTCTTTATAGTCAATTGTGGAAATTTTACTTCCAGCATCAATTTGGCATAGATCTGGCATAGTCCTCCTTAGGCCACTTCAATTCTATTTTAAGTTTTATTTGTAATCTTTAGTTGGTCACCTTAAGTTTTGGCAGTTAATGCCATGTTATAAGCTAATAAGGATATTATTATAAATATCCATTTTTTGGTTTTAGTTAGGAGTTAGATAATTTACAATTAGAATTTCTATAATCACAAGCAATACTTTGTTTTGCATTCTACTTTTGATCAATGAGAAGGAAAGTAAGAAGTTAATTGATTCACTATGTTAAAGGATCTTACCTGAGGAAGAGCAGGGCCCACTCAACCTTTGGAATGATCTTATGTTGGTATTTTTGTTGAATTTATGTTATTTTCTAATTCATTAGTATTAAATCTACAGTAGGAATTGATTTTGAATTGTTCAATCACTGAAATCATCTTTTTCCTTAGTAAATGTTAAAATCAGATAATTACTTCTATTTAAAATTATCTTTCAAGGTTTCAATTTATTATGGTTAGATTAAATTGTTAGAATCGTTAACAGGTTTCTCAGATGAATTAGATTTAGATGTTGTTCGAATTAGTTAAACTTGATCTATATTTGTTAAGTATCTTTAAAGCAATGTTAGGAATTTATAGAAAGATGGAGTTGAAGTCTATTAAGAATCTATTCATGGAGATTAGTTTTTATGCTTTCTAGAATAATCATCTTTTTCTTGCAATTCATTCTTGTTATTAAAATTAGTGTTTAAATTCTAGCAATTAAATTATGGATTTCTTTTAAATTAAAATAGAATTAATTTGGATTTCTTGTTTTAGATTAAGGATTAAAGTAATCATTAATTACCTCCATGAGTTGTTCTAAATTGAGTTTAGTAAAGTCTGAAATAACTCAACAGGATTTTAAATTAGAAGATAAGTTAGACTCAAACCTTAGGAATCAGTCGCTATAGTTTAGCTCCTGAAAGTTCTTGAAGAGCTCCTGAGAGCTCCTGAAAGCTCTTGAAGTAGGAAAAATGATACCTAAAGACATTGTTTATAGTGCAAACCCCCCAAAAAGAATCTTTGACAACTATCCTTATCACATATTGCTCTGAGACATGCTTGGTTTGATAAATAAATTGATTAAATGATGCAAGTTGTGACATCAATGACCTTGCCCATCAAATATGATAATTGAGAGTATTGAAAGTTACCTCTAGAAGATGCACTTGTTTGGATCCTAGGCATGAGTTTTCTGAATTCACCTATTACTTCCTCTATTAATATGATTTTAGTTTCTTTTTATGGTTGGGTATTAGATGTTATGTAGGATCTTTGTGTCCCACCAGACTTGCCAAAAAGAGAACAAATGATCATAAAATATTTCTCCTTCCGGAACAACCTTATGGGAAATTCAGTTAATGGGGGACCTAATGTGCTTCACTAAATAACCTAGAGGATTTTTAAAAAAGCTCACTCTTCCTTTCTAGTTTGGGAAAAGGGGAAGGAAATGTAGAAAATAATACTAAACAAGGTGATGAGCCAAATTTTTTACAATATTTTAGAAACCCTAACAAGTTCTTAATTCTGATAAATTGAACACATAATACCACAAACCCTTCATTGTTGAAAGGAGTTCAAAAAATTAAGGCTTATATGAGAAAAAATAAGTCTTTTAGATCCTTTTGTAGGAAGCACTCATAAAGGTTCAATAGAATATGGTAAAATTGAGATCAAATACGATGCTTCAAATCCTTACAGAACTATTTTTCCCCAAATAGCATAGTATGAGATCTAACACAAGTTAAAAATAAATGAAATATTATCAAAACTTGATCCACTTCATTGTAGGCCTGAGTTAGAGAACATAAAAGCTAAAAATAAGAATTAATTATCAAGACTATATCTGAAATATAAAAATGACAGAGAGCATGGATATCTATTAACAAAGAATAAAAATGTAAGATAAAGGACATATAGGCATAGTATAATACATCTCCTTCTTTCTATTACTTGATCTGAAAAACAATACAAAATATCTGCTAAGGTTATATAACTAATTCCAATAGTTATCTTTAAAATTAATTACAAAACTAATATAGGGCAGCAAAGCTTTGGAAGAAATCTCCACTTCCTATCTTTTTTTTCTCCTATTTGAATTATTTTGAGAGGCTTGGAAATTCCCTTTTATAAGATAAGTGAAGAAAAAAAGAAAAAATAACTCTTTGCCACCTAAACAAAAGCCCTAATAGGTGGAAACAACATTTTTCCCAAAATCCCTATCAAAGATCATATCAGATTATGGAAATTTGGGAAATAAAATTTGAGCTTCTTCATCTGGTAAACTGTGTAACCACTATAGTCAATCTTGAAATCTAAGAGCTACTAAAAAATATTCTATATCAGAGAAAAATTGTGGCTTCATGAAAGCTTTTATTGGAAAAAAATATGATCTAATTGTTTGTGAGAAGCAATGGCATCACTGAGTGGGTACTAGTATCTGGGGTTTCTTGGAGAAGGAAAAAATCATTAACACCTAGAAACGCTTTACAACCATTTTTACTCAACACTTTAAATCCTTGTCTAACAAAAATCAGGTCACATGGCATAGTGGTAGGGATTTCTCAAAACTTTACTGAGCTGCTTTATGAAAAACCCCACGGAGCAGCCACCTGTCTCACTCCACATCTGATAGTGATGTGATAAAAGCTACACAACCACTACATAGCATAATTGCATGCTTTTTAAGAAAATGAACCTCACGACCTTTACAAAAATGTGCCAACATGACATGTGGCTAGGATGATAGCAAAGATAAAAATATGGTAATAGCACGAAAATTTCGAGACCCAAAATATTAGAGATAACATTTAGAAAGGTTTTTAGAGTGAATAAAATCTCTACAAAAACTTTAGATAGTTATGAACAATTGAAGCCATTGAGTTTATGGAAACTAGCCATGAAATTCCTAGCTTCACCTTGAACAAGTTAGACAAAATTATCATAATTTTTTTTGTAGAGACAAATTTACATTTGATAAAGATACATAGAGAAATGGATCTAAAAGGGGAGAGAGAAATATGTTGGAAGTCTAGAGATGTTGGATTTTCTTGTGAGTTTCTTGGGTGTTGTCATTGATGTCAACCCCTTGTATAAAGAAAAATTTTGAATTTTTTTGGTGTTGATGGTGTTAAACCACAACATTAGAGTTGTTAGAAGTTTGGATTTGTTGGTATTATCATCAACACAATATTCTTGGGTTTTTCATTCATGTCCTAGTTCAGTATAGTTGCAGAGCTTGTTGGTCTAACTTGTGTTCGAGGAAATTAATGCAGTTGGAAAGTGTTTTAGATGTGTTGCAAAGATGTTAGTAATTTTTTCATGATGTTGGTTCATTTGGTTTCCAAGTGCTTTCGAGAAAATTGGAATAAAAGAAAGTTTAGTGTGACAAAGTTGTGTTCAGTGTTTTTCTCGACATTTATTCATGGCTGAAGATGTTCCCATACAATTTGGACATGTTGATCAAAGGTGTTCAAATATATTATATCCATATTTTTAGGTTTTGGATCATTCTTCAGTAGAAGATGTGTTTGACAATATGTTTGTCTGGTGAAACATGGTGTCTAGGAGAAATGAGATTGCTCCACATTTTTCCATAGTGAAGGTTATCTTAGTGTTGCAAATTTGGGAAAATGCTTATATTTTTTGTATCTACATTCCCTTCAAGTTTTAGGTGTGAATTTGTTTCACAAAACTGTTTTATGTGTTGGGTGTTTGTGCTAGTATATCTAGTTGCATAGAATGAAGGTGTTCTTGAGTTTCAGGTGGTTATAGTATTCATACAAAATATTCTGAGATGATGTATGAAGAGTGTGGAATTTTTTTGTGTGGTCCACAAGATGTTTATATATCTTGAAAGGTGTGTTTGGTATTTCTTGTTAGTGTTAGTGCAGGTTTGGCCAACCTGGCATGCCAGTGCTAATTATGTAGGATAATTGTTGATTGAGGAAGTGTTGAGAAGTGTGTTTGTTTAGATTTGGTTTTTAATTAAGTAGTGGTGTGGTTTTTCTTCACTTCTTTATATTGTTGAAGTGTTTGGTACTGGCCTACTTGGTGTTACATGATTGAGGTGTATACATTTCATTAAGGATGACCCAATTGAGATTGTTTTAGGTCATATAGGGTATAAAGGAAAGGATAATTATTGTTTGGATAATGTGTGAAGAGTGTGTGATGAAAAAGATGCATAGAGCAGAAGGTGTCTACATTTTAGTCCATTTGATGAGTTGTTTGTGCTTCAATGTAACTATACCTTTGACATACGAGAGATGCATTTTTAGCAGTTCAAATTGGAAATGAGCCACCCCTTCTTTCTTATTTCTTCTGGATAGTGAGTTCTTTAGTAGTGAGCCACTGACAGTGAGCTTTTCTTTATCTTTCTAGGAAGCGAGCCCTTAGCAGTGAGCCTTATTGTATTTGGTGTTGAAATTCATATATTAGTGAGATAATACTCATTGTGGTTTTTCCCTTCTCGGGATTTCCACATAAATTTGGTGTTCTTATGTGTTTAATGTACTTTACATGCTTACATTTTGTTAATGCATTGTAAGTGTTTAATGGTGGATAAGGGCTTAAGAACTAATGTAGATCTAAATGTTAATGATGGCTTTTGATGTTTTAAAAAGTATACAACTTATTCACCCCTCATCTCTATTCTCTTGTGCATCTAAAGATTGGTATGAGAGCCATGGTTCCTAAGAAGAAGCTTAACTTCTTGAGGTAGATGTAGATAGTGGAAAAGAAAGGTGTCAAAGCTCACTTATTCGATGGAACAAATTTTACCTATGAGAAAGCTAGGATGAAATCTTTCTTAGTCTCCCTTAGATTTGGTGTTTGAAAATTTGTTGAAAGAGGTTATACTATTCCTATAAATGGACCATCAGCTAATGATGATATCAAGGCATACGAGAATAATGGAAAAGCAAGGAATGAAATCCTGAGTGGTCTTATTGATTCAGAACTTGTGAAGGTTATAAACTACAAGTCTACTAAAGATGTTTGGATAAAGTTGGAAGGAATATATGAAGGAGATGACAAGGTAAAACAAGCAAAGATGTAGATCTAAAAAGCCAAATTTGAAACCCTAAGGATGTGTGAAGATGAAGATATTATTGTCTACATGCTCAGATTTGAGGAACTTGTCAATTCCATCAATGGTCTTGGTATAAAGTTGGATGAAAGTGATGTTGTGAAAAGGGTATTAAGAAATATACCTAAATATTATAATTGTTGGCAACACAAGGGAAGAAAACTAAGAGGGGGGGTGAATCAGTTGTCACAAAAATTCAAAACTTATTAAGTTTATTAACCTTATTCTTAGATCTGATTAATAACCATGAAAGCATAAATCAACATCACATAAAAAACACACATAACACCAAGATTTTTTACGTGGAAAACCTGTTAGGGGAAAAACCACAGTGGAGGTCAGTCCACAAGATTATACCCTGTTAAAAGTATAAAGAAATGAAATGGGGAATGCACATGCATTCAAGTACACTACCTAGAGCTCACTGCTTAATTACAACACGGCTCGCTGTCCAAGGAAGACACACTATCTTATATAAACATTTGGATTAGATCCACAGGGATTTGAATTGAGAAAATAGCATCTAATAATGCTTGATTATAGTTCTGGTTAAGCACATGAACACTTCTTCACTCTTATTCTCTCTTCTTAACTCTTCTACTTTGCCTTCAAATGATTTAGAACATTATTCATGCAGATACACATTTTACATACTTCAAATGAAGTAAACAATCACTCATATATATTAGCAACAAGAAATTACATCGCTTCATGTTGGCTTCAACAAAATAATTAAATGAATATAAACTATCAGCCCAAAACAATAACAATTATTAATGTTTGAATCAACCTAAGTTGGCCACAACATAGTGAAGACCCAAAACAACATCCTCGAACATGAACAACCTTCAAAAACTATTCCTCAAAGATGCACAACACGCTACCATCATCTAGTCGGCCAAGAACATGAAAAGCATGAACATGCAAGAGAAAATCACCAATCATGAGCACAATGATCAATACAGACATGCAACACAAATATAGAATGATCTAGAAAAGTCCAAAAACATCATGAATCACCAGAGAAGCATCCACAACAATTGAACTAACTAAATCCACATTATCTTCATTCAGGAACACCAACTGAAGTAACATAAAATCTATTAGAATACAAATCTTCATAACTCGATCAAATCTTCATGCCGATATGTGAAAATCAACATGGATAAACTAGATATACTCAAAAAGAAACCCTTTATTCCAAAAACTCTAATCATATACATACTGAACTCACCAATAGATTGAACTTCACTTCACAACTAGCAAGTTGCAACTCATTTCATTACAATTTTCTCAATATCCTTCGACATATACAACCTCTAGTGAATTAATGCTAATAGTGTTGACATCAATGACAACCACATATCAGAAACACAACCACAACATCCAACAATCTCCCCCTTTGGCATTGATGGAAACACATGATGTGAAAAACACCATCAACACAACTATCTCTTAGCACTTACTCCCCCTTAGGTTTTGATTCTTTTCTCCTCAAATATTTCACATGATCTTCTCCCCACAAGGTTTTTTCACATGATCTTCTCCCCCTTTGACATTAATGAAAAATATCTCTAAGCTCTGAACCACATATCTGAACATCTGAACATCTGACTACTCCCCCTAAGTAGCAGCCACCACAACATCAATCCATATCAAGATATGACTATGAAATGCACAAACTGATGCAAAGAAATGCATCTTATTTCTGATTAGGAAGGGTAATCACCCCTAACTTCCCTTTGAGATACTCAAAAGTATCCTTAGGAAATAGCTTGGTAAAGATGTCTGCAATCTACTCTTTAGTAGGCACATACTCCAATCTGACTTCCTTTTCACTCACCTTCTCTCTCAAAAAGTGAAACTTGATAGATATATGCTTGGTATTTGAATACAACACCATATTCTTAGAAATTTTAATAGCACTTGAATTATCACATAATATAGCAATTGGTTCATCATACAAAACTTTGATATCTTTCAACATCTCCTTCATCCACAATACTTGAGTACAATTGTTAACAACAACAATGTATTCTGCCTCTATAGTAGATAAAAAAATGGCATTCTATTTTTTACTTAACCATGAAATTAGCTTCTTATCCCAGAAAAATTCACCACTACTAGTACTTTTTTTTCCATTCACATCTCCTACCCAATTAGCATCAGTAAAGGAACTCAAGGTAATATCATCATCTTTAGGATACCACAGCCCAAAATTAACTATTCCCTTCAAGTATCTAAAAATACTTTTCACATCTGTCACATGAGATTCCTTAGGATGAGCTTGAAATCTTGCAACAATACATACAACATTCATGATATCAGGCCTAGTTTGAGTTAAATAAGGCAATCCACCAATCATTGATCTATATCTAGTCTAATTTTCCTTTGGAGAATCATCATCTATAACTGTCAACTTACATCTAGTCACCATGGGTGTACCAACTGGCTTTGAATCTTCCATACCAAACTTCTTCAACAATTCTTTCACATACTTGGGCTGAGATATAAAGATCCCTTTATCTAATTAAATAATTTGTAATCCCAAAAATAATTTCATCTCTCCAATCATAGACATCTCAAACTCAATTTTCATCTCATCAGTAAACTTCATGCACAAACCATCATATCCTCCAAAAATGATATCATCAACAAAGACTTCCACAATCAAATATTTATCATCATCAATCTTGAAATATAGATTACTATAAGCAGTACCTTTACTAAAAATCAAAGCTTCAAAAAATACTTATCCAATCTAGCATACCATGCTCTAGGGGCTTGCTTGAGTCCATACAAAGCTTTCTTCAACCAACACACCATATCTCCCTTATCAGTCAACTAAAATCCATCAAGTTGCTCAACATACACTTCTTCTTCCAATTCACCATTAAGAAATGCTAACTTGACATCCATCTAGTAAACCTTGTAGTTCTTGTAAGCAACATAAGTAAGAAATAATCTCACAGCCTCACTTCTAGCAACAAGGGAAAAAGTTTCTTCAAATCCAATTCCTTCCATTTGAGAGCATCCTTTACACAACAATCTTTCTTTGTTTCTAACAACTTCACCTTTCTCATTTATTTTGTTTCTAAAGACCCATTTAGTTCCAATTACATTTTTATCCTCAGGTCTATGAACAAGAATCCATGTATCATCATTCTCAATCTATAGCAGTTCTTATTTCATTGCTTCAACCCAATGTTCATCTTTACATTTTTCAATCACACTAGTAGGATTAGTCTTTGAAATCAAATAGTACTCTTCTACAATTTTTCTCCTAGTCTAGACACCTTTATTCTTATTACTTGTGATATGATCTTTTGAATGATTCAATCTTACATACCTCAATGTCTAAGGATGTTCTTCAACTTTAGGCTCTTGTGTTCTCTCCTTTGCACTTTCACGAGTTTCTCCTTCCTCTTGATCTTCTTGATTCACTAGAATGATTTGCACTTGATTTGAAATTTTCACTTTCTATCCTTTCTTTGTACTATCATTTTAATCATCTAAATCATATCCACAAGTTCTAGATGGTCTAGCTATGTCTTCATCAACCTTAACACTAGCACTTTCAACCAGTTTCCTTAATCTCTTATTGTAGCACCAGTAGGCCTTGCTTTTAGTAGAATAACCCAAGAATATTCCTTCATCACTCCTAGCATCAAACTTTCGTATATCTTCATCTCTTTTGATAAAGCACCTACTTCCAAAGATTTTGAAATATCTAATAGTAGGTTTGTGACCATACCATAGCTCATAAGGGGTCTTACCAGTATCACCTTTGATTTGTACCCGGTTGAGAGAGTAAACAGTAGTACTCATAGCTTCTCTCTAGTAGATATGAGGGACATTTCCTTCCAACGTCATAGTTCTAGTAGCTTCTTCAATTTTCTTGTTCTTCCTTTCCACAACTCCATTTTGTTGAGGGGTCCGTGGTGTAGATAATTGTCTCTTTAACCCATGTTTTTCACAAAAATAATTAAACTCACCATAAGTGAATTCATTGCCTCTATGTGATCTCAGACATTTAATCTTCAGAACTATCTCTATCTCAACCATAGCCTTAAAGATCTTGAACTTCTATATAGCTTCATATTTCTCCCTTAAGAAAGTAACCCACATCATTGTAGAATAATCATCAATAAGCAACATGAAATACATGTAACATTTCAGACTTCTGACCCTAGAAGGACCACACAAGTTAGTATGCACAAGCTCCAACAATTTATTTGAACAATGTTTTTTGCTCCAAAACAAAATTCTAGTTTTCTTTCCTAACTGACATTCCTTGCATATGGCATTAGTAGGTTTCACCAACTTAGGAAGATTTCTCACAGCCTTAGTATAACTTATCTTGATAATGTTATCAAAGTTAACATGACACATTCTCCTATGCCATAACCACCTTTCATCAACTTGAGCAATCAAACTTTTACTAGCAACACTCAAGTGAAAGATATTACCTTTTGTTTTTGTTCTTGATGCAATCACATTTCTAGAGCTCAATATTCTACACTTTCCATATTTGAACTGAAGATTGTATCCCTTATCAACCATCTATCCAAGACTTAAAATATTATGCTTCAAACCTTCTACATATAGGACATCATCAATATTATGCTTACCATCAAGAGAAATGCATCCTTTACCATAGATCACACTAGCTATATTATCACCAAATCTCACTACACCACCATCATACTTTTCCAAGCTTACAAACTTACGTTTATCTCATGTCATATGATGAGAGCATCCACTGTCAATCACCCATTCATCTTTCTCTTCAACTCGAGCATCTAGGGCTTTCTCCACATTTGTACAACTAGTAGATTCAGCAGACATGAGATTATTTTCCTTGATAGCAATAAATACCCATTCATCATCACTCACATTCCCTTTATCAGATTCATCATCTGTCACACCTTCATCAGCAGCATAATAATGCTTCCTTTTAAATTTAGGCTTGTTATGTTTTTGTTTAGGGGATCTTTCTGGACACCTTGATGCAAAATGACCTATCTTATTTCAAGAAAAAACATTTAAGAGGCAATTTTCCTTCATACTTACCTTTTCCTCTCACTACTCTTTCGACAATAAGTGTTTCTAGCTCTTCTAGCTCTCTTTCTTCTTCTTCGATCTATTTCATTTCTTCCTCATAATTGAATGTATTTCTAGATGAACTTTCACCTAGATCATATCTTTGTTTATCTCTTCCGGAAGTAGTAGCCTTGAATGCAGATTCTACCTTAGCAAGGGCATCACCAAATTTACTCAACTCAAAAGTAGTAAGCTTACCTATCAACATCTCTCTGGTTATATTTGTTATAGTTTGGAGCTCCTGAATAGCAATAATTTTGACTTTGTATGAAGCAAGAAAGGATCTAAGCACTTTAGCAACAATCTCTTATTCGTCCAACTATCCACTAGCACATCTAATACCACACACAAGTTCATTCACTCTTTGCATGAAAGTAGTAATGTTTTCATACTCACACATTCTCAACATTTCATATTTCCCTTTCAAACTTTGCAACTTAGCAATCTTCACATTAGCATCACCTTCATACAAAGTTTCCAAATTTTTCTAGATTTCATAAGTAGTCTTCAGATCCATAACATTAGAGATCTCAGTATTAGTCAAAGTGCTCAACAATTCTTCCTTAGAATTGATATTGTATTCAATATCTCTAATCTCAGAACTAGTAGTAGGACCATTCTATGGGATAACATACCTATAACTTGTAATTCTCTAGTAGGGTTCACCAATGCATCTTAGATGACACTCCATTCGAGTCTTCCATAGAGACTAATTTGTTCCATTAAATCTCAGACTATCCTTCTTGTATGTCATCATCCTAGATCACCTCAAGCTATTAAAATTCTTCCAAGGAACCTACTCTGATACCAATTGTTGGAAACACAAGTGCAGACAACTGAGAGGGGGGGTGAATCAGTTGTGAAATAAATTCAAAACTTATTAAATTTACTAACCTTAATCTCAGATCTGATTAATAACCATGAAAGCATAAATCAAAAACACATCAGAAACACACATAACACCAAGATTTTTTATGTGGAAACCCTGTTAGGGGGAAAACCATGGTGGAGGTCAATCCACAAGATTATACCCTATTAAAAGTATAAAGAAATTAAATGTGGAATGCACATGCATTTGAGCACACTGCCTAGAGCTCACTTCTCAATTACAACAAGGCTCACTACCCAAGGAAGACAAATTGTCTTATAGAAACATTCAGATTAGATCCGCAGGGATTTGAACTAAGAAAATAGCATCTGCTAATGCCTGATTATAGGTTTGGTTAAGCACATGAACACTTCTTCACTCTTCAAATCTGCATTTGAATGATTTAGAGCATTATTCACACACACACACATTGGACATACTTCAAATGAAGTAAAATATCGCTCATATATATCTGCAACAAGAAATTGCATTGCTTCATGTTGGCTTCAACAAAATAATAAAATGAATATAAATTGTCGGCCTAAAACAATAACAATTATTAATGCGCATCAACCTAAGTTGGCCACAATATAGTGAAGACCCAAAACAACATCCTTTAACATGAACCACCGTCAAAATCTATTACTCGAAGATCCACAACACACTACCATCACCTAGTCGGCCAAGTACATGAAAACCATGAACACGCAAGAGAAAATCACCAATCGCAAGTGCAATGATCAATTCAAACATGCAACACAAATAGAGAACAATCTAGAAACATCCAAAAACATCATGAATAACTAGAGAAGCATCCACAACAACTGAACTAACTTAAATCACATTATCTTCCTTCAAGAACACCAAATGAAGTAACAAAAAAACTTTTAGAATACAAATCTTCATAACTCGATAAAATATTCATGCAGATATTTGAAACTCAACATGGATAAACTAGATATACTCAACAAGAAACCCTTTAGTCCACAACCTCTAATAATTAACGTACTGAACTCTCCAACAGACTAAACTTCACTTCACAACTGACAACTTGCAACTCATTTCATTACTGTTTTCTCAATATCCTCGACATATACAACCTCTAATGAATTAATGCTAATAATGTTGACATCAATGACAACCACATATCAACAACACAACCACAACATCCAACAATAATCATAAAGTTTTTGCTATTGAGGAAGCTCAAAATTTGATAATTATTCTAGAGATTAGATGTTTGGTGTTCTAACTTCTTTTGAAATGAGAGAGTTTGGTCAAGATACTACAAGAAAGGAAACTACTTTTAAAGTATACAAAGTGGAAAAAGATGATGGTTCAAATCTAGATGATCTTGATGAGGTAGAAGCAAAATTTGTGGGGAGATTAAAAAAGGGTACTATAAAATACAAAGGTAAGCTACCTTTCAAAAAAATTAGTTGTGAAAAGATCAAGATCATTATGCATCTAAATTTCCAATTAAAGTTACTAATGAAAAAAAAAGGATCATAAGGATAAATTTGTCAAGAAGACTTATAATGTTAAAAAGGAAATTAGTGTTTTTGATGATGAAGAATTAGATTATAAGAATGAAGACAGTGATTGATTCTTGTTCATGGCTCTAAATATTTGAACCAATTCTACTAATCTTGAAAGATCTGTGAAGGAAAGTGCTCCAGAAATAGGTCATAACATTGAAGGAACTATGTTGACAACTTTCCATGCTAGAGAAGAGAAGAATTGCTAGATCATTGACAATGGATGCTAAAATCATATGACATGTGATAAGAGTAAGTTTTTTTAGGCATGATGATAGTGGTCTTGCTATGTTTGGTGATGATACGCATGCTAAGGTCTATGGAAAAGGTTCAATTAGTTTTGATGGAAAGTATAATATAGATGATGTTATTTATGTCAAGGGTCTCTGACATAATCTTTTAGGTGTTAGAAAAATGTGTAGAAATGAATATGATCTTGTATTTTAGAATGGTGGATGTGAAATTACAAAAGGAAGCTCTAGCATTCTGGTTTCTTTTAGAACAAGGACAAGAGGTAATGTCTATTAACTCAAAGCTAATGGTGTAAAGTGCTTTATGTTGTTGGTATATTGTTGTCATTGATATCAAAAGGAGATTTCTATGTGATATCTTACATGGGAGATTGTTGGCTTGATGTCACGATCAGTGGATCAATTTCTTAAAAAATGGTGCAGAAGGATGAAAAGAAGAGCATGACGTTACAATATTGAAATGTTGCTTAACAAGTTATAAAGTTGTCATAAATGTTGTCACAATTTTGCAGAGGTGGATTCATGATGTTTGAGGTCAAATCAGTATGCAGATTTGATATGGCTTTTCTAATAGCTTCTCAAAAAAATGTTTTGTAGGTCATGAGAGTGTGTGATGGATTCAAAAACAATTTATATGTGCTCTCGATCAAATTTAGGGCTTGTTGATAAACCCTAAGGGTTACAGTCATGGTGATGAACAACATTTCTATTTTGATGTTGACTCTCTCTTGGGATTTTTTGAGTGTTTAAGTGATAACTTAAGCCATTGAGGTCATCTATGCAATTGACCCCCTTTCCTAGTAATATAGGCCAAGCAGATATTCACAACTATAAAGTTTCCCATGTCACAAGAAAAATATTTTTCCTCATTGTGATCAATGGCTATGGTTGAGGCTTGAAGATTGATGACTTCCCTACCATCCCATTGCATATGTGGTGGGTTCCCATTTATCCCTGTGGGATAACAAGGAATGGTGGAGATCAAGTGATGATGATCAAATGCTGCTCCTGGAGTGTATGGTGGGACCAGATAAAGTGTGAGGTGACTTGAGTGGATGGTGACATGTGAATATAGGTAGCACTGAATGGTTGGTTGATATGTCAATTCAAATCATTATTTTAAATTGCACAATGTTGACAATGATGATAGATGGAAAATTAGCTCACCAACTAGCTTAAGATTTGGTGGGCCCATGTCTTTAGCTTACAGGATAGCGGGCTTGTGATGTGTGTATTGGTGGACCCCACACTATGCATGGTGTATGTGATAGAGATCAACGATGATTATTAAATGGGTCTTTAATTTGATGATTGTGATTTAAAGTTGAGCAATATATGTGGATTGTCAGATAATGGCACGAAGAATGGAGATCAATGGCCCAAATTTAAAATGGTGATTCTTAATGGCTATGTCTATGTGAATGAGGGTTTTTCCTAAGATGGGGACGTTGAGAAGAATTTAATTGGTTCAAATACATGAGTGACCAATATAATGGAATATTTGATGTGGTAGGCTATGGAACATAATGCGATAGCAATTGAGATCAAAATCCGATCAAAAAAATAAGGGAATGCAATAAATGCTTATCAATTTCTAGGGTTTTACAAGTTATTATACTAAGAAAATTCATTGAACTTGTACAACACAATGATTGTGTGAGTGGCTCAAAGAAGATAATGTGTATACCCTAGTAGAAGATCTAAATAGTATGGATGAATCTCGAGGCAATTGTTGCAGGTTGGTGAAGGAGATACAAAATTGAAAATCACATTTTAGCTAAGGTGATAACATCAGGTGAATATAGTGAAAAGTACATTACTAATAATGTACTGAGCTTTTTGAGGTGGAAAAAGAATGCAATAAAAATAAAAGGAGAGTGTAGAGAAAAATATAGAGGGTGCATAGGAGATAACTAGGTTGCAGAGGTTGCAACAAGGTGTTGAGAAATTGCAAATTAGGTTAGAACAATGAATTGTGTTCCATTGAAAAAATTATAATAGCTTATATTATAAATCTGATTGGTGGGTTCCATCAGGTATTTGGGTAGGTGCTTAGAGTAGGGAGTGGGTTCTTCCTTGGAGTAGATGATCCTAAAACTAGGGGACTAATATCTCCTTAGGGTTGGTTCCCTTAAAATTTGTAAGAAAACTTTTGATTGTGAGGCTGGATTAGGACAATAGCTCCTAACAGCATTTCTCACCATGGTTTTTCCCATCCTTAGTTTCCACATACATCCTATGTTATTTTATTTTTTTTATGCATTTTTTTGTTTCTACATATTAATTTTTAATCTGCACTAAGCGTGGTTTAGAGGAATTAGTCTGCACAAAAGTTTTAAGGGCTATTTTAAAAGTAATATATTGATTCACCCCTCCCATCTTAGTAGATTGTTGTGTTTCAAAATATGTCTCTTGAACTAATGAAAGTTGGCTATGGAATAGAAGAATGGGTCACATCAATTTTGATAGCCTAGCAAGGATAAGTTCTCTTGATGCTGTGAGAGATTTACCAAAGATTACAAATCTTATCAATGCAATATACAAAGAATGTCAAATTGGAAAGAAAACAAAGGCAAGATTCAACACAAAAGAATATTTTAACATAGGTCCCTTGGAGTTAGTGCATAAATATCTATGTGGACCTAATAGAACTAGAAGCTCATGTGGTGAAATGTATTTCATGTTATTAATTGATGATTATTTTAGAATGCCTCGTTACATTTCTCAAAGAAAAATTAGAAGCTCTAGAAAAGTTTAATTAATTTAAGTTTATGGTTGAGAATGAAATGAATCTAAAAATCAAATGTTTGAGTTTTGATAGAGGTGGTGATTTTACTTCAGATGAGTTTAAAAATGTAGAAAGAATTTGAAATATGAATGTGTGGGGAGATGAATTTATTCCTTGATTTATAGATCAATTTCAATCAAAGAAAGGTATATTCATAAAAAAGTCTAAGTATGTTAAGGAATTATTGAATAAGTTTTGAATGGATGACTCTAAACAGGTATGTACTCATATGGTTACTAGCTATAAGTTAAGAAAAAATGATGAATCTCCTAAAATAGATCAAAGAAAGTATAGATCAATGGCTAGTGGACTATTATATCTTAGTACTACTAGACTAGATATCATGCATTCAGTTTGTGTTGTGGATAGATTTTGTTGATCATTAAAGATTTTGGATCTCTAAATATCCTTAGGGGAAATTCAATGAGTGGGGGACCAATTTTCACCTCACTGAATGGCCTTAGAGATTTTTATAGAAAGTCAACACTTCTTTATGTTTTGGTGAAAAAGGTAGAAAGAAATGCGAATAAAACATAAAGATGGAAATGCACCACATCTTTTACAACACTTTAAACCTTAATTATTCCTTATAACTAATATGATAGACACAAAATGTCATAGACCCTTCATTGTTGGGAAGAGAATGAGCAAAAAATTCTAAAGAAAGTATAGTGCAGTATTTCAAATATCCTCGTGGGAAGCATCCATTAAGGTCCAATCAGACATAAGAAAAAGTCTAAAGATTAACAGAAATATTTCAAAATTTATAGAATCCTTCCTCTTTTACAACATAATATGGAAAATGGCATGCCTTTTATAGAAAATGGAAGAGTCCAATTGACATGATCTAATTTTAGAAAGATAGCATTAAACATAGAAGCTTAGAAGCATGTGAATTAGTTACCAAACTATCAACTCAAAACTTTTAACATAGTGTCTTCAATATGAATGAAATATAAAATGGAAATTTGACAAAGGCCATATCATGCACAATTTCAAATATTTCTCCCAAATAGATCGAGCTTCTATGATATATAAAATGAAAAAAAAGGCTGGATGCCAATCCAATGATAGTTTGATTTAAATATAACATGCCAAAGAGAAATAAGTAGTATTCTGTAAAGACCTTCCTACTTCTAAAAAGATATTACTCCCTGAAAAAGTGTCTATTATCTTTGAAAATATGTTCAAAGAAAAGATTCTAGAAATTTTTAACTAAATGCTACCAACACCTATTTATAGCCAGAAGAAGAGAACACCGCCATAAACATTCCAGAAGTAGAAACTGATAGATGCCTGAACTTGATAGCTCACAATCTAATCTAAGATCTTGATTACATTGTAGCAATCTGTTCTCATTGAGTATCAACTGCTTCATTAAATGATTTTATATATTTAGTGAAGATACAATGATAGAAGAAAATTATATTTTAAACACAACCTGGCAATAATTTGCTCGATCAACTATGGAGGTTAATGATGTTGACTCGAAGGTTTTGCCCTGAAAGTAAGGTGCCCGCCACATTCTCCAACAAAATCTACCTCAAAAGACCATTTCATGGAAAATAAAAAATTGTCCGATGAAGATAGATGACGTGTCCAGTGAGTGGATGATTTCAAACATGTGAGTGGATTTCAAGAAAATCCCTGCTAATCTGACACCTATCTTGATTCACACTCAGAAGGAGAATGATATATATATATATATATAAAGTTGTGCAGCCACCACATGGTGCATTGCACACCTTTATGCAAGAGCAATCTTCATTCTTTGGGCATGGATTCAACCTAAAGTGGAAATGAAGTAAGGACCGAAAACCAAAAAATGTTCAAAGGAAAAATGTATTTACAGTTCTAGTGACTCACAAGGGGCCTTCGCTTGCGGAGGCACAAAGATAGGCCTCTAGTAATTCTTGGAGTTTTAGGAAAGCAACGTGCTAGGTTTCCAAATCTAGATTAGTGTGCATGATAATGGTGTGTAGAGTCTAATATGCTTGATCCAGATAAAGGACTTCTTTAAAAGAAACCCCTCCCCACCTTGATTAAATGACCCCGATGTGGTAGTATAATCGAGAAAGGGGAAGGATTTCCTTCTTGATTTCCTCAACAGTTGGTGATGGGCTTAGACCTACTTGAGTGATGTGGAAGTTCAGATTTTGAGCCTGATTGCATCAACAATCTACTCGATTGTCAACACTCCTCCATGTGATGAGAAAAGGGCAGGAAATCTGGATTCAAGTAGAATTTTGAACTCAATCTTGACCTAATTGACCTTTTTATTCAACATTGCTTGAAAATTTTTACTTTCCAATGTGGCCTTTCGGTAGGTGATGAATTGGCTTTCTTTCTTTGAGGCCATCCTTTGGTCAGTAATTTTGATGTCTCTTAAAGCCTCTTTGGTTGCTTTACATATTTTTGAGATCAAGCTCCCTAATTCCTCAGCCTAGGTGGTCTATGTGTGGAGAATTTATTTGACTACTGAGCCAACCTTCTTGTCTAACTCTTGTGTATCCTTTAGAAACTATAAGACTCATTTTAAGGCCATGATCGCAACTATGATCCTCTCCCAATGAGTGGATATTAACCTTTTTTAATATCAAAAGGTCTTGAATCCCTGTACTGCAACCAATGCCTACTGGAATTGGGACTCTCTTTCCTTTATTGTTTCCTCCAACTAACTCTTTTCCTGGAGACCACTTGTAAGCTCAAAGCTTAGTTTTCCGATCTCCTTGTCACAAGTCTACAAAATAGACTTGATGTCCTGATTTTCTTGTTTCATCCTTTCTCTTTTTTCTTGGGCCTTCTGAAGATTTTTGGAGTTTCGAGATTGGATGATATCTATTTCCTTCTCCATATCCTCTTTTTCCTAATCCAACATCCATTTTAATGGAGCTTCCAAAAAATTTCAATTTTTAAGCAACCCATGAACCTTGTCCCCATATGCGAGTAGTGTTTTGGCTTTTAAAAGCCTTCAATTTTTCTAAAACCACGTTGAACTACCTTGCTGATTTCCATTCCCTTAAGTCATTACTTGAGCTATCATATGTGTTTGCATACCAACTCCTTTGACTTAGATTTTCGGTCACCTAGTTGATCATCGACTTTAGTTATTTCCAAAATTTTGGTCTAAATTTTTCCCCAATAAATTAGGCTTAAGCCATTAGTCTGCAAGGGTCAAATCATCATTGGCCTAATATTGGCCCCTTATTTAATGCTAACCTTGTCATGTATGTAGCTTTAGCAATATGAGACCTTGAGAAGTGATCTTGACTATTCCTCGCTAGCTCGCGAATGATAAATGTTGGTTGGTTATGCAGTGCGAGAATGGAAAGATTAAGATGCAGGTCCTAATTGAGCATTAATGATTGTTATCATCACATTGTTCAATAAATAAATGCTGAAAGTTGCTATTTCTTCCATCACAATTATTTTTCAAGTCTTTGAGTTTGTGCAAAGAGCCAAGGTTATGAGTGTAGATATTCTAGTGGAAGGATAAAAAGGTTGGTACTTCATCTGTTCCTATGCAGAGGTCTATTCAGCTTAATTCACAGAGGTCTTGTGATGAGGACCTAGAGAAAAGACAATGCACTCATGATGATACCCAAGGAAAGGGACTTGTATCTATCGCTACTAGATGCAACTATTATCTCAAAGGCCAATTTGCAAGCTCGGAGGCAGCAGGAGCAAAAGGAGAAGAATTTGTTGGGCCCTCCAGCAGAACTCAACAAAAGCTTTGATATGGTCATGTTTCTTTTGGATGACAAAAATCTCCCATCGACATCACGAAAAACTCATCATAAATCAAAATAGAGATGGATTCTAGCTACCGTCAGTATCTCAAGACCTTGGGTCGAGCTCCATGCCCTAGGGTTGAGGTATTGTCTGTTCCACCTCTAGTGGTCAGAACTCCAAGCGGGCGTGATGGGGCCATGCTGAAATGAGATAGGGATGAGGAAGGAGTCGAGGTTTCATCTCCAACCCTTGCTATGACACAAAGTGGGTGTGTGTACCCTGTTTTGTGTGCTGGTGGTGGAAGGTCTTTTGGGTAATGAAAAAGGTGATGGTGAGATGAAAATTTTGTGGTGATTGATAATTTCTATGGCGGTTGTTTTCTCTCTATGCGCATGGCCACTTTTTGAGGTGTTGGATGATGACTATGTTCCCTCATGGTAAGTATGGATGTCAGAATTGATACTTACATGGCATTCAAAAAAAAAATGGTGGAACTTTACTTATCCTCAAGGCAGTTGTTGCAATGGTGATTTCCCTAGTTTAATGTAATTAGCATATGGGGAATTTTGAAATGCAATTGAAATTCAGACTGAAATGAAATTTTCTATCGTAATTACATTTCGAGCTAGAAGCTTGTATGGTCCCTTGTTATATAAAAGGGAATTCATTGCTCGAATTCAAGGGTTCTAATTTTTGAGCCTTCAGGTCTAATATGTGAATGGGTAGAAATTGGAAGAATACCAGAAAATAAGATAGTGGAAATGTCTTGGTTTTGAACTCTGCATATGAAAATCTTAAATGGTTTTGTAGAAATTACTGATATCAAAGAAAATTCCATGGATAATACATCAACTCTTCTCTGTAAACCATTTTACAAGTTTTGAACGTAATATCAAGTATATTTTGTTTATTTTTGAATGTTTCATTTGAATGCATGCTTTCATTTTTGCTTTGGTTCAATGAATCAACTAAATGTTAAAATGAGATAATGAATTTGTGAAGATTTTCTTAGAATTTGGTAAGAAATGATATTTTATGTACAAAGACTTTTCACGATGCAAGTCATTATGGAAATAGTCCATAATTATCAGATTTAAAGAATTTTTATACGACAGGTTGTAAGATGCATGACTCCATTGCCCAATCAATGAGGACACTAGTCTATTTGTCTTGGTATTAGTCACTTGAGTGATAGTTATATATTGGACCATTGATTTAGGGTTAGAATACAAATATCTTAAAATTCATCTACAATAAGGCATGTGTGTGAGGTATTTTCCTTGTTCCTGGTAAATTGATGGATATTTTCTTGAAGATTAGCCAACCTTTGGGTGAATTAAGTTGTTTACCCTTCATAGGAGCTGATTTGTGATTTTCTATATCATTTCATTTGAGATATTCAAATGAAATGTTAGAAGGAATACCCTCCTAGGTCCCACAGAACCTAAAGTGAAGAAGATTTCAGTCCTTGACTGAATCTTGTCAATTGGCCATTCACTTTAAGGGTCTTGAATATAGGAGATGGCTACTCCTTAGAGATTCCTTAGGTGTACTATGAAAACACCAACAGAATGGTGACTCTACAAGGGAAATTCCCATTCTCCAAACGTAGATAAATTATAGAGTCAAAGAGTGAAGTGAATCTGAACGTCTTGTTCAGATATTGACAAATTCTTGAACCTGGAAAACAATCTAAGTGCAATAAAGATTAAAGGATTAGAATGTAGCTCTGCTATGGAAGATAGCCCAAAATGTGTATTACTTGTAAAGAAAATTCATCTCATTTGAAGTTATGTCCTCTAAAAGGAGGTGGCGACTCTGACTCAAGGGTATGTGTAGGATCATGGTGTGCCAAAAGTGGCAATATTATGGGTATTTGTAGGGTATGTGGCTGACAACTTTTTCTTCACCCAAAATTAATGAAACGAAAAGGGTTTTTAGAGGAGATTCTCAGCTTTCCAAGAATATAAATTATGATTTAATTTGAATTTAATAAATAATTATTATTCATTTTCTATTAGAATTACTACTAAAGTCCTAATCAATAGGCTGATTGAAAAACATCTATAACTTTCAAACGGTATCATATTTTTTGAATCCAAAACATGCTTCACATTCTAAGATTCACATACTATAGGATTAAAAAAAGAAAAATTAAATTTCATGAAGTTTTGACCAAGTTAAGGTGGTCAGACAGACGAGTTTTTATATTTTCTAAAAGTTGTAATAAAAAAATCATAACTAATTATTTACTTGGAAAAAAATTACAAAAAAATATGAATCACATCTGGACATGAGTCCTCTACTTATATAAAAAATCTTACAAAAAAATATTATCATTTTATTATGGTTAGGGTGGTCAGACAGACACCTACTTCTTATTTTTTCCCTGAAATTTAAATCTTGCTACATTGAAATTTCAAATTTTCACCATATATATTTTATTTATTTTTAAATAAACCTAGTATTTTAGAAACTACATTCAATTTTCTACAAATTCTATTCTTACATATTTTTGAAATAATATAGATAACTTATTCAAATATTTACGTCAAGTTTCCTAACACTAATTTTTCTGAATTTTTTGCCACTTAAGGGCCTATTTTTTGCATGATGATCCTGCACATACCCTCAAAGAACCTATTAAATCATACACCAATTAATTGGATCTGCAATTTTGAAGGAAAATGATAGCCACCCGCTACAAATTACCATCTAATTTCATAGAATTTGAAGAAATTAGAGCATGTTATTCATAAATTAGGATAAATTTCCCATGATCGAGATGTAAATGATCTAATGAGTGAATTAGCATTGGAATATTTGTAATAATTTAGCATGCTTTTATGTACAAGTTTAAATTGATGTGTTGTGATAAAAGAAGCATGTCAAATTGTTAGATCATAGGAAACATTTGTAAGAAATACATACACCAAGGGCTTAGGATCGAATTTGTAAAAGGGATTGATGTAGTATTATGTAATTTCCTAGTATATTCTAAATTCCTTTTCAAAAATTAAGGAGGAGTTGTCCATCTATGTCATCTATGTAAATATGGAAAAAAGCGTGCAAGATGAACATTCCTTGTCCCATCAAGGAAGTTTTAGTACTAATAGGTACAGGGCCCTTAGCTTTTGACAATATTTCTGGTTACCCCAATATAATACCGCCTAAGTTCATGAACAAAATACCAAGATTCAGTGGTGAAAAATCAAAATCAGCGAGTAGGCATGTGCAGGAATTTGCTGATGTGATGGGTGATTATGAAATAGACTCTGAAGATGTGGTAATGAAGCTATTTATTCAATCCTTGAAAGGAGATGAAAGAGATTGGTTCTCCTTTTTGCTAGTTTCTTTTGTACATTGTTGGAAAGAACTAAGGAAATCTTCATGGAACAGTTTGATGAAGGGGTAAATCCAAGTATTGCAAGAAAGAACTTCATGGAGATTTCCAGGGATAAGGATGAATTAGTCCCTACTTTCAATCTTAGATTTGCAAAGGTTGTAAGGGAAATCCCTGAACATATGAGGCCAAATGATGTAGAGTGTTTGGTTGTGTATTTGGGAGAATTTGATAGTAAGATGAGTTTCTTGTTGAGAGATAAAGAGCTTGCTACCTTGCAACAAGCATATCAAGAGGCTATGAGTATTGAGAATAATTTGAAGTATTCAATCATGAGGGGACCTGCGATTGCCAGCACAAGTAGCCTTAATAGAATCTAGGCTATTGAACCAAGTCAATCAGGAAGTAAAAATGTTTCTCAAGAAGAGGAGCCCATACATGTTACATTTTCATTACTCCCAAGAGATGTAGAACATGAGCGAGCATCAACCTCACATCAACCAAGGATGGGAAAGGCTGACTTGATTTTCTTTGTTAGAAAGTTGTATGAAATGAAGAGACATGTAAATGAGTTACCATATGACTTGTTTTCAAGATTCTTAGATTTTCTAATGGAGATACCCAAGGTTTTTGGGCCTAGTGATTTAATGTGCATTAATTTGTTTTTTCAAGCTTACAAGTCGAGATCAAGCCAATGGTCTAAGAATTAGAAGCCTCATAGCCTTGATCAAGTAGTGGATTGGATAAATTCTATGGAAGATATTGAGCATAGTCATATGCCCCTAGTTGTTTCCCAGAATGTGGGCAATAATTTCCATAGTGAGGAGGATCAAAGGCTAAGATTAATGGATCAAAAAGAAGCATCAGAGTCTAAGAAACTAATTGTTGAATGTTGTTATTTTACAAACAACATAGAAGCATATCCATGTGATAGTGATGAGGATGAAGATACAAAATGTGAGAACAAGGAAATAATTCCTAATTATCTTCCTTGGGATGTTATAAGTTATGAGCAATCACAAGAGGAACATGGTAAAGCATCACAAATTGAGTTAGCTAGGAGTAATGATGCATCAATCAGTAAGGGGAATGTACTTGGTCTCAATCATAGGGCACTAATGAGGGATCAAAGGGATGAGATTGAAATTGGTCAATCTTCTATTGAATATGATTCCTTTTATGAGATGGAGGTGGAGTACCTTGCTTCTAGTAGGGAATATGGTAATAGCCTTGAAGGGGTGTGTTTCCTAGGTAGCGAGTAGTTATCCTCATGTGAAGAATTCTCTGGTTGTGGGTCAATTATTGTGAGTACAAATGACGATGAGGATGTTGAGAATGTTTATCTCTATTCTTCAAGTGATTACACTTAATTTGAATGCACTAATGATCAAAATGATTGGGATCCCAAAACTAAGAAAGATGGGACACATGTGACCACCATGAAGGTATGGAAAAATCCTCTATTTGATGAACTTGTATTGGACAGTGAGCTCATACATCATGATTCCAATTGGTGTAGAAGCAACCCTCTCTTTGAAGAAAACCCTAATGAGTACTTAGCAAGTACTACTAGTGAATGTGTCATGGATGGTCCAAATAAAAGCCACAGTGATATTGAGGTTAGTAACTTTGACTTTGAAGTTGTTGAATATGACTTCATAGCTTCCCACTTACATGAAGGATGTGATAACACAAACACTGGTGGATTGGTTTACCAACATGTGATTGAGCAAATTATACTTGATAAGTATTAAAATAATGCCTCAGACTTACTAACATCTAAATGTGACAATAGTTCATATGACAAAGAAGCTTAAGACTATGATGGAAGCTTTGAATGCAGCATGACTGTCAAAAAGAATGTAGATAATTGTGTTGATTCCCTATGGTGACTAACCATATATTCTAAAAGGTAGTTGAAATGTCAACTATCCATGTTCCACATGATGATATTTACCTTGATATAAAAGGAAGTCCACTCTCAAGAGGCCAAGAGGTGAATTAGGATAAAGGCATAAATACTTAGGCAAAATTATTTCATGTTGAGGAGAATGAATTATTTGATGATTATGTAGAATATGTTAGTATAGCAAAAGTATTTCATTCACATGAGGAATAGTTCAAAGGAATGGATAACCATGGCAATGATATAAGCTAGTATGAAGCTGCAATGGAGTTCTTTGCAGATACTCCCTACCTTATGGATCTTATTATGGAACTTCTTTCATCCCATAAAGGAAACACTTGTGATAAACAGATTAAAGGTACATTTGATCCAATGTTTCTATTCCCTGATCTTGTTAAGGATTGGCCAAGTGTGAGCCAAAGTGTCTATGAGATTTTCAAATTTTATGAACAAGTGGGATGTGATCCTACAATTCATGATAGGGTGGAATATGAGGGTTTTATTTTTCCAATTTAGTTTAATGAACCTATGGTTGAGAGGGACAATGACTGGGGTCACACTACATCAAATGGAATAGACAATAGTGATTGTGATGGTGCTAGTGGCCTGAAATTGCACAATGTTCATGTGGACCCACTGCTAGCAGAACAAGATAGTCTTTGACAAAGGAAAGAATTATCCCTAATATTTTGGGGGCTAGGGGCCTCCATTTTATGGATCAAAGCCAAATGTTTAAAGGTGGCTTCTCATGGAAGTACATTACCATGTATATTTTGTGAATAGTGTAAATAGGTTGGTCTAGTGTGTTTTCTTTTTGTTGTGTCTGCTTGACTTGTCCAAGCATGCTCCTAGTTTTTGGTCTTCTACCCTTGTCTTCTTCAACCTTAGATCTGGATTCTTGTTATACCCACTGGGGTTATACTTGCTTGAGCATGAGCCACTGATGGAGCTTTCAAAAATTTGCAATTTTTAAGTAGCCCATGGACCTTGTCTACATTTTAAACCCTTGTCCCCATATGCGAGTAGGGTTTTGGCCTTTAAAAGCCTTCAATTTTTCTAAAACCATGTTGACCTGCCCTACTGGTTTCTAGTACCTTAAGTCATTACTTGAGTTGTCATATGCATTTGCATACTGGCCCCTTTGGCTTAGAATGTTGGTCACCTAATTGATCATCGACTTTAGTTATTTCCTAAAGTTTGGTCTAAATTTTTCCCCAATGACTTGGGCTTAAGTCATCCATCTACGAGGGCCAAAATCATCATCGGCCTAATATTGGCCCCTTATTTAATGCTAACCTTGTTGTGTATGTAGGTTTAGCAATTTGAGACCATGGGAAGTAATCCTGACTATACCCCACTAGCTCACAGATGGTAAATGTTGTTTGGTTATGTAGTGCAAGAATGGCCAGATGAAGACGCATGTCCTCATATAGATGTGGGACCCATTATCCACTACCTGCCCTATTGTTTGTGGTTCTACACCAATGGCCAAGATTGAATGTTGGGGATGATCTCCACCATTCCCCACTGACTCGTGAGGAAAAGGTGAATGCTCATTAAAGGCTGCGAGGTCAGTGAGATTTTGACACGTGGAATACTCCACGTAGCTCATGAGATAGATGAAGCTTGTCGACGGGGAAGTTACTGTCCGAGGTGGGTTAACACCATTATCCAGAGACAAAGCAATGAAGTACTCCTAGATTTCAAACCTAGTCAGCCCAAAGTGAACCATTTGATCTGCCATCTCATCATGAGGTAAAAAACTGACATTCCAAGTTGATAAACTGGCACATCATAGTCGTTTCACTCTGCAAACAGTGGGCATTAATGATCTACTCTCTACAAGTGCAATCAAATTGATCTCTGTGCGTGTGGAGACTTAATTACTGACAATCATGAAGTATGATATGCAGATTTCCATGCACTTGGGAATTAAGTAGTGACAATACACATGCCAATGAATTTCCCAATTTGCACGTTTGTTTTTCATTGAGCATTGATGATTGTTATCATCACATTGTTCAATAAATAGAAGCTTAAATTTGTTATTTCTACCATCACAATTAGTTGTAGGGTCTTTGAGTTTGTGTAGAGAGACGAGGTTACGAGTGTATATTTTCTAGTGGTAGGATGAGAAAGTTTTGTACTTCATTTTTTCTAGTGCGGAGGTCTGTTTGACTCAATTCATAGAGGTCCCATGATGAAGACCTAGAGTGAATACAATGCACTCATAATGATACCTTGGGAAAGGGACCTGCATCTGTCGCTACTAGATATAGCTATCATATTAAAGGCCAAGCTACAAGTTTAGAGGCAGTAGGAGCAAAAGGAGAAGAATTTGTTGGGCCCTCTAGCAGAACTCAATGGAAGCTTTGATATGGCCATGGCTCTTTTGGATGAAAAAACTCACCCATCGACATCATGGAAAGCTCGTCATAAATTGAAATGGAGACGGATTCTAGCTACCATCAGTATCTGAAGACCTTGGGTTGAGCTCCATCCCCTAGAGCTGAGGTATTCCCTGTTCCACCTCTAGCGGTCAAAACACCAAGCAGGTGTGATGGGGTCATGCTGAAATGAGACAGGGACGAGGAAGGAGTCGAGGTTTCGTCTCCAACAATCGCTATGACATAAAGTGGGTGTGTGTACTGTGGTGTGTGTGTTCGTGGTGGAAGCTCTTTTGTGTGATGAAAAAGGTGGTGGTGAGATGAATATTTTGTGGTGATTGATAATTTATGTGGCTATTGTTTTCTCTCTATGTGTGTGGCCACTTTTTGAGGTGTTGGATGCTGACTGTGTGCCCTCGTGGTAAGTATGGATGTCAGAATTGATGCTTACATGGTAGTCGAAGAAATTTTTGGTGGTAATTTACTTCTCCTTAGGGCGGTTGTTGTAGTGGTGGTTTCCTAGGTTCAATGTAATTAGCATATAGGGAATTTTTAAATGTAGTTGAAATTCAAACTGAAATGAAATTTTGTATCATAATTGCATTTCAAACCAAAAATTTGTATGCTCCCTTGTTCTATAAAATGGAATTCATGGCTTGAATTCAAGGGTTCTAATTTTTTAGTCTTCAAGTCTAATATGTGAATGGGTGGAAATTGGAAGAATACTAGAAAATAGGATAGTGGAATTGTCTTGGTTTTGAACTCTGCATATGAAAATCTTAAATGGTTTTGTAGAAATTACTAATATCAAAGCAGATTTGATGCATAATACATCAAATCTTCTCTATAAACCATTTTGCAAGTTTTGAACGTAATATCAAGTATATTTTGTTCATCTTTGAATGTTTCATTTGAATGCATGTTTTCATTTTTGCTTTGGTTCAATGAATCAACTAAATGTTTAAATGAGATCATGAATTTATGAATATTTTCTGAGAATTTGGTAAGAAGTGATGTGTTATGTACAAAGAGTTTTCATGATGCAAGTCATTATGGAAATAGTCTACAATTATTAGATTTAAAGAATTTCTATATGACAAGTTGTAAGATGCATGACTCGAATGCCCAATCGATGAAGACAATAGTCTATTTGTCTTGGTATTAGTCATTTGAGTGATAGTTATATATTGCACCATTGGTTTAGGGTTAGAATACGAATCTCTTAAAATTCATCTACAATAAGGCATGTGTGTGAGGTATTTTCCTTGTTCATGGTAAATTGATAGATATTTGCTTGAAGATTAGCCAACCTTTGAGTGAATTATGTCATTTACCCTTCATAGGAGCTAATTTGTGATTTGCTATGTCATTTCATTTGAGATAGTCAAATGAAATGTTAGAAGGAATAACCTCCTAGGTCCCACAGAGCCTAAAGTATAGAAGATTTTAGACCTTGACTGAATCTTGTCAGTTGGCCATTCACTTTAAGGGTCTAGAATATAGGAGATGACTACTCTTTCGAGATTCCTTAGGTGTACTAGGAAAAGCACCAACACATATATCCTTCTATAGCCCATCAGATACAACATTTACTCTGGCTATATCTTTGTTCATCTTCTTTTGTTTGTGTTTATACTCTGTATTTGTCTCATGTTCAACAATAATCTCACCCTTCAACTTCTCTATCTTGGCATGAGGCCGATCCTACTCAATCTGGGTTGCTTCAAGAAAATTAGTTTCTTCACCTTGCTGACCCTGTAACTACCTTAGGTGGGCCATTTCCACATCTTTGCCTTTGATTTCTGCCTGCAGCCTATCCACCGTGTCTTTTACATTTTCCAACTTTTTCTTGCATTTCTTCAAAAAAAATTCCAGCTTCTTGTAGTTAGTGTAGACCACCTTCTGAGTTATTTTGGCCAAAACCACTTTGTTGCATGGGAGAGTCTCATTTAGATCGAGGCCCACATCTCAGATGTCATAATATTCTAACTACATTTCTCCTTTTAGCTTGGATGCTAGTGGCCTCATGGTAGCAATCAACAGGGAATTATGTTCATGAAAACAAAACTTAATATTTTGAGTAGTTGGTTTTGATGTGACCTTTATTTGTAGATTATATTTCCTTATTTGTTGGGCCTGATTTATTGCATCCAAGTGACTTTAGAGACTCTATGGTGTGTTAATAATTTTTGCATCAAGAGTAGCACCTGGAGGGAGACTGAAAAGGGTGACAGAGGGTGAGGCCTCAGCTGTATGAGGTTGTAGAGAGGTGAATGAAAGCATTATCATGGAAAAATGTGGGATGCCATATGCAAAATGAGAAAGAGTGATACTCATCAAAGTGAAAGGGGAAGTGGGAAGAAAAAGAGGCATTTTCCTGGTATCAGATGGTTTTGGTGAGACTGGAAACATGGATGCTTCAGTGTATTCAATGGGGGCCCTTGATAGGGTAATAAAGGAATCAATTGTGATTGACATGGATGATACTCACTTAGTGCATGGGGTTTCCTCATGGGGTTCATTATCGAATATGGCTGGGCATTTGTCCAAAATGAGGACATCAAAAACCACAGATGAGTGAATCTTTTCAATAGATGAGGGTGGAGGAAAAACTAAAGATGCAGAAGAATAAAGAAGAGTGAGCACAAAACTTACCTGGGCTGTTGAAGCTGAATATCCTAGTAAAGTGGACTCCACTTCTTCTTCTCCTTTGCTTGATACACTTGGTTCACCTAGGTCTTGGACTCATCTTCTCTTTGTATGGGAAGAACTAGTAGATTCAAATTCCTTGGTGGCTGACCCCATAAAAACTTAGGATTTTGCAACTATAACAGACCTCTTTGGGGACCATCAATTCCTCTTTCCTTTTGGTGGGGCAGTGAAAAAATGTGTGATCTATGAGCCCTTTTGTTTTGACCCTTTCCCTTTTCTTTTTCCCATGTTGAGCTCTCGAGGCTAGGAGGTGTAGAGTGGAAGTTCCTCTGGTCTAACCTCTTGATCAAACTCAATATTTCTATCATTGGTGTCATTCTCCTAGTCAAAAATTTGGTCAAATCTCTCATCATGTGGCATAACATCTCCATACATGGCACCGAGATTCTTATTTTCTTGTTGGAACCTCCATAAATCCACCTTCTTTATTGCCAACCATCCTAGTTTCTTCAATTGCATGTTGAGGGACTTTCCTATTGGAATGCTTTATTGGTACTCTGCCACTCTGACATAGAAGTTGAGCCATGGTGGTTGGTGAAATGGTATGAAGGCTAAGTCATTGTAAAATTCTGACCTATCCCTAGTCAGTTTCATCCTTGATTTAAATTACTCCCACCTCTCATGTATTATAGTTGAGAGATGCCTTACTGGATTGTAGCTCCATGCATCACAAATGAGAACCAGGCCTAGGAAATCCAATTTGTTTGTAAGAACATACTACTTCTCCCTTTTCACAAGTGTTACCTGACTATTGGAAATGGTGAGGGGAATTAGGTAAAGTGTTATCGTGTGTCTTTAGGGGCCATAAGATAGATGTCTGACAACATGCATTCAAAGCGAAAGTCCTGTTTGTTATAAATTTAGGGAGCCTAAAATGCTCCTCAACAAAACAATGGAATTTGATGAAGGTAAATTCGGCTCCCAGAAAATAATCCACTAGGGTTTGGTGGCTTTTCATCCATTGCAAGGCTTCAGGGGAAAACCAACCCGAAGGATGTGGGGACAAATCTAAGAGCACTGGCCTTAGGAAATAATCCAAAAATGAGGAATAATCCCATGTCTTGCAAAACACATGGGTCCAAATCAAAAATGGCTAGTATGACCCCTTTACATCAAACTTAAAAAGTGACAAATTCCTTTCAAAAAATTTAGGGTATTAATGCAAGATCAAATGTGCCAGGAAAGAAGAATACCTGAATTTAAAAGCAATGCCATAGTTTCTCAATTGATCCAACATATTTTCAGCTATTACATTAGAAAAATCAAAATACTTCTGGCTTTTCTCCCTCTTGAGCATGAAAGTGAAGCCCATCTAGAAGGTACAAACTTTTTCATCATCGTTAAAGTTGTAGATATAGAAAAAACATTGTGAAAATGACTTGCATGTCTGATTTGAACTTTCTACGTACTAGAGGGAAGAAGAGTTGATTTCCTTCCATTTTCTCATCTATTTCATCTGTGTAAAAATTTAAATGTTTGGCTCTGGTCTTCTAAAACTGTTGGATTATCTTGTGCTCAAACCTTTCAACACCCTAGTTAATAGGGATACACAAAATCTCCCAGATAGCTATTGCACCGATTGTAACTATTAATTCATTTATGATTATAACCCTTGCTTCTTTTTCCAAACTCTTAGCACATGCATCCACTAGCTCTAGACATAGGTGTATAGTGGGCAACATGAATTGTGGAAAAGAACAATACCAAAGCCATAACACAAAGCCTTTGGTTCATCCATACTTGATCATTCTCTACATTGCCCCTTCCCTAAGGTTTTTAGGGTTCATATGCAACTTAGGATAAAAAATATTGTTTGCAAAATCCAAGACCGCTTCCTTCTTAATGGGGTTTCCTGCCAGCATGATTCTAGTATGAGAAAATAATGCTCTTCCAGTGCCGAGGCACTAGCAAATGAATCCCTCCCAAATATGTTGGTGTAATTTGGTCTCGTAAACAAAACTCTAGCCTTTCAACTAGAAGATGATGCTTCCACCATTGTTGTGTTGAAAAAAATTATAGAGAGCTTCTTCAGAGAAATGGCTACTTGTGGTTTTCAATACTTAGCAAGAATATGCTTTTCAGGTGCATTTAATTTCCTTGAACGTACATGTAATAAGGTGTTGTCATTACCATTAGCTCACTAAGTGTTGTCAATGAGGCAATACATGTGGAGTGGAGATCCATATCCCTTAGGAATGCCAAATCTGCCACGAGAATGTAATTAGTACATTCCTCTCGCTACCTTTTTCACAAATAAACTCTATGTGTTTGGAAGTGTGCTTTAATCCATGGGAAGCATGGTTTAAGTGGTGCAAGGCACTCTGAAAATACATTCATATTTAATTTGTTAGAGTTTAGCACTTTAATAAACATATTTTTGCATGAGCTAGCAAGTTGGCATTGGTGACGACAATGGACACATGGCGACAATTGGTACATGTGAGCATTAACTCCCAACACCTAAATTTATTTTTCAAGGCTTGGTGCTAGAATTTCTATATGATTCATCTCTCACCCTCTCATTGCTTTGATATTTTCTCTATTACCATCTAGCAGGAGATGGATTTTTTTTTGTCAAACTTGTTGGTGCACCTTTTCGATAAATAGCCATGACACCTTAGTGAAAAACTCACTAAATTAGCTCTTAAGTTTAGTAAATTTTTCTTGCTTTATTGTCCATTTTTCTAGCCTTATCCAGCTACGGGACATAATAACCTGGCCAAAATAACCCTGGACAGAATAACCTGGTCATAATAACCCAGGGACAAAATAACCCGAGGTCATAATAACCCAAGCCAAAATAACCCGTGGTCAGAATAACCCATGGACAAAATATCCCCATAAGAATATAGAGAAAGGAAAAAAAAAATTATAAATTACATGTATGTTGCTAAAAAAACTTTATTATTCAAATTTTAAATTAAAGTGTGAAATTATGAGTGATGCCTCTTATATAATCTAAAATGTTATGGTTGTCATAACCATCAACCAATCTTTTTACTCTTTCTTTGAGTTCACGGTATTTTTTCATGCTTGGTTGCCCAATGTATCTAGCCATATATTTCTCTATTCTATTCTCTTGGAGACTTTGTTCTTTTTTCATTGCTTTGATGAATTTTCAGACTAAGTTGTGCGACGCTTGAAGCAATTCAATAAATCCTTTGTGTCATCCTTCAATAGTATTATTGGTTATGGGAAGATCATCTTGAGTAGCTGAATAGCAATTCCACATTGTGATTGGAAACTTGGGTGATCATCTATTGCCTTTTCTGGTTAGTCTGCCAATCCATGTGCCTTCAAAATAATCAACTTATTCCCACGAAATTGCCTTTATTTTTATAATTATTTACCATTTTATAGGTTATTTAAGCATATTAAAGGTGTTTTAAGGCTATTTTAGGCGTATATAATAGATATATGGTCTAAAAATGACCTAAATAGCCTCTATGGTGCCTCACAGTCATATTTATAATTTATTTTATGTCATTTATAGTTTACTAGCTTGATCTAAAATGACCATGGGTTATTCTGTCCAGGGTTATTTTGGTTGGGTTATTATGTCCTGATACCACCTTATCCTACTTGCTACTATGATATCTAGTCTACGTACCCCTGTTCTACTCTTGAGTCGAAGACAACTATATTCCTTCATGGGTGAAGTCAACAGTGATAGAATTAAATGCCTCGTAAAGAAGAATGATCGCCTCATCATTGTGGCATTCAAATGGGCACTTCACAATAATTATGTGAAGGATGAAAACTAGTGTAAGAGAAAATCCAACGTTATCTCCTATTTTATGGCCTCCTTGTTGGATTTAGACATTTCCAAGCCCTAGATAGTCAAACTATGCCACACAATGTTCGACTCAACATATTTAGACATGGTTAGACTAATCATGCAAGTGGCTATCCCTGGTGGTAGCATTCCAACCACCATGGACCTTTGTAGGCATGTTGATTATGGGGAGAAGGTACCTTGGTTTCCTCTCCTTACTAATTTTCACACCATGGACCTAGAAAGGCATCTCTCACTATCCCAACCTACATCGTCCTTCTTGTTGAGGGAATATGGAGTGGAGCACATTCCTGGGCATGACTAGAGAAATCACTTTGAATTTTTAGTATATAGCCATGGTGCCAAGGACTGAGGTTCGTATCATGTTGTACTTGTGTGTGTTGTGTTTTAACCCCCTTACCACCTTGTTGAAGAAAACCTCGATGAAGCATTTTTTTTTATTTCTAGCAATAGATGGAGGCTTCAATTTCACTACTTACTATATAGGAGAAAATTTGCACCCCTTGTGTAAATTTTTCTTTTGCATACCCTCACCTTAGAAAATCAAACCCAAAGTCTTAATTCCACATCACCCACCTACCTTCCATCTACTTGGTGCATGTTTTGTGTGTCGGTGGGAGAATTTTCATTAGGGACACAAGTGCAGTGTGCAAACATCTACGTAGCATGTTGTCGTCCCTAGCAGATTTCTACATCTCAAGTCCACAGGGACGTTACACTCCTCATTAGGGATGAATTGTAATAGCTTTGTGTGACCAACTAATATGAATATGGCTTCTTTCCCTCTCATTTTTTCCTTCAAAGGCATTCATTTCACAATCACTTCATCTCTTAGCAATTCATTCAATCTTTCACTTATCTTCAATGTTCTACTCACAATTCTAACAAATTTCACAACTCCATTGAGCACTACAATAGCTTGTTACTCCATTCATTCCATCTTTTTTCGTGTGATGCTATTATAGAAGCTACGATTTTGGAGTCTTGTGAGACCTCCCTTTGTCACTGTTGTGGTCGTATCAACTTTTCCAAGCTCATTGCTTGCATTCTCCCTTCATTGGCCTTGAGAGCCTTTGGGTGGAGGTGGTAACACTTCAATTTTCCTTTTGTGGTTTGATAGAGTAGAGTAGCATCTTTTGTAGTCTCCATTACTTTCATTTCCATTTCCTTTATCATACTTTCTACTTCATGGAATTTTTGGTTGTCAATGGAGGTGGAAACAGTGAACTGGGGGTTTGATTGAGGCAAACCCCTATACAACCCTAACATTTTTCCCCTCTTGCTTATGTGTAGGTGAACTAGCATGGAGCTTGTTGGTGAAATGACACTTTAGTGAGTTGATCTTCGTCACCCTTGTTTTCATCTACTCATCTTATCATCTACGTACTTATTTTCATACTTCATCATTCTATTCATTTCATTAAGGTTAGTTAGATTTTCTTACTGCATTTTATGTTTTCTAGCTGCATGGACACAAGTGCACTAGAGAGATTCCAACATGCCATGCTATTGTCCCAGACCTATGTTGTCATCCTCAAAAAAAGAGCTATCTAAGGTGTGGTTTGAACTCTAGAAACTAGATTGTCTAGCCAAAAATAGATTTTTAGATCTATAGAGTGACAAAAGTACTTGAGAGTGATTTTCATTCGTAATCCCTATCCTAAAACACTCATTAGCTTGAGGTAAGTTAGGTTAGCTCTTTTTTGTTACCTCTTTGTGACCTAGAGCTTTGGTGTGGTTGGTCCCCCTCTCTTACATTTATGGTGAAATCGATTTGAACCATTTTTGTTTCATTTGGCAGTGCTAACAGGTCCTTTCCTCGTATCCTAGAAGCATTTCAGGTGTGAGTGTTGTAAGGAATTTTTCCTTACAACCCAACATGCTACCCCTATAGGCATACTTAGAAGGTTTTGTGTGTTGCAATTATGAGCAAGTTTGGTGGTGTTGTCATTAATGTTGTCATTGATGTCAACACAGTTTAGTATGTTGCAGATTGTACATGTATAGTTGAGATGTTGCTAAGATGTTGTGATTACATGGAGCTATCTTCATGACATTGTAGATGTGCTGAAATGATGAGTTTCCAAGTGCTTTTGAGAAAATAAATAAAGAAGAGAAGTTAGATTTATGAATGTATCTAGAGTGTGCTCCGATATGTGCTCCAAATTTCTCCTATGTTGATCCTATGCTTGTATGGATTTGAAGGTTTCATAAAGGTGATCTTGTGGTGATATCTCCCGAGTTCTAGTTTCTGGTGTGATGGTATGTGAAAGTTACATTCACCAATGTGTGAAATGTTTTGGCAGAGTTGGTCTTCTATGGACTGGGAGAATTTTTTTTACTCCGCAGTCCTCAGTTGTTCTATTTCAGATCTTTCAGATCTGGCATATGTCTTGTAGTGGTGTTCTCTTGGTTTTGGAAAAGATGTGTGTGGTTTGGTGATCCAAAATTCAAGTTTTAGAGTTGTATGTGTTCTCATAGTCTAGATGGACTGATGGAAGAAGTTCATTGTTCGAAGATTGTTGCACTTGGTACAAATTTATCTAAAGGAATATGAGATGTGTTCTCATGCATAATGAAGTGTGTTGTGTTTTTTATGTGTCATCTTCTTGTTGGGAAGTATGTACATCAATGTTCATTTGTGTTTTCATTAAGTTTGGCCGACCTGGTGTTTACTCTTCATATGAAGAATAAAATTTAATTAAGGAAGCATGTGGTTGATTTGAGACATTATTTTTGTTCTTGGTTAAATGTTTTATTGGTTCACTCTCATTCCTTTCCATTGTAGGAATGTTGAGTTGTTGACCTAAATTTGAATTTATGAAATGAAGTTTATGTGGCTGACCTTGGAGAAACTTTCTAAGGTTGAAGATGGTATAAATGCAAGACAGTTTGTGAAGATTTGGAGGAGAGATGCAAAGTGACGAAACAAGCCACAAATCAAAAGATTAGAAGTGTGTGTTAGAGTGAGTTGGGGCAATAGTTAGATTCATTATGTTAGATTCCTCAAGGCAGTGAGCTAAAGGTTTCTGCAATCCTTTAATCAAGGCTCCAGATGTGTGTTAATTACTGTGGTGGATCTTTTTTTCTCTTTTATATCTGTAGGTAGTGAGCCTCCATGTTGGATAGTGAGTCCTTTCTATAGGTAGTGAGCCTTTGTATTTGGACGGTGATTCCTCTTTTGGATAGTGAGCCCTTGGTAGTGAGCCTTTGTTTTCATTTTTATAATCTATTTATATTGTGAGTTAATCCTCACCATGGTTTTTCCCTCATTGGGTTTTCCACATAAAATTTTGGTGTTCATTGTGTTGATTTACTTTTCCTTATTTGTGTTACATGCTCATACTTAGTAAAATAATAGTGCAGTTGTGGAATTCATAAGTATTGAAGTTCTAAGTTTGAATTTTATGAAAACTGATTCACCCCCCTCTCAGTTGTCTTGCACCTCTTTTTAACAATTGGTATCAGAGATTTGGTTCCTTGGTGTACAACTTAACTGCTTAAGGAAGATCCAATGGTGCATAAGTTGGTGATCCCTATGTTCTATGGACCTAATTATAGTGATTGGAAAGTGTAAATGAGAGGATATATTGTTTCTCTTAGTTACAAGACCTGGAAGGCTGTTGAGACGAAGTATACTACTCTAGCGAATGGTCCTACTACTGCTGATGAGGTTTCTGCTTATGAGGAGAATGGGAAAGCAAGGTATGCTATCTACAATGATTTATCTAAAACTAAGTGAACTAAGGTTATTTTTTTGGATACTGCTTATGATGTCTGGAAGAAGTTGGAAGAATTGTATGAAGGAAATGAAAGAGTAAAGTTGACAAAGAAGCTGGCAACAAAGATAGATTTGAGAATTTGAAAATGGATGAAGGTGAAGAGTTTACAAGCTATTTCTAGAGGGTTGAGATGACAACAAATGAAGTTAAGAATCAAGGGGGAAATCTAACCAATGAAGATATTCTTGAGAAGATCTTGATCACCCTACCAGATTGCTACAGTGATAAGATCTGAGTTATTGAAGAGATGTATGATCCTACACATTATACTAAATAATAGTTGTTTGACACCTTGCAAGCATTTGAGATGAGAAATTTTAGGAAAGAAGACAGGAAAGAAGAAAATACAAAGACAAAATTTAAGGCAATGAATATTGAAGATGATCCGAAGAGTGATGGTTTTGATTAGTTGGAAGTGAACTTCACCAGGAAGTTGAAGAAAGGTACCAAAAAGGATAAAGGTATGTTTCCCTCTAAATGTTTTAGTTTTGGTAATATTGGCCATTATGCTTCGAGATGTTTGAATAGAACTGTACATAAGAAGAACAAGGATTATATAGATAAGGATACAAAGGATAAGAAATAAAAGAAGTTGTATTATGTTAAAGAAGAAGTCGAAATATTTAATGACGAATATGAAAATGAGATTGATGATAGTGAATGCTTGTTTTTAGCTTTGGAAAAAAATCTGTATCTACTAACCCTAGAAAATGTGCAAGCAAGAATGCTCCGGAGAACAAAAGGAATAATATGGAAGGTACTTTGGTTGCCACCTTTCATGCAAGATAGGATGAAGATTACTGGGTGATTGACAGTGGATGTTCTAATCACATGACCATAGATAAGAGTAAGTTCACTAAACTTGAAAATTATGATGGTTGTTTAGTCATGTTTGGTGATGATTTAGGAGCTAAGATTTGTGGGAAAAGTTCAATTAGTTTTGATGGAGTACACAACACTGATGATGTATATTATGTGAAGGTTTTGAGGCATAACCTTTTGAGTGTTGGAAAGATGTGTAGCAATGGTTTTAAACCTATGTTTCAAAATAATACCTGTGAAATTAGAAACGGATCCAAAAATGGAGATATGACTGCTACTAGAAGGAGAACTCATGGAAACATCTATTAGCTTAATGGATTTGATGGTCAATGCCTTGTATCTCAAGTAATTGAAAGTTGGTTATGGCACCAGAGAATGGGACATGTAAATTTTGATAATTTGGTCAAAATCAGTTCAAAAGATATTGTTTGAGGTTTTCCTAGAATCATAAGGCCTACTAATACTATTTGCAAAAGTTGTCAATTGGGTAAACAAACAAGATGTAGCTTTAAGGGAAAAGAGCACTCTACTACTGGAATGCTGGAGTTGATTCAAACTGATCTCTGTGGTCTGACTAGAACATGAAGCCTGAATGGTGATAGGTATTTCATGCTTCTTATTGATGATTATACTTGAATGACATGGGTTTCTTTTCTTAGAGAAAAGACTCAAGCTTTGGATAGGTTTAAAGTGTTCAAGGAAAGAGTGGAAAATGAAGTAAATTTTAAAATCAAATGTTTAAGATTTGACAGAGGTGGAGAATTCATTTCTAGTGAGTTTAATACATTGTGTGAACAACATGGCATAAAGAGATAGTTTTCTACTCTGAGAACCCCTCAGTAGAATGGGGTAGTTGAGAGAAAAAAAAGGACAGTATAGGAAGCTGCAAGAAGTAAGATGAAAGAATCAAATGTATCAAATGTATACTGGAGAGAGGTGATACACACTATTGTTTATGTTCTCAATAGAGTTCTGATTAGAGGCAACAACACAAAGAATCCTTTTGAGTTATGGAATGGTAAGACTCCTACTGTGAAGTACTTCAAGGTATTTTGAAGAAGATGTTGCATTTAAAGAGATGATGAAAATCTTGGAAATTTTGATGCTAGATGTGATGAAGGATTTTTTCTTGGATACTCTACTACAAGCAAAGCATATAGATTCTTCAATAAGAGATTGAGGAAAATTATTGAAAGTACTAATGTGAAAGTTGATGAAGACATAAAGAGACCTATTGAGATAAGTGAAGTTGAACCTAATGATCCCATATGTGGACAAGTACCTGAGGAGAATAAGGAAAAGGAATAAGAAGAGAAATAAGAATAGACTAAAGAAGAAGAAGAAGAAGAAGAGAATGAACCAGAACATGTTGTTAAGACTACTAAGTATGTATAGAAGAATCATCTGGAGGAAAAGATAATTGGAGATAAGAGTGAAGGTGTGAAGACAAGAAGTAATGTAGCAGCTGAGGTAACTTTGTGTTTACTTTCTAAAATTCAACCTAAGTCTATGAGTGAAGCATGTGAAGATGAGAGTCGGATGAAAGCTAAGAAAGAAGAATTGCAACAAATAGAAATGAACTAGACATGGGAATTAGTTCCTAGACCTGTGAATAAGAATGTAATTGGTTCAAAATTGTTGCTCCAGAATAAGTTGAATGAAAATGGAGAAGTTGTAAGGAATAAGGAAAGACTTGTATGCAAAGGATATTAACAAGTTGAATGCATAGAATTTGAAGAAAAATTTTCCCTTGTAGCTAGAATGGAAGCTATTAGAATGTTTTTGGAATTTTCTGCCCACAAGGATTTCAAAGTGTATCAGATGGATGTCAAGTCAACATTTTTCAATGATGAGTTGGAGGAAGAAGTGTGCATGGAACAACCTAAAGGGTTTCAGTTATCTGACAAACCGGACATGGTTTGTAAGTTGAAGAAGGAATTGTATGGACTGAAGGAAGATCCTAGAGCTTGGTATTCAAGATTAGATAGATACTTGACAAAGCAGGGATTCAACAAAGGCTCTGCTAACAACAATCTTTAATTCAAAGTGCAAGGTAACAAAAATTTGATAGTATTTTGTATATGTTGATGATATCATCTTTGGTGGAAATGAAGGTATGTGTAAGAGATTTGTTGAAGAAATGCAAAAAGAATTTGAGATGCCCATGATTGGTGAATTGAATTTCTTTCTTGGTATTCAAGTGAATCAAACTAATAAAGGGATATTCATTTCACAATCTAAGTATGTAAAAGAGATGTTGAAGAAGTTTGGAATGGATGACTCCAAACTAGTTAGTACTCCTATGGTAACTAGATGTAAGCTGAGCAAATATGATGAATCTGCTAAAACTGATCAGATCAAATATAAATCTATGATTGGTGGACTATTGTATCTTATTGCTACTAGACTAGATATTATACATGTAGTATGTTTAGTTGCTAGATTTCAAGCAGATCCTAAAGAGGTTACAACTGTAAAGAGGATATTTAGATATCTTAAAGGTACACTAGAATATGGCTTATGGTATCCTAAGGGTGTTGATTTCACCTTGAGTGCTTATACCAATGCAGATTGGATTGGTTGTGTGGATGACCGAAAGAGTACCAGTGGAGGTACTTTCTTTCTTGACGGTAGATTGATTTCTTGGTTGAGTAAAAAATAAGACTCTGTTTCTTTATCCACTGCAGAAGAAGAATATATTGCTGCAACATCCTACTACACACATGTTTTGTGGATGAAGCAAACTCTGAAAGACATTGGAGTGATATGTAATGAGCCTATTCCTATTTTCTATGACAACACAAGTTCTATAAACATTTCAAAGAATCTAGTTATGCATTCAAGAACTAAGCACATATCTATCAAAAATCATTTCTTGAGGGAAAAGGTGTTGGAGAATGAAGTCAGATTGGAGTATGTGACAACAAATGAACAAATTGTTGATATATTTACTAAGGGTCTTCCAAAAGGATACTTTTGAGCATCTGAAGGAGAGGTTGTGGGTCATTGGACCTCCGAACTAGGTGCACATGAAGGTGCATCAGTCTAGTAAATTCACAAATTCTTCATTTATGTAGACTAATGAATGGGTCTACTCCATAGGGGGAGTAGAAAAGGTTTTCATTGTTGCAGTATGAGTGCACTCATAAGGGAGAGTGATCAGAGTCTTTGATCTTTGCCATTGATGTCAAAGGGGGAGAGAAAGTCATGTGAAAAATAGTTGCAGAGGAAGAGAAGGTGTTCTCCCCAAATATTGTGAAGCATTTTTTCTTTCATGGTTTTTCACATCATGTGTTGCCATCAATGACAAAGGGGGAGTTTTTGCAAGTATGAGCAAGTTTGGTGTTGTTGTCATTAATGTTGACATTGATGTCAACCCAGTTTAGTATATTGCAAATTGTACATGTATAGTTGAGATGTTGCTGAGATGTTGTGAGTATATGGAGCTATCTTCATGACACTGCAAATGTGCTAAAATGATGAGTTTCCAAGTGCTTTTGAGAAAATTAATAAACAAGATAATTAATAGTTATGAATGTGTCCAAAGTGCACTTTAGTATGTGCTCCAGGTTTCTCCTGTGTTGATCCTATGCTTGTGAAGATTTGAAGGTTTGCTAATGGTGATCTTGTGGTGATATCTCATGAGTTCTAGCTTCTGGTGTGATGGTATGTGAAAGCTATGTTCATTGGTGTGTGAATTGTTCTAGAAAAGTTGGTCTTCTGTAGACTAGGAGAAATTTTTCTGCTCCGCAATCCTCCATTGTTCTATTTTAGATCTTTTGGATCTGGCATGCGTCTTGTACTGGTGTTATCTTGGTTCTGGCGAAGATGTGTGTGGTTTGGTGATCCAAAAGTCAAGTTTCAGAGTTATTGTATGTGTTTGCATAGTCTGGATCAACTGATGGAAGAAGTTTAGTGTTCAAAGATTGTTGTACTTGCTACAGATGTATCTAAAGGAATCTGAGATGTGTTCTTGTGCATAATTAAGTGCAAGTGTCATTTACGTGTCATCTTGTTGGGAAGCATGTACATCAATGTTCATTTGTTTTTTCATTAGGTTTAGATGACCTGGAGTTTACACTTCATATGAAGAATTAAATTTAATTTAGGAAGAATGTGGTTGATCCGAGAAATTATTTTTGGTCTTGGTTAAATGTTTTATTGGTCCACTCTCATTCCTTTCCACTACAGGAATATTGAGTTTCCGACCTAAATTTGAATTTATGAAATGAAGTTTATGTGGCCGACCTTGGAGAAAGTTTCTAAGGTTGAAGATGGTATAAATGCAAGGAAAATTGAGAAGATTTGGAGGAGAGTTGAAAAGTGACAAAGTAAGCCACAAATCAAAAGAGCAGAAGTGTGTGTGAGAGTGAGCTGAGGCAACAGTTATTCATTCTGTTAGATTCCTGAAGGTAGTGAGCTGAAGGTTTCTACAATACTTTAATCAAGGTTGTGTATGTGTGTTAATTACTGTGGTGGATCTTTTGTTCTCTTTTGTATTTGTAGGCAGTGAGGCTCCCTATTGGACAATGAGACCGTTTTGTAGGTAGTGAGACTTTGTATTTGGATAGTGAGTACTCATTTGTGTAGTGAGCCCTTGGTAGTGAGCATTTGTATTTGGTTTGATAATATCTTTCTATTATGAGTTAATCCTCACCCTGGTTTTTCCGTCATTGGGTTTTCCACGTAAAAATCTGGTGTTCATTGTGTTGATTTGTTTTTTGTTATTTGTGTTACATGCTCATCCTTAATAACAAAATAGTGTGGTTGTGGAATTCATAAGTAATTAAGTTTTCAGTTTGAATTTTGTGACAATTAATTGATCTGTAATTAGAGTTTACAAAATTAAAATGTAAATTAAATCTAATTACAGTAATTTCCCGATCTAATACATTTTTACATGATTAGGATTATGATTACATAATTACAAAATTACAATAATGTACACTTTAAAGTCAATTATTGAAAATAATCTGAATTGAACTAGAGAGAAATTGAGATAGAAGAGAGAAGAATGAGACAAAGAAATAGAAGGATCATAATTCGTAGATTGACAACAAAGTTCATCCAATCTGGACTATGTCTCCGGGTCCGCTTCTCAATGCTGGGACTGCTTTATTGATATCACTAAGAAAAATTATGCTTTGTTACAATACGCAAGCTCCAAGAACCTAAAATAATCTCTCCACAATCTCTCACTCCTTAACAATTTTTGGTGTATGCAAACACCTTGTAATTTTCTCTCAAAAAAAACTCTAACTCTCCACCTTTCACCAAGAGCATAGAAAACTCCCCAAAAATTACTTACCAAATACTTAGCTAAAAACCCCCTTTTTATACAAATTTATTTGCTAATATGGGATTTAACCATATTATTTTGCAAATATTGCATATCTCCCATTTACAAGTAAAAATTCCAACCAATTCCCCTTAATTACATAAAAATCTACAATTCCCTCATGTAATCTCCTTTAAAAATAAGAAAATAATCTTTAAAGATTATTTTAAATCTTTAAATATTTTTAAATTTAATTTTAAGCCCCTTTTAATTCCATATTTTTGGTATTTTACTAATAAAAAGGGTTTTGGTTATAATTTAGGGGTTATATTATTGAAATATGAGTTTACGGGATTTTTTCCTCTCCTTGTTTTATGGGCAAGGCAAGAGGATTTTAAGGGATAAAATCCCACCAAATCATCTTTTTTTTCTTTTAATTTTTAAACTATATATTTTTTATTTAACAAATATGGTTTAATCCATATTTATGCCATGTCATATACTCTTTCCACGTCACCACCTGCCACATCACCATGCTAATGTCATCAAAGTCAACCAGAGTTAGATTTTTTACCAACCTTTGAACAGCTGTAACTTTCACATATGAGCTCCATTTTCAAAACCGAATATAGTTTCAGAATCAGTGCGACAAGCACTATGACTTGACATAATTTTCTCCTCATTTCGAGATGATCATTTTTTTTCCTTTTTGAATGCTTGATTTGCCTGTTTGACTGAATGCTTGATTCGCCTATTTGACTGAACCTTTGACCACACATAACTTCTACATACAGACTCCTTTTGAGCTTGTTTAAGTTGCATTAGGACCGTTTTGGCGAGATCTATCCAATGGTGTCGATTTGGATGAATTATGAGGCTATGAATTTTTTAGGTATTTTGGATCCACTTGGATCATTCCTCCCCATTGAGAAGCTTTTGGACCTCCAAAAGGTCTGTTTATGTACAAATTGAGCTAGGGAAATGTTGCCCCACTTGCCCAGTATCATCTGTCCTTCCTTTCTGGAACCTCTACATTTGACTCATCATAACAACAATCAAAACTGCACTAATATTATTAAATACATTATCCATATACACATCCACATTCAATGTTGTTGTTACCAACCATACACTGCTGAAAAGTAGAAGGCTAAATAACAAAACTGAATTTGCGAACAAGAAAAAGAATGTACCAACATCATACTTGTCTTTCATAACTGGAAAAACCTTAGAACTAGATATATTTTTATGCAATGACACTTCTTGTGGTACAAACATAAGTGCCAAACTATTGCTTGCATTAACTACCCTTTTCAATTGTCTTATTGTCACAAAAGACTTATCAGTCTTAATTGGATGAGAATGCAAAATGTATTCAACTCCTTCCTTAAACAAGTGATACTAATTATGTTCCCTGTAGAAGATTTATTTCCTATCATATAAGTATGGGCTACCCAACACAATCCCACAGATATCAAGTGGAACCACATCAAATTCAACCTCATCTATAAACTTAGATTTTATTGCAAATCTTAAATTGCATTACTTAGTTACTCACAATTTGTTATCATTGCACACCCAACCTAATGGATAAGGTTTCTTATGTAGCTTTTTTTTCAATCCCAATTGTTCAACAACTTCTTCTGAAATTATATTAACTTGGGACCCACTATCTATCAGTGTATCAATCTTAGTGTTCTTAGAAATCACGCTTATATGAAACAATTCACATCTTTTGCTATCTTCAGGAACAACATGACTTTTAGTAGTAGAAGCACATGAAAAATCAATGGAAGAATCAACAAAAGTCTTACCCTTCACACTCACAACTATAGTCTTTGTTTCGTCATCAAAATCCAATCCAAGATCCTGAATGATAGTTGTAGCCTTTTGCTTTCCCTTAGACTCTTTAAACCACTTGGGTTTCAACTCTAGATGCAGTTTCCAACACTTCGCATCCGCGTGCCCTTTCTTCTGAAAATGTGAAAAAGTAGGCTTTTCACTTTCCTCTTTCTTCATAGTAGTTTTTTTCCTCTCCTTACCCTTCTTATTGCCTTCAGTTGGAGGAAAAAATTCCTTCTTTGAACTGAAACTTATGTTCCTTTCACCTACTTCAATATGGTTGCTTTTACACACACTTCATCAAAGTTAGATGGATTAAACATCAGGATCGTATGTTTCAAATGTGAGTGCAAACCACCTATATACTTTAATAAATTTTCTTGTGTATAAAGAGGAATGCCAAGAGTAAGTTCTTTCTTCCTAAACAACTATGTATACTCTTGCACCATTTTTCCTTTACCCAGTTTCATATTTTTCCAGTCCATAACAACTTGTTGCATATAACCCAAAGGATAAAATTATTTCTTTAAAGAAAAAGTAAATTCATACCAAGATGAAATAATTTTACCATGCGTAGCAGGATCATCTTGAATCTTACTCTCCCACCAAACCAATGCAATGCCTCCCATTCTAAGAGTAGCTAGCTGGATTTTGGAAGAATCATCCAAGATCTGTTGAACCCTGCAATACACTTCGATCTACTTAAGCCAGTTATCCAATTTTTCTGCATCCAATTCACCGTTATATATAGGCAACTCGAATTTAACATCCATTTTTAACAAAGGTGTTTGCAGAGGTTGTTTCTTTTTAGAAGAGTTAGATGAAGAAGAAGAAGATGAGGATGAGGATGAAGAGGACAAAGATGGAGGTTCAAGAGGGTCACTACCACCTCCTACTCCTTTACCTTTGTCATCTTTTGAAGATTCAACTTCCTCCTTTTTGTTCTTGAGTTCCTTTTTCCTCTGTTGCTCTTGCCTCTCTTGGAAGAGAACTTCCACCATAGCCTTCATTTCGAGAAATGCTTTTTGGAAAGCTTTCTCATCAAGATTTGTAGGGATTTGTTCAGCTACCATCTTTGATTGTGGAAAAGTCCTTCATTTTCCAATCTCTGGATTGAATTATTCCAGTGCACCTTCTCCTTGTTACAGTTTCAACCTAGTTAACATTCACTCTGCCATTTTCTGCAAAATAGGCTCTGATACCAACTTGATCTATAATTAGAGTTTACAAAATTAACTTGTAAATTAAATCTAATTAAAGTAATTTCCTAATCTAATACAAAATTGCATGATTATGCTTTTTAACCATTGAAATTACAATAAGGTACACTTTAAAATCAATTATTTAAAAATAATCTAAATTGAACTAGAGAGAAATTGAGATAGAAGAGAGAAGAATGAGACAGAGAAATAGAACGATTACAATGGGCAGATTGATAACAGAGTTAGTCCAATGTGGACTACGTCTCCGGGTCCACCTCTCAATGCTAGGACTACTTTATTGATATCGCCAAGGAAAATTATGCTTTGTTATAATACCCAAGCTCCAAGAACCTACAATAATCTCTCCACAATCTCTCTCTTTTACAATTTTTGGTGTATGCAAATGCCTTGTAATTTTCTCTCAAAAAAAAACTCTCTCTCCACCTTTCACCAAGAGCATAGAAAACTCCCCAAAAATTACTTACCAAATACTTAGCTAAAAACCCCCTTTTTATACAAATTTATTTTCTAATATGGGATTTAACCATATTATTTTGTAGATATTGAATATCTCCCATTTACAAGTAAAAATTCCAACCAATTCCCCTTAATTACATAAAAATCTACAATTCCCTCAAGTAATCTCCTTTAAAAATAATAAAATAATATTTAAAGATTATTTTAAATCTTTAAATATCTTTAAATTTCATTTTAAGCCCCTTTTAATTCCATATTTTTGGGCTTTTACTAATAAAAAGGTTTTTGGTTATAATTTAGGGGTTATATTATTGAAATATGAGTTTATGGGATATTTTCCTCTCCTTGTTTTATGGGCTAGGCAAGAGGATTTTAAGGGATAAAATCCCACCAAATCCTCTTTTTTTCTTTCAATTTTTAAACCATATATTTTTCCTTTAACAAATGTGGTTTAATCCATATTTATGCCATGTAATATACTCTTGCCACATCACCACCTGCCACATCACCATGTTGATGTCATCAAAGTCAACTAAAGTGAAATTTTTGACCAACCTTTGACCAGCCGTAAATTTCACATACGAGCTCTATTTTTGAAACTGAATATAGTTCCAGAATCAGTGTGGCGAGCACTATGACCTAACATCATTTTTGCCTCATTTTGAAATGATCATTTTTTTCCTTTTTGAATGCCTGATTCACTTGTTTGACTGAACCTTTGACCACACATAACTTCTGCATACAAACTCCTTTTGACCCTGTTCAAGTTGTGTTAGGACTATTTCGGCGAGCTCTATCTAATGATGCTAATTTGGATGAATTCTGAGACTATGAAATTTTTAGGTATTTTGGATCCACCTAGATCATTGATTTGCCCCCCCCTCTTAGTTGTCTTGCACCTCTTTTTAACATCATGGGAATTGAATAATGAAGCCTTCTTTGTGTCACTGCCCAATTGCAAACTTTTGGGGGCTCTGTGAGAGTGTTGTTTGGTGGACGTGATGGCATCCTTACATTTTCTTATCCCCTCTACCCAACCTACAAGTAGTGCTCTTGGTATAACCTTCACCTCATAGGACCTACCAATGGGTTTAATAGAGAGAAGTATCTTCTTTACATCCTTGCACAAATCAACAGAAACACTATGACATGTGTTCTTGTTCACCCAATGTGTCAGGTGAATGTTATAACTAAGGAGATTTTGTTGATCAACTTCCTACATAAAGATGGGTATGGTGCACTTGAAAGTACCCTCCATACGTATAATGAACTTTTCATACCTCCCCTTGGTAGCACCACCTTGTTGGTCCTTATTGGACCTAAGTCAGTGAACATGATTTTTGACATAATCCTAGGGTTTGAGTTCCTTAGAGTGAAATTGGGTATCCCCTAGTTGGTCACTATGACTGTAGTTCCCTCGGTCATGCATAAATTTCCAAATTTTATCCATGAGGGTTCAGTGCATGTAATTCGTGACATCGGCTATAAACCACTAGTTGCACATGGTATATATTCCATAGACCACTTTTTTCCTACACCCGTTGATCCACTTCTACCTAGGATAGACCTCTTGTACCAGACTTATGAGAATTACAAGAAAGGGTGCTTAACACCTAAGGTGAGGTACCCTCCATCTCCTTATGTTGTCTCACATAGGGCTTGTTTGAAATCTAATAGTGATGACACCATGGCACACGGAAAGGAAGAAGAGAAGCACTATCAAGGTTCCTCTTCCTCTCCTTCCACTATCTATCCTAATTCTTTGTCTCACCCTATTATGGCGTCATCATATTATGCTCAATGTTTACAAGAGAACCCTATGGTGCTTGCTTGGCAAAATCCCAAGTGTCTTGCATTCGAACTTCTTGTTATGCCCATGGTGCCTAGGAATGTTCTATATGGTAGAGGCAAGGCTCCCCATGGGGAATCCTCTATGTATCAACCTTTGTGACCTTGTACTACTCCTGTTCCCAAGGCAGTGAATGGGAAGAGGTCCACCACTAAGGAACTAGAGCCAACTCCCCCCATTGTTTCTCAGCCTCTTCCTTCTGCTCCCATCCAAGAGTTCGTCCCTCCACCACAGACAGATGCGATGGAAACTCCTATGGTTTTTTAGGAATCTTCTATCCCATCCCAACTCTTGGACTCTAGCTCTTCGAGTCCCAGAAATGGTCTTGTGCATGAGTAGAAGCATTGGTGAAAGGCTCTAGCGGATGAGCAGACCACTTTGTAGTAGAAGGAATGAGAGCCGACCACCCCTATTTCAGAGCCTCCTATTGTGTCTGCTTATGTTCCCTCTGCTTCGATTCAAGTGAATTTGGTTCTACTTCTAGCTCCTACTGTGAATGTGAACATCCCTGACCCTAAAAATGTGCAGGTGTTTATCGCTTCTTCAGTTGAGCTGCCTCTCTTGATGTCCCTTCCACACATCTCTCCATTCCATAAACCCTTGGACATGCTAAACACCTTAGTGGTGTCTACCACATTTTTATCCTCCTCCTCTACACCTCTTGCCTCATTTTTGGGTGTAAGAGAGGGGTCCCAGACATGTTCAAGGCCCTAAGTCATGGACAACCAAGAGCAGAAGGCTAGCCTAACTTACCTCAGATTAAAGGGGTGTTTAGAGATGAAGTATGAGAATGATGAGGACTATGAGGTCCTTCAACCACTATGCAGACTCAAGATTCAGAATAGGGATAGGAAAGCTAGTTTTTGGGTTTAGCACTAGGCCTCAGGTAGCTCTCTGCTTGAGGATGAAAGCACAGTTCTGGGATGACAGTACAGGGCACTAGCGTCTCTCAAGTGCATTGCCATCTGTATGACTAGAGGACTAAAAATATATGGTTAACCACTAGAAAATAGACTAATGACCTAGCTAATGGTTTTTAGGAGAAAAAATAACACTATGAAGTAAGAAATATATATATGAATATGATAAAGTAAGTAGATTAAAGCTAGGGTGACAAGAATGATCTCACAAAAAATCATGTTCACTATTTAGCTCCAAGAAGCATGTCCACCTACACACAAGAAAGAGGTAGTTTCATTGTAGTTGTATAGGGGCCTACCTCAGTCAAACTCCCATTTTTGTCTTTCCACCTCCACCAATAGCCAAGTTTGCAACAATGGAGAAATATATGATATAGAAGGAAATGAAGTAAATAACACAAAACTCTACAAAACAATATTATACTAATCAACCAAATTGTAGAGGAGAGGAGAAGAAAGCTTACCACCTCCACCAAGAGCTCACTAGCTAATGGAAAATAAAATGAGAGGACTCAAGCCTCTGCTGCAATGTTTTTCCATACTTTCTCTATAGAGTTGATAGAGTGTTGTTGTTGCTGCTATGGAGTGTCAAGTGTTGCTTGAAGGCTGAAAGTGCAAGAAGTGAATGCTAGAAATTTTGGAGTGCTTGGAGAAATTGTGTAGAGGATGGATTGAATGCTTAGAGGATTGCTTGAAGAGATGAAATTAAGGAACGAAAAGTGAATTTGAAGGGAGAATGAAAAAAATGACCATATTCAGGCCAGTTGGTCAAAGAGTGTGTTACAAATCGACTTCCAGTGGGAACTGTAATGCCTCTGCAGGCTCTAGATGTAGGAATCTACCAAGGATGTAAGTGCATTCCATAGACATCTACCTGCCTTGCGGGTGTCCACAACAAATTTTTTTCTATTGATTCCCAAAAAAAATCTAAATTGAACAAAGGCAGTGGGTTGATGTGGATTTTCACCTTTGAATTTGGTTTTCTAAAGTGAGGAAGGGTAAAAGGGGAATTTGCATAAGGGGTACAAATTCACTCCTATACAGTGGGGAGTTCACATCCTCTGACAAAGTAGATGGTAGAGGTTGAAACTTCTAGAAATGGGGGGCATAAGAGGATTCCACCTTTTTTGGAGGGTGGTCCTATGCTAGCATGTGTCATCCTAGTGATGGAGCAAGTTTTGGTTTCCCCTGAGTTTTTCATAGCTCCCGAGTCACTCGGTGAGCCTAGTAGTGAATCTCAAGTGCCACCTTCCTTGTCCCTTGAGGTAACACATGCTACTCTTGTGAAGTGCATGTTTAACTCTTTGGACAAGGTCCCAACCTTGTTGGTGATCTTCGCAAAATCATTGATCATTGCTCCACAAGAGCTAAGAAGAGATAACCTCATGGGGATTTCTTCCTTGGACCTCGTTGTGGGAGAGTCATAAAGTTCCCCCATAATATTCCACTATTGCAGGCTTATCTACCTTCCCTGTATAATGATCTAGATTGGGAAGCAGATGACCTCTTAGTTGATGAGTGTTAGGGGGGAACCTCATTTTTACTTTTATATTAGGTGTGTGTTTAATGTGATGTGTTCCCCCCTACTTGTGTTATGTGTTCCTAGATGACCCTTGTCACCCTCATAGGTGCTTTGATACAAGAGTTATTTTGTGTCGTAAAACTTCCTCTATTTGTGACATCATTCTTCCTTTGTTGTGTGTATTTATTTTCAACAAATTGGGGATGATACAAAGTGTTGGGGGAATTTAGGCTTCCCTTCCATATTGACCCAATTTTTTATTTTTACTTTTTCTTCTCGTGCATTCTTCATATGGTTTGATATAGTAGGGGGTTGATGAAAGTTCATCTATATAGTATTATTATACATATATATTTATGAGTAGCTCTTACCCCAAAATATTAGATCACCCCTATGCCCTTTGTCTATGATGTTATTATTTCTTTTTGCATTTTTGTTACCTTTCTCTCTTCTTTGCTCGAGTTCTAATGTTGTGGTGCCTATGTGTTGTCCCTCGTGTGCATGAAAACATCACCACGATGACATCTCGCTATGTATTGTGGACCACAACATCACTTTTTCATTATTACTTTTCTCTCAAGATTTTGCATTCCTTTGTATTCAACATGCACCACCCTAAGGGGGGGCTATCATATCAACTTTGATGTTTGGAAAACACATCTATAGCCAATGAATATTTTCTCAAAAATATTTACAAACTTTTTCAAAAATTGCATTCTCAATAAGAATCCCCTATTAAAATGTGTTTCCTTCATCATGGGTTCACAAAGAAAGAACTCGAAGAACTTTCCTCCAAGAAGGGAGTAGCTTTTCGTATAGGAAAAGATTCAACGTTCCCCTCACAAGGGGACATTTTCTTCCTTTTGAATTCCTTGATGAAGTGAACATATTTCAAAGGGATTCCTTGATGGTGAATTGATTTGCAAAAAAAATTCTTGCACTTTTAAAATAGCACATCCCTTGAGTGGACCCCTCTTATTTTGAAGGGTTCCCAAGGAACCTCTTTAAAACTTTCCAACTTTTTGACTATCTATATGACTATCTGTCTATTTTCCTACGTGGCTACTTTTTGTTTTTCTAACATGTTTTATCTGTTGATTAACATGTTACTTTGTAGGTGCACCTATGAAGCCGCTTTCTAGTCTGACTCTGCGGAGTCCCCCTTCATTGGGCTTCCTTCATGAGAGAGTACTTGGGGGAATTCCTTCTTTGCAATTTTGAGGGCCTGTGAAGCACTTGCATCATATGAGATCTGTCCAACATTGTTTTGTAGGCCTTTAGTGTACTTTGTTCAACTTTGTAGTTCTGCGAAGCTATGGAGTCCGTTTGTTCGCACCTCCTTAAGAGGGAATACCTATGGAGTCCTTTGCTTTCCTTGTACTTTTGGGTTTGCCAGATCGATGTCTTCTTCCTCGACAATTTAGGTATACATTTCTAACTCTTTGATCTACTTTACTGAACACTCATTGATACCCATGCTCACTAAAGTCGGGGAAAAATGTATAGGAGAGAATTTTCACCCCTTGTGTAAATTCCCCTTTCAGATATCCTCACTTTAGAAAATCAAACCAAAAGGCATCATTCCACATCACCCACCTGCCTTCCATCCACTTGGTGTTTTTTTTGTGTGTCAGTGGGGGGAATTTCGTCAAGGATGTGAGTGAGGTGCATGGATGTGTGCATGGTGTGCTACTTTCCACGATAGATTCCAGCCTATAAATTCCATAGGGATGTTATATTCTTCATTGGGGTTGAATTTAAATGCCTTTATGTGACCAACAGACTTGAAAATTTCTTCTTTCCCACTCATTTTGGCCTTCAAAGGCATTCATTTCACAATCACTTCATCTCTTAGACATTCATTCAATCTTTCACTCATATTCAACATTCTACTCACAATTATAGCAACTTTCACAAGTCCATTTAGCCCATTCATTCCATCTTTGTACATGTGGTACTACCATAGAAGCTGCGAGCTTGGAGTATTGTGAGATCTCCCTTCATACTTTTTGTGACCATGTCGACTTTGTAAAGCTCGTTGCTTGCATTCTCCATTCATTGGCCTTGAGAGCCTTTGGGTGGAGGTGGTAAAAAATCTCTTTTCATTTTATGGTTTGATAGAGTAGAGTAGCATCTTTTGTAGTGTTGATTGGTTTCATTTCCATTTCCTTTATCGTACTTTCTACTTCATGGATTTTTCTGGCTATCCATGGAGATGGAAACATCAAAGTGGGGGTTTGACTGAGGTAAATCCCTATATAGCCCCAACATTTTTCCCCTCTTGTTTGTGTGTAGGTGAACATGCATGGAGCTTGCTAGTGAACTAGTGCTTTAGTGAGTTGATCTTTGTCACCCTTATTTTCATCTACTCATCTTATCATCTATTTTTTCATTTCATTGAGGTTAGTTAGCTAGGTTGTCAGTATGATTCTAGTGCTTTTCTTACTGCATTTTACATTTTCTGGCCATACTGATGCTAGTGCACCATAGAGATGCTAGTCTGCCACATTTTCCTCCTAGACCCATGTCATCATCCTTAAATAGAGAGTTGTTTAAGGTGTAGTTTGAACTAGAGAAATTGGCTAGTCTAGCCAAAAATAGATTTTCAGATTTGTAGTCACAAAAGCACTTGAGAGTGCTCTTCATTCTCGATCCCTATCCTAAAACACCCATTAGATTGAGGTAAGTTAGGGAAACTCTCCACTCTTGACTCTTTGTGACCTAGAGCCTTGGTGTGGTTGGTCCCCCTCTCTTACACTTTATGAATCGCCTCCCCTTTTTCCATTTGCAATTTATCTCTTTTTGGGTTTCAACAAAAATGATTCAAACTTCTCTCTAAGCTTTGAGCTCGATAAATGTATTATATTGTAAATATTTTTAATGAATATAATATAATACTTTATCCATTATTCCTATGTTATTCACATAGATGATTCACAAAAATATCATACTTTACAATTTTTTTGCATATGGTAGATAACTGTGAAAATTTTTAAAAGAACCTACGTGTTTTAATGGAACAATTTTAGATGAATACCATTTACGGGTATATCCAAAAAATTTCCATCCATGTCTTCTAGCTCTTACACATACTTTTCTTTGCATGTGTGAATGCGGAAGGGACCCTTCCATAGTGCTTCAAATTTTTCATGTCCTGGTTTTGTAGCGCATTCGTCATATTTTAACACAAGGTTTCCCTACTGGAAATATGGGTTGGAGGCCTTTCTATCAAACCATTTTTTGACTATATGCTGGCGCTTGAGCATGGCGTCATACTTGTTTTCCCTTTTTTCTTCAAGGCTTAGGAATTCTTCCAGTCATACTTCCATTTTGTTGCTCTCTTCAATTTCTAAGGCTTTTAACAGTTGCAATGCTGAACTTTCTATTGAAATGGGAAAAATCACCTCCTTTCCATAAACTAATTCATAAGGAGAAGCCTTCAAGATTTGTTTAGGTGTAATTATGTCATACCATAGAGCAGCTCATGGATGCTTGTGCCATTCCTTCTGATATTCAGACCCAATGTGCTTAATTAACTTGATAAGGTTTTTGTTGGTCGACTCTGCTAACCCATTTCCCTATGGATAATAGTTTGATTAAATTTTAAGGTAGACCCCACACTTGAGAGAAAAATATGACACTCTAGAGCCTACAATGGCTCACACATTATTTGATATGATCTTCTTAGGAAATCCAAACCTTGCCACCGGCTCTTTAAGAAAATTGACAATTTTAGTTTTTGTAGCATTTTTTAGAGCAACAACCTATGTCCATCTTGTAAAATAATCAGTCACTGTAAGTATCCACTTATGGCTAGCACTGGAGATGGGATTTATCATCCCAACAAAATCCAAACCCCATTGTGCAAAGGGTTCCTCAATCATAATTGAGCTTAGTGGCATGGCAGAGTTCTTCTACTTGTCGACAAAATATTGGGATTGAGTACACTTTCCTACCATGTGGTGTGCCTCAGGGAACATGAAAGGCTAGTAATACCCTTCCCACATTATCTTCAAAGTCGTAGTCTTGGCAAAGAAGTTTTTGTCCTCAAGACTACTATGGAATTCATTTAAAACTCTTTCTGCATGTGGCTTATCCAAGCAATAGAGCAAGACACCATCATAATTCCTTTTGAATAAAATTTCCTCAATCAATACATACAGGGTGCCTTACAATCAGTAATAGCATCTTTTGTGAGATGGAATTTTGGTTGAGTATTGCCCTTTTTGCATATATTACATCTAATCCATCACCCATGACTCTCAGACTCGAACTGATTTGTATAGACCTGGTTAGTCTCTTCCTCTATTAGGGAGCTCAATTCCTATGCAAGGTATTCACAAAGACCTCTTCCCTGAACTAGATTGGTTGGTCGGATTTCTACATCATATTCTAGGATTTTGGTGATCTAATTGGCCTTTTTTTCATTTATTTCACCTTTAGTAATATATTCTCGAACATTCGGATGAGAAAAAAGGATGGTGATCCTATTGGATGATACCAAGTGTCAGAGTTTCTTGAGGCTTTTGACAATAGAAAAATCCTATTTATCAAAAAAATTATACTTGGTTTCATATTATTTAAGGGTCCTCCAGTGGATGCAATGGGATGTTCTCTGCTTCTATCTTTTTCCTTCTAGGTAAGCATTGAAGCTATGTTGTGTTGGCCACTGTAGATGTAGAGTAGGAAATCCTTAGAGAAGTCTGGGTTAGCTAATACCAGGGCTGCGGAGATGGTTTCCTTTACTTGCTCAAAAGCTATCTCTCCCTCAGGGGTCCATTTGAACACTAAATTATTTTTAACGTCAGTGTGACAAGTATCATGATGCCTGCGATGTTTGAAATGAATTAGCTAACAAAAATAATCTTTCCCAAAAAGGACTGTAGCCCCTTTTGATTGACTAACAATGGTAGATCTATTATAGCCTTTGCCATTTTGGGGTCTATGGCTATCCCTTCTTTTGATACCATAAAATCCAGTAGCTGGCCTTATGGCACTCCAAAGACATATTTCTTGGGGTTTAAGGAAATCTTGAATTGTTGGAATTTTTGGAAGACCTTTTCCAGATGATCAAAATTATCATCCCTTCATTTCAAAAAAATAGTCAGGTCATCCAGATATACTAAGATGATTTGACTAATCAACCATTTGAAGGAAATATCCATTGCTTGCTGAAAGGTTACACAAGTATTGGAGAGTCCAAAGGGAATTTTTGAGTACATGAATGTTACCCACTTGGTAGTGAACATTGTTTTGTGCTGGTCCTCTTCTTTTACATAGACCTGGTTATAACCTAAAAAACTATCGAGTGGTGAGAACATCTCTGATCTGGCCATGGTCTGTAGAATCTACTCCATTGAGGGAAAAGGGTAGTAATCCTTTAATGAATCCTTGTTCAAATCCCTAAAATCGACGTAGAGCCAAATATCACCATTCTTATTCTACACAAGTATAAGGTTGGATACATAGGTGGAATATTTGATCATGTATATCATTTGTGATTTGATTAATTTGGTAAGCTCTTATGCCATTAGTGCCTCAAATTTTGGATTGATTAGTCTTTCTTTTTGTCAAACGAGCTCTGAGCCTTCAACCAAGTCAATTGTGTGCTAGATTATACCTGGATTGTATCCTCTAAGATCATCATAGGTCCAACCTATGACCCCATCATATCTACAACATGGTCCTTTCAGTCTCTTTTTATCCTTTTGTGGGATGTCTCTTCCACCTTTTCATTTTCTGCCATTCCCAACATTGAGATCTTGGTAGTTTTTTACATCAGTAGTGAATCTTTATTTTCCATTCCTTGCATCTTCGTAGTTGAAAATATTTTTAAGAGAAATCAAACCTTGTGATAGCTTATTTCCCTTTAATTGGATCACTTGTCCTTCTATAGCTCTTATAGCTTTAGATTGTGGATGATTGGAAACTTTCTCTAACTTTCGTCAGAAAGTAACAATCTAAACGTAATCCTAAAAAACCTACTAGTTCTGATCATTTTTGAGAATTGATGTTCGAATGATGATCTGCATTGCATTCTATTTTTTTGTTGATTTGAGAGTCAACTCAAACTATGAACTGATCAAAGCTATTCAATCTACTCTTGCATTTTGGGACCATGAAATAACCTAGATATTAAAATCTTCAAAGTTCTCAATCAGATCCCATATTCTATGACTGTAAGACCTCATTCTTACATTTTTGGCATCCGCTTGTCCACATAATTGGTTTCCAACCAACTCTGAGTCTTTGACCACTTGTATTCTTCACACCCATCCACTCTACAAAAAACATACCATGGACAACCTTGCCTCATACGCAACATCATTATTTGAGCATGGGAACTAGAAGCAAAAATCCTTGAGGGTGTCTGATCTAGTTAGGGATATCAATTGGACACCTACTCTAGAACCGACCATGCATTTGGCACCATCAAAATAAAACATCCATAAAATATCATTGCCCAGTCCGTTGGGCTCGTCCTGCTCTTTTATCAATTTTAAGAATACTTGGTCATCATCAAAGATCACATAGGTTCCCAATCTAGTAGCATGGAAGTTCCCAAACAGGTCAGAATCAATAAATTTATTGAGGAGGACTTGATCTTCTAACATTTCTACACAATACGCCTACCTTTTTTAGAAGGAGGTATGCACCACTTCAAAACACAAGACTATGTTGTCAGCTATATGTTCAAGGTGCAAGGACTTCAATAGGATTTTCATATTTTCCACCTACTTTTTCTGCAATATCAGATGAGACCAATCAAGCACTAAATATCTACCAAGCTTTGCTATAAATTCTCTTGAAAGGCACATCCCAAATACTGGGGGGATTTCTACTATGACTCTTGTTGTGTGAAGGTTTAGCTTGGACACAAAAAAGAGAGTTAAAGATAGATCCTTGATACATCTGACGCTCAAGACCTTCCCATCTAACTACATGATCCCTTTCTCAAGAGGCGTGTACTTGAGTTTCAAGGTGTCGACAACTTGTTTAGGCATGACCGTAGTAATAGCTCTTGAATCAATAATGTTATTGTGCAAAAGCTTATATGACACAATAAGTGTCAAAAAGAAAGGTGTGGGCTTTGGTTTGCATACCACTTTCACATTTGCATTGTTCATGACATTTACATGTGTTTCCACTCTTAAAGGTTGGGAGTCCGATGAGTGCCCCTTCTTTCTAACTTGATTTCATGGTGGAATCATATTCGTTCATGATATTTGTTCTTCTTTCTTTAATGCCTCCCTAAGCAAAATATTTTATTCTGGAATTGATATAACATCCCACAAAGATACATTAGTATGCACGTTCTTCAATTGTTTGACCACATTGAGCATTTCGACTGGCTGGTCCTTGGGTTTCAAAGATGTATCTCTTTCATCTTCAAGAGAGGATGATCCAATGTGGAGGAGCTTAATTAATTATCCATCTCTTTCCCTAGTAATGGCGTAGCTTGAGACTGTTGAGTGGGTCAGGCTTATGCGACTTGCTCCACTTGCAGTCATGGTTGTTGTGGCTATGGGCATTGTGGAGCTCATTACACATATTCTCCAGTGAGTCTCCTTTTGGACCTTGTGTTGCAGTCTGACTATACTTGTGTGACATTAGTCATTAGAGAATCATTTACAAATACTGCATCTTCTTCTTCCATTCAAGAGAAAAGCATTTGGTCTGGTGTGATAAATAGCTCTTGCTCTAAGGACATCTCTTGGATTTTTTTTATCTAAAGAAGGAATTCCCCATTCTAGGAGACTGATATTCTTCCATGCCTAGAAATATACCTTGGCTCCTTTATTCTGCTACCTTTTGCTAAAGGTTTCCCTATAGAAAATTTTGGGGCATATGGCTATCAATACATAGGAAGCCACACATTCTCATCCTCCAACAAGTTATTCTAGCCTTGGACCAAATCTTTCCTTGGACTATCCTTGATGATTGGAAATGGCATGGTGACCAAGACTATCTGGTTTATAAGCGTGAGTTGCTAACTTCCTCCTCTTGAAACTCCTTGATATACATTCTATTGATAAGGTGGCCTTCCTCCTTGATAGGTTTTTGTGAGAGGATTTGGAGGTGCTACTTACTATCGTTGGATGAGGACTAGCTCATTCACAAAGGACTGCATGAGGTTCTTCATATCATTGTCATCCACTGCTAATGAAGAGGAGCCTAACGTGCTTGGTTGTGCGCTTGGGTATACATACATGGATGGAGGTACAACTGATTTGGTCACTTTTAGGGTGGAAGCATTTGGAGTTTCCTCTTCTTGGAGGCTGGGTGATCCCACAATAGTGGTTTATAATTTTTGGCCAAACTAGACACTGAAATTATTTTTTAAAACTATATCTTCACATTCAGGCACATATAGTGGCTAAACCATGAAGAATTTGAAGATAATGAAAAATAGAGTCTCATCACATTTTGTCTGTAGATTCTAAAAATATTTTTTTCAAAAATTTTGGAATCAAATTGCACTTCTTTTTCCATCTCCCACGAAAACTAGTTTTTTTCAAAAAACAACATTTTTTAAAGGTGACGCACACTGTATAACACATACATTTTTTTCCATGAAGGATAAAATTATAATTCTTTCAAATTTAGATTTTGTAACTCTGATATATAGTGCTTCCACTTGGTTAGACATTTTTTTATTGAATATTTTTTCTTTAATCAAGTTTCGAAGTCAAACCAATTACAATTTAGACATAGCGCGACCGTATAATGCATAACTTTTTTGTATATATCAAAATTAAATTTTTTTTTTTTTGTTAGATCAAGGATTTCAATATCTAGTGGACTCATATTTTTCAATTTTTTTTTTGATAATCTGCTATTTTTCCACATGTGCAGAACAAAGACCTTCATTTTCGATGAAAAACCTATGTTTAATAAAACTAAAAAAAAATACATAATAAAACCAAAACATATTAAAATTATATTCATTGGATAGCTCGTTATGAGGACTACCTGATTCAAGTTGGGTTTGTGAAGATTCTTCCATTTTCATCCTCAACCCGAGCTCTGAATTGCCAAAATTCAGGTTTTTTTTGTGTCTCGGGGAGGGGATGAGGAATAAAGGGGGTTTGAACGAACCCCTAGGGGTTTGAGCGAAACTCTAGGGGTTCGCTTGAACTAAAGTTTATTCGAACCTTGGTTCATTTGAACCCTGGTTCATTCGAACCCCCCTTCTATGAGGGGTTTTGATGGCTTTTTTGGTAGGAAAGTATTATGAGGGTTCACCCGAACCTAGGTTCTAGCGAACCCCTAATGGGTTCGGTCAAACCAATAGGTTTGTACGAACCAATAAAATCAAAATTTTTTCCATGCATTCATTTTATGTGAGTTTTCCTTCCTCACTTCAATTGTAAACCACTATTGTGGCTTCACCCGGCCACCAAATATTTCTATGAACATGGGCATCGATGGTTGTGGTGGAAGTTTCCTAGTGTTGATCAGACTATTTTTAGCATGCACAACCAAATCATATGCATTGCGGAGAATATCTCCTCCCATAGACTATACCATGATTGTGATGTCTGAATTGAAATCTTTTAGATAAAACATGAAAGCCATAGTGGTTGGAGGCTTGGCTGTCACAGGAATCCTTTGATAGGTTTTGTGAAACCTATTATTGAAGTCACTCATAGCCTCTTGTAGTTCCCTCTTTATGGTGATTAATTATTGTAGCAAAGAGGAGCAATCTCCCTTTTTCAACAAGTGCTCAAACAACTTCTCTCCGAGTTGATCCCAAGAGTGGATAAAATTGAAAGCCAAAGACCTATAGCAGTCCTAGGATTTTCCTTTAAAGGTTGCAGCCAGTAATCTCAGAGAAAAATTTTCTTTTGTGATGTTGTGTACTTTGCATACCTCTACTATATCCTAGAGTTTTTTGAAAGGGGTCTTAAAATCCTCCCCAAAAAACATTGGGATCGCCTTGAGAGCATTGGTGGGTATGGCAGGCCACACATCTAGGTTCGTAGGTGGTTGTAACAAGCTACCACTATCCTAGGTTACAAAATTTCTAGGAGCGAGAGAACCTAAATGAGCCATTGTAAATAGATTCCTATGGATATGGTAGATGGATATTCTGATTTGGAAATTTTAGCATCCTAGTGGAGTAGATGAGGCTTTGGATTGCAAGCTAATACTTCTTATCCAGTTGCTTCTTATAGGTGATATGGAACATGTAAGTATTCTTCTCCTAGCTTTAGAGGAAAGTAATTGGGAATACTAGAAATGGCCTCTTGAAGATGCTCTTGTTTGGATTCTAGGGATGAAATTTTGAGCCTTTTTCTTGGTTTGATTTAAGAAATATTTCTGACTTCCAATCAGATGTTCAAAAAACATTCTATCCTACTGGGCATGCTAGAAAAAGAACTGTTGATCATTAAAGCTTATGCTTCTCTAAATATCCTTATGAGAAATTCAGCGAGTGGGGGACTAATTTGTGCCTCACTGAATGACCTCTAGAATTTTTATAGAAATCTGACTCTTCTTTGTGTTTTGGGGAAAAGGGTAGAAAGAAATGAAAATAAAATATAAAGATGGTGATGTGCCAAAGCTTCTACAACACTTCAAACTTTAACTATTGCTTATAAATTATATGATAGACACAAAATATCGCATACCCTTCATTGTTGGGAAGAGAATGAGCAACAAAGGCTAAAGAAAGAACAATGCAATCTTTCAAATCTCCCTATGAGGAGCATCCATTAAGGCCTAATCAGACATAAGAAAAACTCTATAGATTGACAAAGATATTTCAAAATTTATAGAATCCTTCCTCTTTTATGGTATAATATGGAAAATGGCATACATTTTACATAAAATAGAAGAGTCCAACCGACATGATCCAATTTTACAAAGATAATTGTAGACATCACATAACATACATGTAGGCCACATCAAAACTTCATCATGTAATATCATCTCAAAAATATACAATGTCACAGGATAGAGTCAATAGATATCCAAAAAATGGAGCTCGCAGGCTCAATATTGAACATGTCAGAATCTGAAACCGACTATGTCGTTATTTTTCTGGTCATCAAATTGACTTATCGGGACCCTTTACAAATTTTTCTATTGCAGACCCAAAATTTGAAAAATTTCCCGAGGGGGTATTGATACCCTATACCTTCACTGGGGCATATTTTTGACTTATTTTCTTTGTCACAATGCGACATGCTACATTATGACAAAGAGGGGAAAAATGTAGACACACAAAAATGACCTAGGCCTGCAATTTTTTACCACTTTCATCCTATAATTATAACATCTAATTATGTCCTTGGTCCACATTTGACTATTAATTAAATAATTTATAATTGTTTAATTAATTCATGTCCTTTATTCTTCATGATTATTAAATAAATAAATGTTATTTATTTATTCAATAAATCTTTAATTGTCTAAAGTCTTCCTTTAATTAAATAAATTTGTTAATTTGTTTAATTACCCTTATCCATTTATTCTTCTTGATTATTAAATAAATAAATTTTATTTATTTATTCAATATGTCACTAATTTCCATAATTAAATGAATTTATGAATTTATTTAATTATCAGTCATAATCCTCTAAAATTAAATAATTATCTTTAATTATTTAATAGCTCAATTTAACATTTCCATCATTTTTAAATCAATTTATTATTTAAAATGATTTCGTTTTATTGACTGTCACTTCATTTTAGTAAATAATCTGAAAAAGATTATTTATTGTCTCACAAAATCCAAATTTTGAGTTGATTTAATTCAAATTGGTAGCTTTCTTCCAAAAATCAAATAAAGCAAGCAGATTCTTGATTTTTCAAATTTGCTTTTCAGTCCACCTCTTATCTTTCTGATTTTTCAAATCTGATAAATCAAGCAGTCTTTATCTTCTTGATTTTTGAAAATCTTTATTTTTTCTAATTAATTCTCGTCTTTTCTCCACCACCAATTCGATTCTCTCACATGACATCTTGACCACTCGTCTAAGGATTTTTCCCTAACCCTGATTAAGGATTATCAGATTTAATCTCGTCCTCTGATTTTAGGTTTCTGTCAAGAGTCGATCTCACCCATCCATTCAAAATTACGTTTTCTATAAAATATCAAATTTTCTCATAATTTAGGGACCACTTCGTCATTATAAGCATTATAGTCATTTATCATTTGTTATAGTCATTTATCATTTATCATTGGCATAGGCATAGTTTTACTTAAATCCTTCAATACTTGCATAGGACAATGGCATAGTCAAATTTCTCACACACTCAATCTAAGGGCATCAAATCATACGCTGCAAGCTAGGAGGTGCTATGGAGGTGATTCATGGGAGCTTCGCGAATCTGGTATAATCGTTTCGTTATTATTTGCTTCCATTGTGCTTCATAACTTCTTTGGGTTTTATTATTGATCTAATCATTGCTAACCTCAAATATTAGAATTTTACCCATTGATACATTGGTGAACCCAACATGAATCCTTTGATCTAGCTTGCATTTTCCAGGGTTTATTGACTTTTTTGTTGCAGATATGTCAGTTTTTGGACAAAACCCCAAGTTTTACCAATTTCTTCATATATTCTACACAGCTAGGAGTTTTTCTACAAGATCTTTACAGAATCTTGTAAATCATCTCAAGAGGCTATAGTAAACAAATCAGGGGTTTATCATCATTTTTGTGGGAGTTATTGGGATTTTAAATTTTTTTCATAAAATTTATTTTTTGGAAGTAAATCGACGAATTTTTTAGAAATTTTTACATTTTTGAAAATCTCTTTAAATTATAATGGGGGTCTATGTTTTACAGATTTAATTTGGAGGTCAAATACAATGCGAAAAAATCTGATCATTTTTTGTATGGTTTTCACAAATCCGCATTTCTGGGTGCAAAATAGGGAGTTTTTTCAACTTCTTTACATTTCTGGAAAGCTCTCAGAAAATTAGCAGCGATCTCTTCTTTGAGTTTTTATTTTTCAGATCAATAAAATCTTCAAATAATAAAATCTAATTTGGCTATGTCAAAAACATGTATCTGAAATTGCAATTTTCTGATGAGCTTGTTTTTTTTTTGGCTGCATTATAATATTGTTTTTTGATCTTGTAGGTGATCATAAGGAGCTATAGTAGCAACAATATTAGTCATATATAACAGATTGGAAAGCAAAAACTTCTGAGTTTTCATAAACATATGTTTGTTGAAGACTAAAAATCAAAGAAACTCCTAACTTGTGGTCTTGCAGGTTCGAGTGTCAAAGACTGAATACTATACATTGTGCTCAAGTCTTTTTTAGATTAGTCACATTTATTTTGGTGTACATAAAATGAACATGTTTTACTATTTTTTCTGATTGTGTTTGCAAATGGTAGGTGATTATGCTCTCACCTTGTGAAAGCTTGGTGAACAAAAAACTAGACCCATTCTATCTATTATACACCCTCATGATTTAGTAATCGAAGTATCCTCTCCCCTTGCACTTTTGGGCGATCCTGGGTGTAAGAAAAATGGTTACTGACTCTAGAACTTGGGCCTATTTTGGCGGGAAAAAGTACTCACCCCAGGACGACTCACACCGGTAGCACCCTGACACCGAGGGACTTCTAGCCGGTATATAAAAGTGGATTCTTTGGGAAAGCCCAAGAATCCCACGTGTGGTTCTGATGAGATGGATCCAAAAGGGGACTCTTGCCGCATGGATCATGCTCCATGAACGGAATGCCTATATTAAAAACCTTTTGTCTTAGTGTCCAATCGTTCTATTAGCCATTGCTTGATATAGTGTAGGGTACAATATCATGCCCAAAGACACTCACTACTGATCCCATTGAGTAGAGATAGCAATTCTTGGGATGTCATTACCCAAATAATCCAAATTTGGTGTGCTCGAATGATATTAATGAGCCGTGGAGGGGAGCCAATGCCACCAAAATTCTAAGCTATCCTCTCTCGAGAAGGAAAGGTGTTTATCACCAATCCGGGGTATATCGGTGGGCTATATCAAGTATACAAACCCTTGGCCTATTGGCCTTTTAGGATTGTACTTGTCTTATGTGCACTTTCTTACATTCAAAACATTGTGTTTGTTAAGTTTTTTATGGGTTTATCACATTTATAGTTCCGAACAAAACATTCAACATCAGACAAACCAAATTTGCCATCAAAATGACAAGAAACTCAATTTTGACAAACTGTGTCACATCTGTCGAACTGCATTCAAGTTTCTAGATGCAATCGCTCTGTTAAACTGCATTTGACATTTTAAATACCACATCCATCTATGTCACGACACATCTGAAACTTACAAAATTGCATCTGCCAAACTGAGTCACATTTGTCAGTCTGAAAGCCGCATTCACAAAACCGTGAGGAATTCACATCCTTAAAACGATGCATTTTCCTGTCACAAGTAAAATTTCATACAAAGTCAAATCTGAAATCACCAACTTGTCAATCATTTTTCAAACATTGTTCCAAAAGGATTATGTCATAAACCAATTTTGAAATTGCTCAAACTTTCAACTATTAGTTGCATTCTTCACCATAGGTTTCACCCTTCATTATTTTTAGGTGCATACATTAGGTATTAGTTTATCCATAGGTCTTACATCTTGCATACTTTGGATTAGGAAAATCTCCGCACAATTTGCAGCATCATTGCTTTTGAAACTGGGTTCTCTTGGACTAAATTATCAATTCCCTTTTTAGTCATTGTCCCTTTTTGTGAGATTCTTCCAACTCAATAGTTTAGTTAGGAAAACTCACTAGTCATTTAGATCTTGTCATCTTGTCCTTTTTAGCAAAGTCCTTTAGTAACCGAAATTGAAAACAAAGATTCAGTTTAGATGTGCTTAGATATCCTTGTCTTAAATTGCTTTATAGGTTTAGAAATTGCATATTTTATTCCCAAAAATCCAAAAATATTATTCATCTTAGTCGACATTTTTGAACTTAGACCTTGCATAGTGTCATCCTTGCATTTAGTTGTCATCTCCATTGTGAGCAATATCATTTTATGGTGGAAACTAGACTCCAAAAACAAAAAAAACAAATGGAAAACTTTCGACAAGACCCCACGTCCACTGTCAACAATCCCACATATGACCCAAATTGGACTTTTGACGATCCATTTTCCAACACAAAGGATCAACCTCTCACAACAACACCACCCTCATCAAATAGTCCATTTGAACCATTCTTACGTGAGGATGAATACGGTCAAATACTTGAGGAAAACTTAGAGGTAGCATCACAAGATCCAGAGGCCTCTCGATTTGTGGAACAAATGGTCCTATATGACAGAGACAAATATTTGTCCATACTCTTAAGTCAGGGAGCCAAATTACCTCAAGGTTTTGAAATTGATACCTTGAGATCGACATCTCATGCCAATAACGCCAATAGTGGTCAACCTCCAAACTCCACAAGCAATACCTTTTTCAATGCTACACTGATCATGACTGCTACTTCCAACATTACTAACACCTCCAACTCAATAAACGCAACATCCATTGGAGGATCACAATTGGCCACAATGCCCACAAAATCAACAATAGTATCACAGTCGGATGGAACCACCTATGGTTCCTCGACAACATGGGTAAGTTATTCAAACCCTCTCTATACTATGACAGTAAATGTGATGGGGGCATCATCGAGTCACAACAATCCCCCCTTGATAACTACATCAAATACCATGAGTACACCTTCGACATACCCTCTCATTGGTATCTCACAAAATCCTTTGGGTGGGGTAAACGACATATATTTATCCAAGGACAACAACAAAATGTGAACACGTCAACATTGTCAAATACCATCAAATCCCATTGACAAAATTTGACCAATCCCCTTGTGTAGACCCAACAATTTGGACAAGGTGGCCAAATAAGACAACCCATGACATGTTTAGCACATCAAAATGTTCATGGTCACCATATTCCCCAGGTAATGACACAAATGGCTGGGGGACATATCCCAACCTACTCATCCCACACTCATACTCACCAACATACAACCAACCCTAACTTTCAGTACCAACAACACACCAATCCACACACATCATACATGTCACAACAATCTATATCGCCACAATACACCAATATTCAAGCACAACAAATAGGGACCTATGGTGTACCAATCAATCCAATGCATGGGACCACAAATGACCCTGTTATGGATGCCTTCCAAACAAGATTGATGGGTTTAGAGAAAACTAACCAAAACATATACATATCAGGCAAGAAATCAGAAATATCATATGATCTAAACATATACCCATTTGACATGAGCTTATACATGCCTCCATTTCCTCCGGGATATGTGTCACCCAATTTCACAAAATATAGAGGCAAGACAAACCCCATCGAACATGTTCATGAATTTGCAACTAATTGTATGGACATCACTTATGAACAAACATACTTGATGAGACTTTTCTCTAAAATTCTTGCGGGTCCTTCCCTTGAATGGTTTTCTAATCAAAAGGATATCCAAACATGGGATGAGCTTAAACAAAAACTCATAAAAAATTACGCGTACAACATCGACATGGATACCTCTATCACTAGCTTGTGCAATCTCACGCAAGAGGATGCTGGTGATACTTTCATCCCATTCTTTCAAAAATGGAGAAGTCTAGCTAGTCGGTGTCACATTGATATACCCAAAAGGGAAAAGGTCGACATGTTCATGCAAACACTTCTTGGGCCCCTAAAATATGCATTGCAAGTACATTGTTGCACAAACTTCATGGACTTAGTCAAAAAAGGGGTCCAAATTGAGAAAGCCCTTATCGCAAAGGGAGAACTAAGGTACGGTCCAACAAACACAAACACCAATCCACTCACCAATAAAAACAAATATTGGGTTAAAAATAAACACGCTACAAATGACGGTGTTGTTGACGCCAAGATTGCAAAAAGTGTGGGTCATGTACTGGCCCTAAAAGGGGTTCAACAAAAAAACAAACCAACAACGACATTGACACCCCCTACCAATGTCCCTTTAAACAACCAGAATGGCCAAAACAATCAGGGACAATATAGTCAAATGAGACAATTTCCTAGAGGTCGCACATACACTTCTTTGGGTGAACCCATTGAGGAAGTCCTCAAGAAATGCCTCCAGACTGGCGTCATCACACTTCAAGAACCAAAACCATATGACCCTGGACAATTCAAACCAGCATGGTGGGACGATAATGCATTCTGTGATTACCATCATACAAAAGGACATAAAACCTCTAATTGTCAACAATTGAAAAACCTAGTACAAGATCTTATCGAAAGTCGTATCATTGAAGTAGGTGGATCTCAATTCGCCTCCAATTCAGATCATACTATCCATAAGAATCCACTTCAAGACCATGGTTCTCATAATGCTTCCACCTCAGGTCCATAGAACCAAGCTAACTTCACCCGAGCCAAGTACGATTACTCCAGTGGACCTATTATAAATAATGTTTGAACTAATGATGAATACATCAATACCATTACGGTCAAGAGAGCACCTCAGTGCAATGCTACTACCTGAAATGGGAAGGTCACCATAGCCGGTCCACCTCCCGCCAGACAACCCAAAATCACCATACTTGGCCCATCTGCTAAATAGTCAAAACCTGTCCTAACCAAAAATCAGTGGCAACCCAAAAGTCAGTTCAACCTTATCGACCAGGTAGGGAAGAATCTTGCACAAATCTCTATACTTGAGTTGCTTCATATCTCTCCTGCCCACAAGGATATACTAGATAAAACCCTAAAAGAGTCGTCAGTCCCTAAGGACATTGATGTCAATCAATTTGAGACCATGGTGGGATACCTCACTACGCATCACCATGTCACCTTCTCAAATCAAGACTACTCATCACCTAAGACCAACCACAATGGTGCATTGCGCATAGAAACCTTTGTCCACAAGCACAAAGTTAGACCATTTTTAGTAGATGGCAGAGCAGGATTGAACATATGCTCCCTCAAACTGGTTAAAGCTCTAGGGTTCTCTGATGCATGTGTAGACCCGACAAAGAGCATAGTGATCAAAGCATATGATGATGAAGAACACTCTTCACGTGGCATTATCTCTCTCCCTATCAGAGTGGGACCAATCATTGTGGACACAACCTTCTAGGTCCTGGATCTGGAACTACCATATAACATCTTGCTCGGTCATCCATGGATTCATGCCTTAAAATATGTCCAATCCATATATCACCAATGCCTAAAGTTTCCATTTGATGATATGGAAATAACCATATATGGAGACCCTGACCCTTTCCAATATTGTACCAACCTGAGGGGTATTTCTAAAAATCAAGTGCCTATTAACCGAGAAGCACCTGGCTCCTCGTCTTCTAAATATATTGATTCATCCATGCTCACGTCATCTTCCACATCTGCTCCATCCACGTCTTCTGCCACACCACCACCTTCCACAAACCCTAAGGCTGAATCCACTGTCAAAATCCAGGACCTCAACTATGGAGAATTCAAACTGCACACAACATACAACATAACAACAATACCCAAGTCTCCAAAGGTCTATGGCCGGTAATGTTTCAGAATGGAACCCCAAGTAATTTTTAAAGTTCCACCAAAAATAGTTTTCATCAAATGGGGAGACATAAGTAATGAGGACCTTTCTAACATCACAGGATGGATCTATAAGGATACTATCACACTACCCCTATTACCAGTTAAAAAATATGGCAAGGGTTATGACATAATGAAGGCTAAGGGCTATGATGGTACTAGTGGCCTAGGCAAGAATAAAGCTAGACGAAGAGAGCCCATAGAACCTTCCAAAATACCAAAGTATCTTGGACTAGGGTACGGATTGCTCGACGATGATGACCAACATACTAATGGGCTTTCAAGTGAGTGAGTGCATACTTCAGAAAGTGTTGAGACCACTAAGGAAACCCTCACTGAAACTGACTCCCAAGAGTGGGAATTTGGATCCGAACGATCCTTAAGTGACTATTGCCTTGATGATTTGTTTGTCAAAACAGGGGAACTCACCTCTGAACAAAATTTTTGGCAAACATTTAAAATTGACTAGGCACCCAATAGTCAAAGTCCTATTACCATTCTCCATGACATACAGGACCCACCATCTGAATCCCATCATTCAACCCATATGAACTACCAATTGACACTAACAATCACAATGTTGAGTCCACCCCTTATTTTGACAATGAATATGAGACTAGTGAAGGGGAATATTGGATAGAGTCTGATGTCGAATTGGATGATGATAATTTCATCTACAATATATCTGAATCTGTCTACATGCTTTCTGCATCTTCCCCTCAATTCACCAACACTGACGATGGCATTTCCCTAGTCTATCCTCAACTAATCGATTGGGACCAACAAGGCCCGCTAGTCCTGGATACATTTTAGAATGATGAGGCAATTGCAGAATTTATGGGATTACGTGAGGGAATACCCAGTGGTGATCACAAGGCAGGATTTTCCATTGACTTAGATTGCATGGCATACTTCGGTGAGACTACTCCATCTTCCAGTCGCAAAAGTAAAAATAAAAATAAAATAAAAAATGAAACGTCTCTAGGTGAAAACTGAAATGCATCTTTTGACGATAAAATAGTAAAAAAAAAGGACATATCTACGGGTGAAAACCTCTCTGAGGTGCCCAAAGATGGAGGACTGGACTTTCTTCCCATACAACAAGAGAAATCAGTTATGCTTATTGAAGACACAATAGAAGACAACATAGCAACTGTAGAAGATCCAAAGATGGTCCTCTTTGTTGCATCATTGACTGAAGATGAGAGACTAGAATTTCATAAGTTCTTTGCAGAACGTAAAATCAACTTCGCATGGTCCTATGCGGACATGCCAGGATTAGACCCAGAACTGGTTTTGCACCATCTGCCACTATTGCCTAATGCCAAACTAGTCAAGCAGAAGTTACGCAAAATGCACCCTCAAGTTGCTCTATTGGTCAAAGCTGAGCTAAAGAAACTGCTAGACACTGGATTCATACGGTCTATTGACTATGCTGAATGGATAGCTAAGCTAGTGCTAGTAACAAAGCCAAATGGGCTGATCTACATTTGTACAGATTTTAGAGACCTAAATAAGGCATGCCCAAATGATGACTTTCCTTTACCGAACATTGATATTATAGTTGACCTCACAATAGGATATGAGATGTTGTCCCTCATGGATGGTTTCTCCAGCTATAATCAGATTCGTATTGCCCCTAAAGACCAGCACAAAATGACATTTACTTGCCCATGGGGTACATACTGTTGGAATGTCATGCCATTTGGTCTCAAAAATGCAAGTGCCTCATATCAAAGGGCTATGACCACAATCTTCCATGACATGATGCACAAAATTATGGAAGATTATGTAGATGACATATTGGCTAAATCTGTAACTAGGAAAGATCATCTGAAGGTGTTAGATATAATTTTCAAGTGATTGGAAGAATACAAAGTCCGGCTAAATCCAAAGAAATGTGTCTTCGGTGTCACATCGGGTAAACTCTTGGGATACATAGTTTCTCAAAGAGGCATTGAGGTTGATCCAGCAAAGGTCAAAGCCATCATAGACATGCCTCCACCTAGGGGAATCAGTGAACTCAGAACTCTACAAGGTAGGGTGCAATCTATTTGCCGCTTCATAGCCCAATTGGCTGACAAGTGTCAGCCATTCCAATATCTATTGCGCAAGGGTATTGTTGTGCAGTTTTTGCACACATGCCCCACTTGGAGTAGGGACCCTCTTTACTGGTGTCTTTGACCTTTGGTTCTATTGGATTTATCATCTTAGGGTCTTGACATGTTAGTCTTGCTGGCTTTGACCTTGTCTTGAGGTTTAAATTGATTTAGATTGAGTTTTTGGCTAAGTCCGGGTTTTCACTTGGATCCAGGATTTTCCAGCTCTGGCGGATTTTCTCGGGCCCTCGTTCCTTGTCCGTTTCTGGTAGGATTCTTTGATTCTGGGTTTTTGCCTTACTTCAGGATTTTCTGGTCCGTGCGGATTTTCCTGGATTCTGCCAAAATCCTGATCTTCCTGATTTCCCTAGTTTCTGCATTTCCGCAGAATCTGTGTTTCCGCACATTATGGGATTTTTTGAAATTCCGCTTGGGGCTCGGGTTTCTGGATTTGTCAGAGATGTCATGTCGCGCATTAATGGTTGAGGTACCTTTACTCAGACGGGTATAAGGGCGGATTTAGGGCATTTTCAGTGTCATTCTGACTTCATTGCTCCCTTGTTTTGCTCTGGCGATTGAGTTTTTTCTATTTGAAGCTTTGAGAATTGATCTTGGTTTGTTTGCGCAAAGATTGCTTGAGTGTTGGTGCTAGTATTTCTATTGCTTAGATGTGTTTGCCGCGTGGTTGATTTTCTGAGCTCGAATTCCGTTCACTTTGATCCATGGTATGTATTCATTGCCCTTCTGTTTGCTTATGAGGTAATTAGGGTTTTTTCGCACTGGGTATTGTTAGGTTTGGGTCGGCCCTTGATTTGATTTTGATTTTGCATTTATAGAGTCAGCGTCTGATCTGTTTTATTATGGAACCCTATTTTTCGTGCCTTGTGAACTCCATTTGTCTGTGAGATGGCATATTCATCCTTTAGACGGGATTCTGGGTTGGGTTGATTGCTTGTTTTGGGCGCGAAATGTGTTATTGTGCGAAATTAGGGTTTCCTTTGGTGTTTGGCCCAGAACGAAGGTTTTATTGTGCTTGAGCGGCTTTTGCCTCGTATCATGTTGGTTTCCCCCGTCTTATTCAGATTAGAGGGCTTTAGGTAAATCCCTAACCGATATTTTAAAACCTTAAAGCTTGTTCTGGTTTTAATGGCGGGTGGTTCGGTCATTCGGATTAGGGCATCTTTATTTTGATGTGGAGATTCATCCTTTGCGTGCTTTCGAGGGGTCTAAATCCTTTGTGCCCTGAGTCTTGTTGCTTATCATTGGTTTTGAGATCATTCGAGCTCAGGAGTAGATCCCATGGTTGTTTGAGTTCTGGTTCGCATCTTATCATTTTTCGGATTTCCGAGGTCGTCACGGAATTTCCTCGCTCCCAGATTTTCCCAGTTTGGGTTTATTCCGCAGGCTGGGGTTATTTCTGGGGCATTTTGAGCTGTCTGCGAAAATTCGTTCCATCCGGATTTTTCTGGATTTCCTGTCTGGTTGTGTTCTTTGTGATATTTTGATGAAAGGATTGGTGGAACGATTGTCTAATGATTATTTCTTGTTGCTAATGAGTGAATTTAATGATTATCCTTTGATTTTCCATCTGCACTAATGATCTATATGATTAACGATGCTTTGGCAGTAGGAATCTGTCTGGGTCGGATTTCTCCGAAATTCCACCCCGACGGTATTTTCCCGGATTGCGTGATTTTCCTGGACTATCTGATTTCTCTGGATCTCGATGGATTAGTAGTTAGCAATGGATTTTGATGGATTTACATGATTTTTGCTAACCCTTTGAACTAGAATATGAATAATAATTGGATTCTAATGATGATTTTTGGATGTGTAGGCCGAACCAAGCAAAGCTGTTGCCGGGAAGTCCAAGGGTGGTGCAGGGGCATCATCCATTTCTGAGACAGAGCGGTTGAGACTAGACATGAAGAATCAGCTGCCAGAAAGCAGGGTGTCCTCCGTGTGGGTTGAGGTATCTGCCACGAATGTTGGTGCCTGGCGCTATGAGGAGTTCAAGCAGAGAGCGGCTGAGAAGGACTAGTTAGCTTTGAGACAAGGAATGATGAACTCTAGATTAGTGCATGTGGCAGGGTTCCCTCTGGCGGTTCAGTGCTATGAGTTGATTTTGGAATGTGCAAGACAATATGCGTTTGATACCTAGATGGTGGTCAGCACTGAGGGACGAGTCTTGGCAAACTTCAGTCCGGCATCCATTGCACGAACCTTCAGCATGCCTAATCTTCCTTTGGTCTGTGCTTTGAACATTGACACTGCCAGGACCTATTATGAGAATGGGCCAGTTAAAGCTCAGCAGATCATCAATTCATGGCTGGAGAAGCCAAAATCTCACCACTCCAAGTTGCCCAAACAGCTGCACAGGGTGAAATTCAGGTCGGATGTGTATGATGCCCTCACACTGTTGAGCAGGGTGGCTGGACTAAGAACTGCAGGGGTATTGGAGAATTGGATGGTCCATGTGATCACCAAGATGAGCCAGGGGACAAACTATCACTAGGCAGGACTCATTAGTGCAGAGATTGACAAACAACTGAGAAATGTCCTAGAAGCAAAGAAGTTCAATATGTCTTTTTACATTATGTATGTGCTGGCCATTTCCTATCCCTACAAAGGTTTGACTCTGAGGGGAACCATTGGGCAGAACATAATCTATGAGGTTTATCCAGAGCTACATTTGGGACATAAGGATTACAGGAGGACAAATGATGCATTCATAATGCACATTACCCGGACACATCAAAATGCAGAACATATCAGATTATCCGATGGAGCTAGGGGACTAATCAAGAATTACAGAGCATGGTTTATCTAGTTCCTTACATTCACCTACCTCTGGATTGATGGATGTCCAGTTTCCCCTTACAGGTTGCCTCGGTATCCCACTGACCATATTGTGCTGTTGGAAGTTGTGCGAAAAATCTGTGAGTTTGATGCAGTTGTGAAGAGAGAAAAACATAAGACAGGATTCAGAGGAGACTTCCCTCTTGGGATTGGTGTGGGAGAAGTGTGCCCATTTATTCAATCAGCTCACACTGCAGGTGAGGAGTTGGCAGCTTATGGATTCTCTTTCCATTCGAAGAGAATGAACTTTGACGTAACAGGAGAGGCCCAAAAGAAGGCTACCTGGGAGTACAGGCATAAAGAAGACTTAGAAGACTACTGGGTCAATATCAAGGATGACCTCGATGCAATGAAGAAAAGGTATTCCAGGCTGCCTATGGAGGCCATTAGACAATACAATGTTAAGCTGATTTCAGATCAGCTTGATGATGATGGAAAATTGGTTCAGGACCATGTTTACGAGCCCATAAAGGACAGGTCAGTTGCGGACATTGATTGGAGTGAACCCGAAGTGACAGAGTTGGAGGACCTGATGGTTCCTGTGTTGAGGTTTACCCTTTCTTGGGTGAAGCACAAAGTCTGGGAATTGGTGAACGCCAATGTGCCCTGCACCTTTGAACTGATGGGGAATCTTAACCCCATGTCAACTTCTGAAGAATCCAGGGAGGAGGACCCCAAAGGGAAATCAGCTAAAACCTCACCCTTCAAGATTAAAGTTAGAGGTCCTAAGGGGGCTGAGCCTACAACGAAGAGGAAACCAATTGGCAAGCGCAGGTGGAAGACCCTGACAATTAGCAAGTCCTCGGATGAGGAAGAAATAGAGAAGGCTGAAGAGGAGGATGCTCCTCCACCACCCAAGAAGACAAGAACTACAAGGATAGCCAAGAAGAAAGACCAGACCGCTTCGGAGGATGAACCTCCAATTGTAGATGTAGAGAGCTCCAGAGGGGAGAAAACCAAAGTATATAACAGAAAATCAAGAACTCCTTCTCCCAAGGATGATGCACAGCTGAGGGACTCTCCTCCAACACAACCAGTTGAAGAGCAAGATAAGCCTGTTTCTCCTCCGCCAAGTGCACCAGAACCGGGGAATCCAGATGAGCAGGGAATTAGCGGAGAGGCCGAGCAGTTCAAGGAGGGGACATTGTAGAGTGAAGCGGCCGAGCTTGAGGTAGAAACTGAGGAAAGACACACTTCTCCGCTGGTGCAATACGGGGATTCTCCAGAGAGTGATAAAGGCCGCGGATCACCAGAGCTGGAGGAAGGCATCCCCACTAGGACTCCATCGCCAGTGCTTCCAGAATTAGGACTTGAGGGGGTCGACCAAGCCAAGCAGAGTCTGGAGAAAGAAGATGACAAAGTAACAACTGAGGAGGAGGTTGAGGTAACAGCTGCAGAAGAGGAAAAAGTGACAGAAGGACCGGAAGAAACCAGGACAGAGGAAATTCAGACTACCCCTGTAGCCCCGGACTGGTTAGAGAAGGAGCTGGCCAGGAAGAAACAGGTGATTCTTGAGGACACTCTGTTAGATTGGGATGAAATGTTGTCCCAGATCGGCAAAGGAAGGAAGAAGAGGGTCGCCAAGGTGATTTCCCAAGTGGAAAGAGATGAAGCTCACAATAGGGTGGTTCACATCGCCACCCCTGTAGCAGATAAGACAAGAGATGATGTTACAGGCTAGGACTACAATGTCCAAACTATTAATCTCGGCCCGGCCTCCCTAGAGCAAGACATTGAGGAGTTTGAAGGGTAGAGTGCCATAATTGTTGACAGGCTGAAGAAGGAGACCCAATCCAAACGGGAGCTGAAGAAAGAAAATGAGAGATTAAGGAAATGTTTAGAAGAGGTAATGAAGCCTCTACAGTCTCTCCATCCATCCTCTTCTACTACTCCGGGTTTTCTGCCTAAGGAGACAATCTTCGGAATTGAAAAGATGAAGGCCTCCGCCCAAGCTGCCACTGATTGGCTGATCGATGTCCAGATGAAAGGAGATAATGCTATTAAGGCGATCTTGTCTATGGGCAAGGATGCAGTCCGGGCAAAAGAACTTTTGGAGCACATCTTGTCTCAGGATAAGGGTGACATAGATCTCCTATTGCAGAAATCAAGGACTATCCTGGGACATGGTAAGGATCAATTGGCTAAGGATGGAATCCTTCCTTCCTCCAAGCTGGATGAACCGTGGGAGTGGTTTGAGGCATTGCTGGTCAGACAAGGGGGTCTAAAGAAGATACAAAAAGAAAGGAAGTCCATTGATGGCGACCTTACAGTAGTTTATGACGGATGCATTGCCTTCTTTGAGGTGATGACAAGGAGGAAGAAGATAGCTCCCAAATATTTGAGCTTAGATCAACTGAAGGAATGGTGGCATGAGGTTTATGCCCTAGATTCTGATGGAGCTATCACTAGAAATTTACTTGATGATGCAGCTGCATACTTGGTGATGATAGACAGGTACATGGCCAACAGGGAGGACTGGAACAAAATTGTTGAGCGGGCCAAGGAAGGGATAGATTCTATTAAATGCCGACTCAGGGTCTTACCATCGCCACCTATTGCTGAGTTGGATAGAATATTCTCGAGTGTCCAAAGGACGTCAGTGCAGGAGAAGGGCAAAGGGAGTGGCAGTTAATGCTCAAGTTAGAGATTTGTGCTTCCATATTATCATAGGGCATGCATTGGACCAGACTTCCTTGGGGACTGTGTCTTGGCCGACTTGGATGATGGCATTAATTGTGTGCCTTAGTTTGTTTTCCTAGGCTGACCTATTTTGGTGGTTTTTTTTATTTTGTAAAATGTTTGGCTGGGCCGACATGTTTTGAGGGGAATTTGATATAAATAGGCATTCTTGCCTCATTGTAGGGGTTAGACATTGGTTATAGACATAGCAAGACATTAATAGAGATTAGCAAGAGCTATAGTTAGAGTATTTGAAGTTCCTTGAAGCAAACATTATATCAGAACGGTTGAATTGTTGCAGCATTTGGTGATTAATACAATTGAAGACATTGTGGTTTTCCTAGTGAAATCCTTTGTGTTATTTCATCTTGCATGGTTCCTTTGTTCTATCTTTTAAATTGCTTGAAGATTTAGGGTTTAGTATTCAGAAGTAAATTAGTTTTGGTTGGATAAATGATGTTTGTGATTTCATATTTGGAATGTTTGTAGCTATCTCTGGTCTATACTCCCAGTAACTATCTGATTGTAGTAGGCTGGTAAAGTCAACCTGGACCGTATATTCAGTGTGCTTAAGTTTGATTGTAGATGCAAGTCTATGATTTGAAAATCTGTATTCCTCAGAAGATGGCACCATTCTTGTAAGATTGCTTTGTGGGTCAAATAAGAATTGGTTATTTGAGATACGTCCATTTCACATATATGTCATTTACATTGCTTGTCCTTGTGATAGTTTAAATTTTATTACTTCCTTGCATCCCTATCTTTTGTTGTTTCTTTATTATTCAGTTAGATTTAGGATTCAAGATCACCATATTGTCAGATCTGATAAATTGAAAAGATATCATTTGCTTGTAGTAAGGTCCGATTGTGATTACCAGCATTTCACATTTTATCTGAGTTGTTTTATGCATTGTTATGACCTAACACCCGAGAGACCTTGGGGTGATTTTCAGTGATTTATTATTGAAGATAACCTTTCAAGAGAGATAGGATATTATATTCTATCTGAGTTGTTGTTGTGTAGAAAACACCATCAATAGATTGGCACTAGAAGGAGGGCCTGAATGAGCACACTGGATCGTTTCTTGAACGCCATCTCTCCAGAGAGATATAGGAGAAATACCAGATCCACCACCAGAGAGGAAGATTTAGAAGAACTTCAATTTTCCAATAGGTTAAGGAGGACTAGAGAGAGGGGAGAATCATCATCACCCATCCCTTCATCCACATCGTCCACATCTTCACATCCTGAGGTTGAGGCTATACCCATCCCTGAAGAGGTTCCTGTTCAACAGCCTCAGCCTGTCGTTAACCAACCACAACCACCACCTTCATTCTTACCAATGGCTTTCCTTGCCAATAATCCATCAACTTTGTTCTTCCAAGCCTACAATGTCATGCCCAAGAACCCTGAACACTTCTGTTCAAAATTCCATGCTAATGACCCAAACAGGACTGCTGAAGAGAACTTGAGGATTTTCCAGACTTGCCTCAAAGATAGGGGGATAGTTCATGAGGATGTTGCTTGTAGGTTGTTCCCTTATTCACTAGGAGAAGAAGCCTTTTATTGGTATAACCATCTCCCTGCTGGTTCAATTCTTAATTGGAATGACCTTGAAAAGGCCTTTTTACAGAAGTTCCAGATTCCCATCAGTGCCAATGAGCTATACCTGCAGTTCATCAAGGTTAAGAGAGAGGTTAACGAACCCATAGCCAGTTTCAATAATAAGTTTCACCGTGCATTCACCAGATTACAAAACCCATATGTTTTGGACAATGGTACTGCCCTGGGAGTATATTATGAAGCTCTGGATAACCTAACAACAACCTTTTTGAAATGGAGACCCAATCCTCCAGGTACCCTGACTGATGCTTATATAGAGGCTATCAAGCTTAGTACAGATCTGAGACAACACTTGACTGGGCCATTGCCTTCTCTGGGACTAGTTGCACATCCTAACCAGATTCAGGCGGTAAATCAGGCCCTCACCAATCATACCCCAATTATGAACCCAGTTCCCCAATTACCTATGGTACCACACCCTGGTCATCCCATGAACCAGATCTCTCCTATGACAAACTTCCCTCAACAACAAGTTAATCAGCCAATGTATCAAACACAGCCGAATAGCTTCCCTGCTTATCTGCAAAATTCTGAGGTGTTGCATCAGTCTTTGGGATCCGCCACAATGCCTATCCCCCCTCAGAGTAACCCGAACCAGATCCCTTACCAAGATCCTAATAGGGAGAGGATTGATGAAATGGATGAACAATTAAAGAAGCTAAATCTAGAGGTGACTTACCTGAGAAATCAGAATAGTCAGTTACAAGCTACTCAGTAGGGAATGCAATCTAATCAGAACAAGGAGTTTTCATAAGGACAGAACTTTGACAGGGGACAACATAATGACAGAGGGTTCTACAATGACAGGGGATATAACCAGGATAGGGGTTACAATAATAACAGAGGTTTCAATAATGAAAGGAGGCAGAATTTTGACAGAAGCCAAGGAAGTCGATCAGGATTTGATAAAAGGCCACCACAAGGACAGAACAAAACTTGGAATACAGGGCCCAATAATGGGGGAGTTCCTACCCCATTGGATCAGCCTGCTAATCAGATTGTTAATCAACCTGCAAACCAACCAGTCAGCCAAGACAAACCTCCTAATGGTGTATATCTAGCAGAAGCAGCCCTATCGAGGTGGTGTAGGCTCCATAAGATGAGCCAACATTCAGAATTAGAGTGTCCAGAATTTCAAACTACAGCCTCCATTTTCTAGTATGAGGTGAAAAATAACACTAATGGGTAGGAAATCGTTCCTTCTAACTCATATGATTCTTCTGTGCTGGTGTTAAATCATGCTCCTTTTCCAGCCAGTAACGAAAATATATCGGAAGAACCTGATTCCCAAAAAGATGAAACAGATCAGATTTGTAGTGGAGATGAAGTGGCCCAGTTGTTTAACGAAGGAGAGATAAATGACAATGGTCCCCTGGATCAGGATGAAGCTTATGTTGAAGAAGTACAGATGTTCCAGAGACAAGGATTGAGGGATATTCCTCATAGACGTCCACAGCCTGGAGGACCTTTCACTACCTCCATTCCTCCCAACAATTTCAGTACTCCTCCAGATCCTAATGCCAGCAACAATCCGTCCTACCCACATGTCTCCAAGCAGTACCTTTCGAAAGACAGACAAGCTCAGGCTGAACCACAGAAGGAAAAGGCTGTTCAGGTAAGCAAGGAGAAGGCAGAGGAACCTTCTAAGGAAGTTTCTACTGACATGAGTGAGGAGCAGATGGCTTCATATGTTGCAGAGGAATTCAAGAAACTAAAGGTAAACCTTTCTGCATTTGAGTTATTAAGATTTCCTGCAATTAGGAAGGCCATCTTAGGAGCCTATGATGCAAGTTCAAAGTCATTAGATAGGTCTTCTAGTGAGCATGTTGGCCAGACTTCTAGTTTTAAGTCCGTGAACATACAAAATCAGACTCAAAATAGGACCAACCCACCTCATAGAGATAAGGGAAAAGAAAAAGGACAAAACTCAAGTGGCCCAGGTAGATACCCAGCCCACTTTGTTTCAAGGTAAAACAGAAACCCCTCCATTTCTGATCTCAGTCCGAATCTTTGGTAAAAACCTTCACAATTGTCTGTTAGATTCTGGTGCTTCCACCAATGTGATGCCTCTCAGAGTTTACAGAGCTCTGGGAATAACACCTGCTGATTCCCAGAAGAAGGTCACTCAGTTGGACAGAACCGAAGTGAGTGTGGTAGGAGAACTTAACATGATCCATATGCAGATAGCCTCTGATCTAAGGATCCAACAGGTCATCAACATTCAGGTGGCTGACATTCCTGATGCATACGGTTTAATTTTAGGAAGGGATTTTACAAAGGCTCTGAATAGGTATGTGTCCACTAATCATTCTCACATGTGGCTTCCCTGGAAAGGAGTGCCTAATCAGATAAGGATTGAGAGGGAGCCTAGAATGGAGTACATGATAACAGAATACCAAAAGACTTCAATCGAAGTTCTCATATCAGAAGCTGGAATGGGAAATTACCTGCTATCGGCCCAGTATGAAGAATCAGATGCAGAAGAGGTATTGATGTTGCATACGATGCCAGCTGATGTTGGGACAGGGTCCAGCCATACTGAGGTTCTAACAGAATTAGTTGAAGAGGAAGCACCTGAAGACATACAGATCAACTTATTGGACGATTTCCAGGAATTCATTAGGCAATGTATGGAGAACCAGATTCACCTGGGAAAGAGGACAAGCTTTAAGGAGTTACTCTTACCAAATTGGTGTAGAGTCCACAATGCCTCTCACTCAGAGTTGGAATGTTGTTTGTGTCAGAAAGCAGTAAAACAAGTACAAAAATGTATGAATCCAGCTCAGGCAATTAAGGCAGATGGGCAGAATCTCCAAGAAGAGTGCAAAAGCTAGAAACCTGTGGTGACTGAGGCACCCTCTAACACTGATAAACCAAAAGATAGAATGAAGAAAAATACCACTGCAAAATGCTGGACTCTCAAATTCGATGGATCCAAATCCAAGCATGGAGCCGGAGCAGGGTTTGAGCTGATCAGTCCAAAAGGTAAAAATTTCTTTGCAGCTCATAGGCTCCAATTTCATTGCACCAATAATGTAGCAGAGTATGAAGCATTAATTCATGGACTCCTTATGGCACTCAAGAAAAAGGTCAGGGTTCTGCAAGTTTTTGGAGGTTCAGAATTAGTAGTCAAACAAGTAAGGAAGCAGTATGCATGTCACGATAGGAGGATGACCAACTATAGGCATAGAGTGTGGGACCTCATTGAGGGATTTGATGCTTTTAATATCCAACTGATCCCACAGAAAAAGAATCAAACTGCTGATTCTCTAGTCCAAGCAGCCAGCACTCTGCAGCCTCTGTCTCTGTCAGGATTGAAGAAGTTTACTATTGAATTAACTCCTGTGCCATCGGTTCCTGACAATGTGACTGATTTTCAGGTGTTTGAGGATGATAAACATATCCTGGACTTTATCACAAACACAGATGTCTTTTCTTCACAGATCATTGATGAAATAGAGCCTCAAGAAGCAGAATTGGATCTAGAGGGTGTGCTGAATTTGAAGTCCAATACTATTCCAAGGGGAATGGTACAGTTAGAGAGAATTTTTGATATGGAGAAAATCAGAGATCAAGAACAAGAGACAAAGAAAGAATCTATTAGTGGACAGTGTGACACTCACAATGTGGGTACTGAAGATAATGTAAAGAATATTTTCATTGGTAAGGTTTGTACTCCTGAAGAAAGACAGGGAATAATCAGAGCCCTATACGATTTTCCAAATATAGTGGCATGGGGTTATGAAGACTTGAATACTTATGATACATCCATCATAAATCATACTATACCTCTGAAGCCAGGCGCTAAACCTTTCAGACAGAGGTAGAGACCTATTAATGCACTGTTGGAGCCAATCATACAGAAGGAAGTTCAAAAATTGCTGTCTGCTAGAATCATATTTCCTGTTAGGCATTCAACTTGGGTGGCCAATTTGGTTCTGGTAAGAAAGAAGAACGGTAAAATTAGGCTTTGTGTTGACTTCAAAAATCTGAACAGATCATCAGAGAAAGATAATTATCTAGTTCCCTCTTTGGATGAAGTGTTACAGGTGGTCAATGGATCGCAGATGATGTCCTTTCTGGATGGATATTCAGGGTATAATCAAGTGATGGTCCAGTATGAGGACAGACACAAGACCGCTTTTACAACTAAGTGGGGAACCTTTGCTTACAGGAGGATGCCATTTGGGCTTATTAATGCGGGAGCCACGTTTTAATGAGCTATGGATATTGCTTTCAAGGACATCATAGGAAAGTGCATTATCATTTACATGGATGATCTGATTGTTTTCTCCAAAAATAGAGGGGATCATATTTCAGATCTGCGTAAGGTGTTCCAGAAGTGCAGAGAATTTGACATCTTGTTGAATCCTAAAAAGGGTATCTTCGGAGTTACAGAAGGCAGGCTATTGGGGCACGTGATATCAGAGAAAGGAATTGCTATAGACCTGGAGAGAGTGGAGGCCATACTAAAAATTCAGCCACCTACCAGCAAAAAGGAGATGAAATCCTTCTTCGGTAAGATTAACTTTGTCAGGAAATTCATCACTGGATTTGCTGAGATTGTGAAGCCGTTAAATGCTATGTTGAAGCAAGATGCCAAGGTCAAGTGGACTGTAGAAGCGAATGAGTCCTTTGCAAAGATTAAGAGAGCCATTGCCGATGCTCCAGTGTTAGTGAGTCCAGAATATAGCAAGCCTTTTTATATTTATTCCTTTGCTTCAGACCACTCATGTGCTGGAATGCTGACACAAAATTCTGATGAGGGGAATGAGCATCCCATTACTTTCATGAGTGCACCATTGAAGGATGCTGAGCTGAAGTACCCGAGTGTGGAGAAGCAAGCATATGCCCTTGTGCGAGCAGTGAAGAAATTTAGGCATTATATCCTCAGAAATAAGGTGTTTGCAATTGTTCTTGATTCTGCAGTTAAGTTGTTGCTGATGCAAAATGAGTTAGGGGAGTGCAGAGCTAAATGGGTGACCATGCTTCAGGAGTATGACATTGAGATCTAGCCCATGAAGCTGGTAAGAGGATAGGGACTCACCCAAACCATGGTGGAGATAGGCCCTGAATTGTCTATTCATAACTATAATGTTGAAGAAGTTTCCCCAGAAGGCTGGTATGATGATGTAGTCCACTATCTGCTAAATCAACGACCTCCAGCTCACCTTAATGCAATACAAAGGCGAGCCTTAAGGCTGAAAAGTGACGGCTTCATGCTGAAAGGAGCTGTCCTATACAAAAAGAATCATGAAGGTATTTATTTGAGGTGCCTTGGAAGACAGGAAGCCAAAAGGGTAATGAGTGAATTTCATGAGAAATATGGTACTGGTCATGGTTCTGCGATTGCTACTGCGAATCAGATTTTGAGGGCAGGGTACTACTGGCCTACATTGTTCAAGGATGTTCATCAACATGTACGGACCTGTCAAACTTGCCAGACTACAGCAACAAGAGAAAGGTGTGCAGCACTCCCGCTCCAACCGGTCACTGAGGTAAAACCTTTTGCTCAATGGGGTATGGACTTCATAGGTCCCATAAATCCACCATCCTCTGCAGGACACAGGTACATTCTCACCATAACTAATTACTTTACAAGATGGACTAAAGCTTTTGCTTGTAGGCAGTGTACATCAGAGGTAGTAATTGATTTTCTTGAATCTACCATTCTTAATCAGTTTGGATGTCCTGTTGCTATTGTGTGTGATAATGGTTTTGCCTTTGCATCTTTGAAATTCTCAAACTGGGCCTTTGATCATGGCATTGTTGTTAAGTTTGCATCTAATTATTATCCCCAGGGGAATGGTCTGGCTGAATCCTCTAACAAGAACCTGTTGACTGTCATCCAAAAAATGTTAGAAAGGAATTCAAAAGACTGGCACACCCAGCTTCGGTTTTCTCTTTGGGCAGATCGTACCAGAGTTAAGTCCTCCATTGGTACCTCTCCTTATCATTTAGTGTATGGTCTGGAACCAGTTTTCCCTATCCAACTCAAAATCCCAACTCTACAGTTTATCAACCAGTTTTATAATGAGGACGATAGAAGGGAAGTGAGGTTGGCTGAATTATTGCACCTTGAGGAAAAACGAGACAATGCCCTTGAAAATTTTTCCAAACATCAGGGGGTAGTCAAGCGATGGTTTGATAAGAGAGCAAAAGTTAAGGCTTTTAGGATTTCTGACCTTGTCTTGTATTGGGATAAGCCGCATGATCAGAAAGGGAGTCATGAAAAATTTGATAAACTGTGGCTGGGCCCATATCAGATTGCCGAAATATTGGGAGATAATGCCTTCCGTCTGAGGACTCTCACGGGAGATGACATACCACTGCCTGTCAATGGGCAGTATCTAAAACATTATTTCCAGTCTTGAGCTGTTTTCAGCTCTTTGCTTTGTAAATAGTTAGTTTAGGTTGCTTTGTTGTTTGTTTGCTTGCTTTGGTTAGAGTAGGTTTCCCTTTTTTCTTTGCTTGTTTTGTTTGGTTAGAATAGATTTTCTTTGGTTTGTTTGTTTTGCATTGCTCTTGCCGTTGGTCCTTTCTCTTTTGGGGATTTTGGGTGCATCTGTATGGCAATGGTGGCAAAGCAGGTTTAATGTTCTTGGTATTTCCCTTACAAACTTTGCTCATTTTTTCGGAATACCAAGGTATGAATTCTTTTACCTATGTCATTTGTCCTTGTGGTAGGGCGAAGGTTTTCCAGTCAGTCTGAACAGGAATATATTGGGGTCTTATACCTTTAATCCTTAATATACCTGAAATTGTAAAAGTCCTTATAAGGTCTGGACAGGTGAAAAATATTTTTTCTGCTCTAGTGCCACTGCGGTTCTTAGCCCTGAGTGTGAACTTTACTGTTCACGGGTTGAATGAAGTGAGTAAAAGAAAAGAAATATCAGCAAAAAAAAAAAAAAAAGAGAATATATATGACATACAAGAAATTTGAATTCAACTTATCAGGGGGATCTGAATATCTCTACCGGGGCTATAGACGCTTGACTGGCAGTAGAGCTATGTTCAGGAGGACGACAGCGATAACCTCATCGGGGCTATGGGCACCTAACTGGTAGCGAGGCTCTATCCAGGTTACTTTTAGAGTAAGAATCTTTATGTAGCCTATTCATACCATGTCTGGTTCTTCTTGCAACTGAGGGTAGGTAATAAATGCATATGCACACACTTAGACCTTGGTATAGGAATGTCTGATTGGCTGGGAATTCTTTGTTTTAACTTAAGGTGGTGGCTAGGTATCTGGGTTGAAACCATAGGTTCTAGGTTCTTGATTCTAGTTTGTCATCGAAATGCTCAGGAGCATTTCCCCAGCAGAGTCGCCATTTGTTGTGCAGTTTTTGCACACACACCCCACTTGGAGTAGGGACCCTCTTTACTGGTGTCTTTGACCTTTGGTTCTATTGGATTTATCATCTTAGGGTCTTGACATGTTAGTCTTGCTGGCTTTGACCTTGTCTTGAGGTTTAAATTGATTTAAATTGAGTTTTTGGCTAAGTCCGGGTTTTCACTTGGATCCGGGATTTTCCAGCTCTGGCGGATTTTCCCGGGCCCTCGTTCCTTGTCTGTTTCTGGCAGGATTCTCCGATTCTGGGTTTTTTCCTTACTTTGGGATTTTTCGGTCCCTGCGGATTTTCCGTGATTCTGCCAAAATCTCGATCTTCCTGATTCCCTCGGGTTGTTTTCCGTGGAACGCGTTTTTCATATGGATTTTTCCTCGCAGCCGTTTCCTGGATGGTCAGAGATGTCATGTCATTAATGGTTGAGGTACCTTTACTCGCATTGCATAGTGTTTTGATTTAGGGCATTTCAGTGTCATTCGACTTCATTGCTCCCCGTTTTGTTCTTACTGAGTTTTTTCTATTTGAAGTTTGAGAATTAATCTGGTTTGTTTGCTAAAGATACGCTTGGAGTGTTGCGCTAGTATTTCTATTGCTTAGACATGTTTGCCAATGCGTCGATTTTCTCGAGCTCGTAATTCTTCGCTCTGGATCCATGGTATGTATTCATTGCCCTTCTGTTTGCTTATGAGGTAATTAGGGTTTTTTCGCACTGGGTATTGTTAGGTTTGGGTCGGCCCTTGATTTGATTTTGATTTTGCATTTATAGAGTCAGCGTCTGATCTGTTTTATTATGGAACCCTATTTTTCGTGCCTTGTGAACTCCATTTGTCTGTGAGATGGCATATTCATCCTTTAGACGGGATTCTGGGTTGGGTTGATTGCTTGTTTTGGGCGCGAAATGTGTTATTGTGCGAAATTAGGGTTTCCTTTGGTGTTTGGCCCAGAACGAAGGTTTTATTGTGCTTGAGCGGCTTTTGCCCCATATCATGTTGGCTTCCCCCATCTTATTCAGATTAGAGGGCTTTAGGTAAATCCCTAACCGATATTTTAAAACCTTAAAGCTTGTTCTGGTTTTAATGGCGGGTGGTTCGGTCATTCGGATTAGGGCATCTTTATTTTGATGTGGAGATTCATCCTTTGCGTGCTTTCGAGGGGTCTAAATCCTTTGTGCCCTGAGTCTTGTTGCTTATCATCGATTTTGAGATCATTCGAGCTCAGGAGGAGTAGATCCCATGGTCGTTTGAGTTCTGGTTCGCATCTTATCATTTTTTGGGTTTCCGAGTTCGTCGCGGAATTTCGTCGCTCCCGAATTTTTCCGGTTTGGGTTTATTCTGTGGGCTGGGGTTATTTTCGCGATTTTGGTTTTATCCGCGAAAACCGCTCCATCCGGATTTTTTGGATTTCCTGTCAAGTTGTGTTCTTTTGTGATATTTTGATGATAGGATTGGTGGAACGATTGTCTAATGATTATTTCTTGTTGCTAATGAGTGAATTTAACGATTATCCTTTGATTTTCCATTTACACTAATGATCTATATGATTAATGATGCTTTGGCAGCAAGAATCCGTCTGGGTCGGATTTCTCCAAAATTCTGCCCCGACAGTATTTTCCCGGATTGCGTGATTTTCTCGGACTATTCTGATTTCTCCGGATCTCGATGGATTAGTAGTTAGCAATGGATTTTGATGGATTTACATGATTTGTGCTAACCCTTTGAACTGGAATATGAATAATAATTGGATTCTAATGATGATTTTTGGATGTGTAGGCCGAACCAAGCAAAGCTATTGCTGGGAAGTCCAAGGGTGGTGCAGGGGCATCATCTATTTCTGAGACAGAGCGGTTGAGACTAGACATGAAGAATCAGCTCCCGGAAAGCAGGGTGTCCTCCATGTGGGCTGAGGTATCTGATACAAATGTTGGTGCCTAGCGCTATGAGGAGTTCAAGCAGAGAGCAGTTGAGAAGGACCAGTCAGCTTTGAGACAAGGAATGATGAACTCTGGATTAGTGCATGTGTCAGGGTTCCCTCCGGCGGTTCAGTGCTATGAGTTGATTTTGGAATGTGCAAGACAATATGCGTTTGATACCCAGATGGTGGTCAGCACTGAGGGACGAGTCTTGGCAAACTTCAGTCCGGCTTCCATTGCACGAACCTTCAGCATGCCTGATCTTCCTTCGGTATGTGCTTTGAACATTGACACTGCTAGGACCTATTACGAGAATGAGCTAGTCAAAGCTCAGCAGATCACCAATTCATGGCTGGAGAAGCCAAAATCTCACCACTCCAAGTTACCCAAATAGCTGCACAGGGTGAAATTCAGGTCGGATGTGTATGATGCCATCACACTGTTGAGCAGGGTGGCTGGACTAAGAACTTCAGGGGTATTGGAGAATTGGATGGTCCATGTGATCACCAAGATGAGCCAGGGGACAAAATATCACTGGGCAGGACTCATTAGTGCAGAGATTGACAAACAACTGAGAAATGTCCTGGAAGCAAAGAAGTTCAATATGTCTTCTTACATTATGTATGTGCTGGCCATTTCCTATCCCTACAAAGGTTTGACTCCGAGGGGAACCATTGGGTAGAACATAATCTATGAGGTTTATCTGGAGCTGCATTTGGGACATAAGGATTACAGGAGGACAAATGATGCATTCATAATGCACATTACCTAGACACTTCAAAATGCAGAACATATCAGATTATCCGATGGAGCTAGGGGACTAATCAAGAACTACGAAGCATGGTTTATCCAGTTCCTTACATTCACCTACCTCTAGATTGATGGATGTCCAGTTTCTCCTTATAGGTTGCCTCGGTATCCCACTGACCATATTGTGCTGTTGGAAGTTGTGCGACAAACCTATGAATTTGATGCAGTTGTGAATAGAGAAAAGCATAAGACAGGATTCAGAGGAGACTTCCCTCTTGGGATTGGTGTGGAAGAAGTGTGCCCATCTATTCAATCAGCTCACACTGCAGGTGAGGAGTTGGCAGCTTATGGATTCTCTTTCCATTCGAAGAGAATGAACTTTGACGTAACAGGAGAGGCCCAAAAGAAGGCTACCTGGGAGTACAGGCATAAAGAAGACTTAGAAGACTACTAGGTCAATATCAAGGATGACCTCGATGCAAGGAAGAAAAGGTATTCCAGGCTGCCTGTGGAGGCCATTAGACAATACAATGTTAAGCTGATTCCGGATCAGCTTGATGATGATGGAAAATTGGTTCAGGACCATGTTTACGAGCCCATAAAGGACAGGTCAGTTGCTGAAATTGATTGGAGTGAACCCGAAGTGACAGAGTTGGAGGACCTGATGGCTCCTGTTTTGAGGTTTACCCTTTCTTGGGTGAAGCACAAAGTCTGGGAATTGGTGAACACCAATGTGCCCTGCACCTTTGAACTGATGGGGAATCTTAACCCCATGTCAACTTCTGAAGAATCTAGGGAAGAGGACCCCAAAGGGAAATCAGCTAAAACCTCACCCTTCAAGATTAAATTCAGAGGTCCTAAGGGGGCTGAGCCTGCAACGAAGAGGAAACCAATTGGCAAGTGCAGGTGGAAGACCCTGACAATTAGCAAGTCCTCGAATGAGGAAGAAACAGAGAAGGTTGAAGAGGAGGATGCTCCTCCACCACCCAAGAAGACAAGAACTACAAGGACATCCAAGAAGAAAGACCAGACCGCTTCGGAGGATGAACCTCCAATTGTAGATGTAGAGAGCTCCAAAGGGGAGAAAACCAAAGTATATACCAGAAAATCAAGAACTCCTTCTCCTAAGGATGCTGCACAGCCGAGGGACTCTCCTCCAACACAACCAGTTGAAGAGCAGGATAAGCCTGTTTCTCCTCCGTCAAGTGCACCAGAACCGGGGAATCCGAATGAGCAGGGAATTAGCGGGGAGGCCGAACAGTTCAAGGAGGGGACACTGTACAGTGAAGCGACCGAGCTTGAGGTAGAAACTGAGGAAAGACACACTTCTCTGCTGGTGTAATACGGGGATTCTCCAGAGAGTGATAAAGGCCGCAGATCACCAGAGCTGGAGGAAGGCATCCCCACTAGGACTCCGTCGCCGGTGCTTCTAGAATTAGGACTTGAGGGGGTCGACCAAGCCAAGAAGAGTCTGGAGAAAGAAGATGACAAAGTAACAACTGAGGAGGAGGTTGAGGTAATAGCTGCAGAAGAGGAAAAAGTGACAGAAGGATCGGAAGAAACCAGGATAGAGGAAATCCGGACTACCCCTGTAGCCACGGACTGGTTAGAGAAGGAGCTGGCCAGGAAGAAACGGGTGATTGTTGAGGACACTTTGTTAGATTGGGATGAAATGCTGTCCCAGATCGGCCAAGGAAGGAAGAAGAGGGTCACCAAGGTGATTTCTTGGGTGGAAAGAGATGAAGCTCACAACAGGGTGGTTCACATCGCCACCCCTGCAGCGGATAAGACAAGAGATGATGTTACAGGCTAGGACTACAATGTCCAAACTATTAATCTCGGCCCGGCCTCCCTAGACCAAGACATTGAGGAGTTTGAAGGGTCGAGTGCCATAATTGTTGACAGGCTGAAGAAGGAGACCCAATCCAAACGGGAGCTGAAGAAAGAAAATGAGAGATTGAGGAAATGTTTAAAAGAGGTAATGAAGCCTCTACAGTCTCTCCATCCATCCTCTTCTACTACTCTGGGTTTTCTTCCTAAGGAGACAATCTCCAGAATTGAAAAGATTAAGGCCTCCACCCAAGCTGCCACTGATTGGCTGATGGATGTCTAGACGAAAGGAGATAATGCTATTAAGGCGATCTTGTCTATGGGCAAGGATGCAGTCCAGGCAAAAGAACTGTTGGAGCACATCTTGTCTCAGGATAAGGGTGACATAGATCTCCTGTTACAGAAATCAAGGACTATCCTGGGACATGGTAAGGATCAATTGGCTAAGGATGGAATCCTTCCTTCCTCCAAGCTGGATGAACCGTGGGAGTGGTTTGAGGCATTACTGGTCCGACAAGGGGGTCTGAAGAAGATACAAAAAGAAAGGAAGTCCATTGATGGTGACCTTACAACAGTTTATGACGGATGCATTACCTTCTTTGAGGTGATGATAGGGAGGAAGAAGATAGCTCCCAAATATTTGAGCTTAGATCAACTGAAGGAATGGTGGCATGAGGTTTATGCCCCAGATTCTGATGGAGCTGTCACTAGCCATTTACTTGATGATGCAGCTACATACTTGGCGATGATAGACAGGTACATGGCCAACAGGGAGGACTGGAACAGAATTGTTGAGTGGGCCAAGGAAGGGATAGATTCTATTAAATACCAACTCAGGGTCTTACCATCACCACCTATTGCTGAGTTGGATAGAATATTCTCGAGTGTCCAAAGGACGTCAGTGCAGGAGAAGGGAAAAGGGAGTGGCAGTTAATGCTCAAGTTCGATATTTGTGCTTCCCTATTATCATAGGGCATGCATTGGACCAAACTTCCTTGGGGGACTGTGCCTTGGCCGACTTGGATGATGGCATTAATTGTGTGCCTTAGTTTGTTTTCCTGGGCCGACCTATTTTGGCGGTTTTTTTATTTTGTAAAATGTTTGGCTGGGCCGACATGTTTTGAGGGGAATTTGATATAAATAGGCATTCTTGCCTCATTGTAGGGGTTAGACATTGGTTATAGACATAGCAAGATAGTAATAGAGATTAGCAAGAGCTATAGTTAGAGTATTTGAAGTTCCTTGAAGCAAACATTATATCAAAACGGTTGAATTGTTGCAACATTTGGTGATTAATACAATTGAAGACATTGTGGTTTTCCTGGTGAAATCCTTTGTGTTATTTCATCTTGCATGGTTCCTTTGTTCTATCTTTTAAATTGCTTGAAGATTTAGGGTTTATTATTCAGAAGTAAATTAGTTTTGGTTGGATAAATGATGTTTGTGATTTCATATTTGGAATGTTTGTAGCTATCTTTGGTCTATACTCCCAGTAACTATCTGATTGTAGTAGGCTGGTAAAGTCAACCTGGACCGTATATTCAGTGTGCTTAAGTTTGATTGTAGATGCAAGTCTATGATTTGAAAATCTGTATTCCTCAGAAGATGGCACCGTTCTTGTAAGATTTCTTTGTGGGTCAAATAAGAATTGGTTATTTGAGATAGGTCCATTCCACATATATGTCATTTACATTGCTTGTCCTTGCAATAGTTTAAATTTTATTACTTCCTTGCATCCCTATCTTTTGCTATTTCTTTATTATTCAGTTCGATTTAGGATTCAAGATCACCATATTGTCAGATCTGATAAATTGAAAGGATACAGTTTGCTTGTAGTAAGGTCCGATTGTGATTACCAGCATTTCACATTTTATCTGAGTTGTTTTATGCATTGTTATGACCTAACACCCGAGAGACCTTGGGGTGATTTTCAGTGATTTATTATTGAAGATAACCTTTCAAGAGAGATAGGATATTATATTCTGTCTGAGTTGTTGCTGTGCAGAAACACCATCAACAGGTATCCCCTTTGTGTGGACAGATAAATGTCAAGAAGCCTTTCAGTCAATCAGAGATTACTTACTGTCAACACCAGTCCTAATGCCTCCCATTAATGGAAAGCCATTGATCCTATACATCTCGACAACCAATTCAGCTTTGGGGGCATTACTAGCACAAAACGACGAAGAAGAAAAAGAAGGAGCTATATATTACATCAGTCGGACATTGGTCGGGTATGAACTAAACTTCACACCAATTGAATGAGATTTCCTAGCCATGGTCTTTGTAGCACAGAAGCTAAGACATTATATGTTAAGCCATCAGATGCAACTGGTAGCAAAGATTGACCCCCTCAAATATTTGTTGAGCAAGGCAGCATTAACAGGGCGTCTTGAAAAATGGGTCATGATTCTAAGTGAATATGACATTCAATATGTAGAAAGAAAGGCAATAAAAGGACAAGTCATAGCAGACCAGCTAGCAGACACACCGTTACAAAGTGATCACCCGTTAGTGGCAGATTTTCCATATGAGTCGATATTCCATATGGAACCTAAGACACCTTGGCGACTTTACTTTGATGGATCACACACAAATCGTGGCTCGGGGGCAGGAATCTAGTTCATCACCCCTCAAGGAGACTCCATTCCTAAGTCTTTTTGCATTGCCTTTCCTTGCACAAACAATGTGGAAAAATATGAGGCACTAGTTATAGGACTAAGAATGGCAATAAAGTAGAAAATCAGAGCACTACATGTCTATGGGGATTCTCAGCTTGTCATCAACTAGGTTAATGATGACTATGACACAAAAGATGAGAAGTTGATGCCCTACAAATGAATGGTTGACAGTTTCCAAACGTACTTCCACATGGTAACTTTTGAACAAGTTCTAAGAGCACAAAACAAAGCGGCAGATGCAACAGATACAATAGGCTCTCTCCTTGATATCCCAAGTAATATGCCTCAGCTAGAATTCCTCATAGAGTAATTGATGGTCCCTGCCTATGACATTCTGTGGTCAGAAATGGTCTATGAACTTGTTGGTCCCGACTCTCCCTCGTACCAAGATATTCATGACTACCTTAAGTTTCAAACCCTTCCACCTAACTTATCTAATAACCAAAGGAAGTCCTTCATCCGAAAATATGTAAGGTATGCCATTGTTAGTGACACCCTTTACCGTCGTAGCTTTGACAAAACCATCCTTAGATGTCTTGACACCAACAAAGCACATATAACCTTACGCAAAGTACATGATGGTATATGTGGGTCTCATTCGAGTGGTCCTACTCTAGCCAAGAAAGTAACGAGACTTGGGTACTATTGGCCGACCATTGAAAAGGATGCATTAGAATATGTCAAGACTTGTCACAAATGTCAGATTCACAGTGATTTGATCCATGCTACAGTGCAAGAACTTCAACTGATCACTTCTCCTTGGCCCTTCCATCAATGGGGACTTGGCCTCATGGGTAAGATCCATCCTACCTTGTCCAATGGCCACAAATTCATCATCACCACCACTGAGTATTTTACGAAGTGGATTGAAGCCATCCCGCTGACATATATAACTGACAAACAAATATCCAAGTTCATTCTTAACTACATCATTTGTTGGTATGGCCTTCTGCAATCCATTATCACTGACAATGGACATCCATTCAAAAACTAAGACGTTCATGAGTTATGTGAGCGATTTCACATCCAACACCATTTTTCATCTCCATATTACCCACAAGCAAATGATCAAGCTGAGGCGTCAAATAAAAACATTGTGAAAATCCTCAAAAAGATTGTCAATGATGCTGGCCGTGACTAGCATATACAACTCAACCTTGCTCTGTGGGCTTACCGCACTAGCATTCGTATGCCTACATGAGCCACTCCATTTGCCCTGGTCTTTAGCATTGAGGCCATCTTTCCCATTGAGGTCAAAATTCCTTCATTATGAGTCTCCCTGAAGAGTTTAACTGATGAAGAGGAGTATAGACAATCACGCCTGCATGAGCTGGAAATGCTAGAAGAAAGAAGAAAAAATTCCCTGAACCATCTACAATCATATCAGAACCATCTTTGTCATAGTTCCAATAAGAGAGTCATGGTCAGGAAATTTGACATTAGTGACTTAGTCCTAATGCAGAACCCTAAGAACCAAGCTGACAAAGAAAAGCTAGGAAAGTTTGAACCAAACTGGTTGGGTCCTTACGTCATCATATCTTCTTTTGGTTCTAGAGCCTATTAGCTAGCAACTCCAGATGGAGAACAATTGACAAAGCCTATCAACAGTCTACATCTCTGGAAGTTCTATGCATAGCATCAACAGATTCTAGTGAAAAAACCATAAAATACAAAAAAATTGAAAAATGATAAAAAAATCATTACCTTGATGAAAACCTGGCAAACAGGCATCTTGGCAACAACAAAAGCATAAGAAAAATGGAAAAATAGTAAAGAGAAAAATGATTCGTCCAACAGTGAAAACCTGGGAAATAGGCGCTTTGGATAAGTACCATGGTGAAAACCTGGCAAACAGGCACCATGGGTAAGCAATCATTGCTCTGCCATCTACTGTCACTTTTTCTACCTTGGCCTAGGATGAATGACATCTCACGCTATTGCCACACCAATCAACATGACATTATACCCTTCCTTTCATGGTTGATAAATGATTGACATCAAGTCCTGATGACTGTCCATCTAGTAAACCAACAACATCCCGTCTGACTAAGTCTTGGACTTGACTGGGGGAAAAATTTGTATTATATAATTGCAGTGGATGTCACATATGGCTTTTGCAATTGGAAAAAATTCCTGAAAAAAGACCAAAAACATTGAAAAAAGTCCTGAAAAAAGACCAAAAACATCATAAAATGTCCTAAAGAAAGACCAAAAACATCATAAAATGTCATGAAGAAAGACCAAAAAAATCATAAAATGTCTTGAAGAAAAACACAAAAACATCCAAACCAATGTCAAAATCCTAAAAATGGGGTCAAAGTCAGTAATGTCAGTCATTGTTGAACTACGTTGTCTCTGTGCATTTGCTATGTAGGCAAGACCATCAGTCGATTAGTCCCCAAGACATTAGGTCGGTCCTTTTAGGTTTGTCAAAATAAAATCATGGCGCAATCTTTGGTCATCAATACAAAGTCATTAGTCGTGTTGAACTACAAGGTCTCTGAGTGTATGACGTAGGCAAGGCCATCTATCGATGAGCCCCCGAGACCGCACTAGGTCAGTCCATTAGGTTTCATGACATCACACTGGTACACATGTCAAAAAGTCTTCAAGATAGAGCAAATCTTTCCCAAACGAATAAAACTCATAAAGAAAATTATGGCAATCATTTATTGCAGCATGATAATCTCATCGGCACATATCATCATGACAATAATGACATATGGTGAGTATGAGTCAAACTCGATGAAAACAAGTCAAATCATCATAACCTGTCAAAATAACAACTCCTAGTTAACCTTCAGATGTGTCCTTCTGAAAGATAACCTTTGTCATTCATGCCTTAGGATGTGTCCTTCCTAGGCATCGTCATTATCATTCGACATTTTGAGCGATCCTCTTGACATCTAAGGATCACTCTTCTTGACATCAATATTCTTTAGATGTGTCCTTCTGATGAACCAACTCTATCATCTATGTCTTAGGATGTGTCCTTCCTAGGCATCATCATCATTTCGAGGGATCCCTTTTGACTATCAGGGATCAAATCCTCTCGACGTCAACATTATTCAGGATGTGTCCTTCCTGATTTCGACAATTTTCAACATTTGTCATTCGAGCATCACCAAAGCTTTGACACTATGGCATCTCATCATTATCAAACCTGACATCTTGACATCGGAACAATGGATATCCAGATGCACTTGGAAAAAACTTGACATTTGTCTTTTGGCTTTTTATCATGTTATTAGTTTTTCAGCGAGATCCCACTAACAAGATTTAGAGAACCAGCAACGTATCATGATGACTGACACGCATGAATACTAGTTTCTCATCGAGGTCCTAATTCTAGGATTTAGAAAAATAGCAACGTATCATGATAAGGGCTCTATTTTTATATTTTGACAATCATGTTGCTAGTTTCTCAAGGATGTCCTGGAAACAAGATTTAGAGAAGCAACGACGTTTCATAAATTGTCCTTGTCTTTTTCTGCTTGTGGTTGGTTATGACAAAAAGACTGGGGCAATTGTGCTCTTAGTATGAGTCATGATCATCCTTGTCTATGACTACTTTTCTTATGTGATGGTATGACCTTGGACACCTTGATCTATGTCATATCATGGTGTTTGTGGGCCATTACAACAATCTACCCAGTGATGATTAAGAGCAATAAATATTAAAGTCTTATGGTCAGGATTTGAAGGATTTGGTCTAGGAACTAATATGCATTTCCTTCTGTCTTGTCATCTTCTCTCGCTTGTCTCATATAGGCATTGCATCCATCTCATCATCCATATCTTTTTCACTAACATTTCTTTGTCTTTTCATATTCTAGTCTTCTCATTAATGTCGAGAGCACACCCATGTTCTTGGAACCTATTTTTCCTCTCGAGGGGGCATTCTGTAACCCTCCTCATCATTCTTCCTCATCTTATTTTGCACTGGGGCATATTTTTGACTTATTTTCTTTGTCACAATGCGACATGCTACATTATGACAAAGAGGGGAAAAATGTAGACACTTAAAAATGACCTAGGCCTCCAAGCTCTATTTTTACCATTTTTTTCCTAGCATAGTTATGACATTTAATTATGTCCTTGGTCCACATTTGACTATTAATTAAATAATTTATAATTGTTTAATTAATTCATGTCCTTTTATTCTTCATGATTATTAAATAAATAAATGTTATTTATTTATTCAATACATCTTTAATTGTCTAAAGTCTTCCTTTAATTAAATAAATTTGTTAATTTGTTTAATTACCCTTATCCATTTATTCTTCCTGATTATTAAATAAATAAATTTTATTTATTTATTCAATATGTCACTAATTTCCATAATTAAATGAATTAATGAATTTATTTAATTATCAGTCATAATCCTCTAAAATTAAATAATTATCTTTAATTATTTAATTGCTCAATTTAACATTTCCATCATTTTTAAATCAATTTATTATTTAAAATGATTTCGTTTTATTGACTGTCACTTCATTTTAGTAAATAATCTGAAAAAGATTATTTATTGTCTCACAAAATCTAAATTTTGAGTTGATTTAATTCAAATTGGTAGCTTTCTTCCAAAAATCAAATAAAGCAAGCAGATTTTTGATTTTTCAAATTTGCTTTTCAGTCCACCTCTTATCTTTCTGATTTTTCAAATCTCATAAATCAGGCAGTCTTTATCTTCTTGATTTTTGAAAATCTTTATTTTTCTAATTAATTATCTCATCTTTTCTGCACCGCTGATTCGATTCTCTCACATGACATCTTGACCACTCATCTAAGGATTTTTCCCTAACCCTAATTAGGGATTATTAGATTCAATCTCGTCCTTTGATTTTAGGTTTCTGTCAAGAGTTGATCTCATCCGTCTATTCAAAATTACGTTTTCTATAAAATATCAAATTTTCTCATAATTTAGGGACCACTTCATTATTATAGGCATTATAATCATTTATCATTTATCATTGGCATAGGCATAGTTTTACTTAAATCCTTCAAAACTTGCATAGGACAATGGTATAGTCAAATTGCTCACACACTCGATCTGAGGGCATCAAATCATACGCTGCAAGCTAGGAGGTGCTATGGAGGTGATTCATGGGAGCTTTGTGAATCTAGTATAATCATTTCATTATTATTTGCTTCCATTGTGCTTAATAACTTCTTTGGGTTTTATTATTGATCTAATCATTGCTAACCTCAAATCTTAGAAATTTACCCATTGACACAATAAAATTAAACATAGAAGCTTAAAAACATGTTAATTAACTATTTAACTATCAACTCAAAAATTTTAATATAGTGTCTTCAATATGAATGAAATATAAAAAATAAATTTAATAAAGGCCATAACATGCACAATTTCAAATATTTCTCCCAAATATATCAAGCTTCTATGATATATAAATTGAAAAAAAGGTCGGATGCCAATCTGATGATAGTTAGAAATAAATGTAACATGCCAAAGAGAAATAATCAGTATTTTTTAATGATCCTCCTATTGCTAAAAAGATAGAACTCCCTAAAACAGTGTCTATTATCTTCAAAAATATGTTTGAAGCCAATTTTCTAGAAATTTTTAACTCAATGCTACCAACCCCTATTTATATCTAGAAGAAGAGGACACCACTGCAAAGATTCCAAAAGAAGAAACTTCCAAATGCTTGAACTTGATAGCTCACAATCCGATCTTAGATCTTGATTAGATCCCAAAAATCCTCACTCATTAAGTCTCAACTGCTTCATTAAATTATTTCAAATATTTAGCAAAGATACAAAGATAGAAGACAATCAGATTTTAAACATAGCCAAGCAACAATTTGATTGATCAACTATGGAGGTTGATGACACAGAATCAAAGTTTCCACCCAAAAAGTGAGATGCCCGCCGTGCTCTCCAACAAACTCTACCTTGAAAGACCATTTCATGGAAAACACAAAATTTCCTAATGAAGATAGATGATGTGTCAAGTGAGTAGGTGATTTCAAACATGTGAAAGTGGCTTTGAAGAAAATCCCCACCAAGCTGACACCTATTCTAATTCACACCCAAAAGGAGAACAATATATATATATATATATATATTATATATATATAGATCTGTGTAGCCACCACGTGGTACATTGCACACCTTTATGCAAGAGCAATCTTCATTCTTTGGGCATAGATTCATCCTGAAGCAAAAAGAAGTAAGGGTTGCGAACCAAACAATGTATAAATGCAAAATTGCTATACATATTTCAAGAAGATCCCAAAGAATCTCATTTTGCAATAGTGAAAAGGATATTTAGATATTTGAAGGTAACTATAGATTATGGTTTGTGGTATCCTAAGGATACTAACTTCTCCTTGAGTGCATATACAAATGTAGATTGTGTTGGATGTTTAGATGATAGGAAAAGTATTGTTGGCATATAGTTGGCATTGATGTCAAAAGTGAAAATGATGCAAGGGAGATTGTTTACATAATGAAAAAGGATGATTGTTAGAGTAGTGGATTTGATGGAAAATTTAATGGTAGATTCGAACTAGGTTTCTCAAGAGCTTTTCAGAAAGGTATTGTGTAGGTTTTGATGTCAATGGTGATGTCAACATTCATTTGTTCATGCTCTTGATCTAGGTTTTATCAGTTAAACCCTACGTGTGTAGTAGTGTACAGTCATGGTGTCCTCACAAATGTTTTATTTCAATGGTGACTTGTGTTTGGAAGTTGTAGGTAACTTAAGTAATGACTTAAGCCCATTATGTTTATCCTGTGACCAGTCCCTCATATCTAGGCAACTGGTTGACGAGCTCCAAGGTTCACATTGGCATGATAGGAGTATATCGGTAGGAATCGACCATGAGTCTCTTTGATAGCCCAATGACCATACAATTAGTGGGACACTAGTGGATCGAAAGGAGTCAATTTGGTGTCTCTCTGATGGCCTGATGATCATCTTATTGGCAAGACATTGGTATGTTAGGAGTCTTGGAGGACTCTCTCCAATGGAGTGATAAGGAGTGTGGAAGTGTTATTGGTGTGACTGAATGGTTTCAATTGGAGTCATTTGGATGTCCCTTCGACATAGCGATACATGGAGATTACATTGTGGGACCCAACTGTGGTATGAGATGATAGATGATGATGAAGCATATGCATGGTGTGACAAGATCGGGTGAATGATAATCCACATCCTTGTTGTGGATTACAGAGTAGTGACATGGCGATGAGGTGGATAGGTGAAGTCATCGAGTTTTTTTATCGGAGTGACATTCCATCATTGGTCAGACTCTTTAGGAAGTCCCTCTGATGTAGCAATTACCTTCCCATTGATGTGATAGAGTGGTGTCAGAAAGATGTTGAAGGATTTCTCCCCAAAAACCTGATGACCTACCAATTGGTGAGACAATATGATATTTCTAGGACTATGGAGCTAGTCCCAACAATAGAGCGATAGGAGTATGAGGCTAACTATGGGACCCAGTAATGTTGACGTGACTGTGGGACCACGTAAGGAAAGGATGACATGTAGCTAGAGAGTCAATGATAGGATGACACGTGGAAGGAAATGATAGTGAACGATGAGATGAAGTGATATGACAGCATTGGGACCACTAGTCTACAATAGCAAATGGTATCAGCGTGACAACCTTATATCAGTGGGAGTGGAGTAGATGTATCATCGATAACTGAATGGCTATCTCATCAGTATGACTTTGATATATCGGTCAGAGTCTAAAAAATGTCCCTCTGACGGAGCAATAAGATGAGAAGACAATGGGACCCGATTGTGATGAAGGCTGATAGGTGGCAAAGAATGATTGCTCGGTGAGAAAATTTGTATCATTGTTGTGAATTAGGTGGTGATGACATGGAAGAAAGATGGTGGCCCATGCACTCAAAGGTGGTTCTTATCAGAGAGAATGATGGACGTTGATAGGACTATGGTATGTGTCTCTAAAAGAGCGATATAATAGATCAATGAAGGATATTTGAACAACTGCTTATCAGATGTTCTTGATTTAAAGTTTTGATAATGAATGGAAATCCTAGGAACAGGGCATGAAAGTAGAAGATCAATGGCCATAATTCAAATGCAGAGATATGAAATGACCATGAAAATTGTGAACGAGGGTTTGGACTACAAATTGACACAGGACAAAGAATTAATTTGTCTAACTGCCTCAGTGACCAAGTAAATGAAGACTGGATCTTGAAGGTGGTAGAAAATAATTACAAAAGTGATTGAGATCAAAATCATATCGAAGGATCAGAAGAGATCATTAAATGCATAATCAAATTTTAGGGTTTGATAGAGAGAGCAAAGGAAAATTATATGTATCAGAAATGAATGTTGTGTGGATCGATGTAGAGGTAGCATTTTGGCGAGGTTTTCAAGTGAAGAAAACCCTAACAGGATGTAAGGTCTAATATAGATGATGTAGTGGATCCTAAGGTAATGATTGCAAGTTGGTAAAGAAGGAAGAAAATTATATTTTTTCTAAGTGTTTAGTCTGCAATTGGGGTGTGTGAAGTTATTTAGTGCACAAACTATTGAATAAAGAGATGTAAAATTGAGAATATGTTAGAGAAGAGGAGAGTGCAAAACATAAGTATGTGTTGTTGAGAATGTAGCTAGAACAATAGAGTGTCAGTTGTAATAAGTGCAACATTGTATTGTATGTATTAATGCATCTCAAGTTTATGTAGAACCATTTATATTCATATTTGAACTTATAATTATGATTGAGGTTGTAGCCTCATTATACTGAGTTGTAGCTCAGATTAGGAGATTGTATTCTCCTTGAAGTTGTTGCCTCTAAATTAGGTAGTTGATGCTTCCTTGGGTTGTAACCCTAAAAAATTGTAACAAATATTTCATTTGTGATGCTAGATTTGAATAGTAGACTCAAGAAGCCTTTGTCACTGTGGTTTTTCCCATCTTAGGTTTTCCACATATATCTTGTGTTATGAGTTGTTTTATGTTCATGTGATTGTTATATTGGTTTATGTTTTTAATCTGCACATATGGGTTGTAAGATTGACTCCACAAGTATGTTTCAAGTCTAAAAGTTTTTATATATACTAATTCACTCCCCTCTTAGTAGATCATTATGTTTTAACAATTGGTATCAAAGCCCTAGGTTCCCTAGGAGAAGCTTAATTAGCTTAGGTAGATCTTGGATTGGTGAACTCAATGGAATGTTAGGAAGGCTCAATCAATCCACCTATATTTTATGGAACAAACTATGCTAAGTGGAGCTCATTAATGGAAGGATGCTTAGGTTCACTAGGAACTGAAGTTTGGATGTCTATCAAGGTCAAATATATTATTCCTGCTACTATTCCTGCTGATTCTGTGGGAAAGAAGGGTTATGAGAGAAATAAGAAATCTTGGTTTGCTATTATGATAAATTTGTCTGATTCTATGCATGGAAAAGTTATGCATTGTAAAACTACTTATGATGTCTGGGAAAATTTGTAGAAGATCTATGAAGGTGACACCAAAGGGTATGTGTAGGATCATGATGGGCCAAAAAGTGGCAATATGATGGGTATGTGGCTGATGACTTTTTTTAACCCAAAATTGATGAAATGAAAAGAGTTTTTAAAGGAAAGTATTAGCTTTCCACCAATATAAATTATTCTTTATTTTGAATTTAATAAGTAATTATTATTCATTTTCTATTTGAATTACAACTAAAGTCCTGATTGATAGGGTGATTGAAAAACATGTATAGCTTTCAAACGGTATCACATTTTTTGAATCCAAAACATGCCTCACATTCTATGCTTCACATACTATAGGATTAAAAAAAGAAAAAATGAATTTCATGAAGTTTTGACCAAGTTAAGGTGGTCAGACATACGAGTTTTTTATATTTTTTAAAAGTTGTAATAAAAAAATTATAAATAATTATTTACTTGGAAAAAAATTACAAAAAAATATGCATCACATCGGGACATGAGTCATCTACTTATATCTAAAATATTATAAAAAAATATTATCATTTTATTGTGGTTAGGATGGTCAGACAGACACCTACTTCTTATTCTTTCCCTGAAATTTAAGTACTACTACATTGAAATCTCAAATTTTCACCAAATATATATTTTTCTTTTTAAAAAAGACCTAGAAACTACATTCAATTTTCTAAAAATTCTATTCTTACATATTTTTGAAATAATATAGATAACTTATTCAAATTTTTGCGTCAAGTTGCCTAACTCTGATTTTTCTTAATTTTTGCCACTTAAGGGCCTGTTTTTTCCATGATGATCCTGCACATATCCCAAAGTGAAGTTGGAAAAGTTAGAAGTACAAAGAGAAAATTTTGAAGGCTTGGAGATGACTAAAGAAGAGAAGACTGCAGACTATCTTTAGGAGTTGATGATGTAGTGAATTCCATTAAAGGATATGGCATAGATCTGAAAGATGTTGTGTTGAAAGTTCTTGGGTCTATGAAAACTAAATATGATTCCAAGATTTGTGCTATCGAAGAAGGAAGAGAAATTGATAAAATTAATCTTGATGAGGTACATGAAATACTTATTGCATATGAGATGAGAATTCTAGGTGCTGAGCCATCTAGGAGAGAAGCTGCATTTAAGGTTGTTAAGAAAGAAAAAAATTAGGCTGATAAGAAAGACAAAGTTGTTGTCATTGCATCTGATCATGAAGAAACTAATGAGGAAGAAGAAAAATTCATAAGAAGACTAAGGAGAGGGTCTGACAAGTATAAAGGTAAGGTTACTTTCAAGTCTTTTAATTATGGAAGAATATTTGATTTTGCTTCAAACTGTCTATATGGTAAAGAAGATAGTTCTAAGCAAGAAGAAGATAGAAAAAAGAAGAAAACCATTTATCCAAAAATAAAGAACTTTGCAAAGAAGAAGAAGAGTCTATACATCAATGAAGAATGTGAATCATCTGATGCTAGTGATAGTTCAGAAGAGGATCAAGACTATGCTCTTGTAATGAGGGAAGATAGAAGAGATTTTCTATTTATGGCTAAAGAAACTAAGGATCAGGAAGATGCACAAATTAAAGATTCACATGAAGAAGAAGAGGAGGAGTTTGATGATCTTGAAGAAAAATTATCAGTTCTCTTGAAGATCTTGATGAACTAAGAGATAAAGATGATGATCTTAAGAGAGAAAGCAAGAAATTGAAAAGGAATGCTCATAAAGAGATTGATAGATTAACTCAAGAACTTGAGGAATACAATAAGGTGATAGCTGGTCTAAAATTTCATGTAGAAGAGCTCAATAGAGTTGAATATGTCATGAAATATAAATTGCAATCTGAGATGGATAGATGCTCAAGACTCGAGGCAATAATAGTTGCCTTAAGACAAGAACTGGAGAAAGCTAATGAGAAGATCAATAAAGGTCTGAAGTTAAAAGGTGGTACTAATATTCTGATGAATTTCTAAGTACACAAAAGTTAGCTAATAAAGAAAAATTAGGCTTGGGACTTGAAAAAGGAAAAAAATTATTTGTTGATGCTTCTACAAAGATCTATCAAAGATTTAGAGTAGAATAAAAATTAGTCCCCAATGCTGAAAATTTTGACAAAGGAGAAGCCTTTGAAGATGAAAGAAGTCAATGTAGATGAGAAATCTATTAAAGAGAAGGTCCAAACAATTGAAGAAAAGAAAGTTAACAAGATGATTCCTGATCAACAAAAGAAGAAGCATAATAATAAGAGAACAAACAATGATTCACAAGAGTACACTATCCAAGGAGACCTAGAAAAAGAAAATCACCTCATCGAACATAAGGAAACTCCATGACCTTGAAGTACTCATCATACTTTAATGGGTATTATTATACTTACAAAAAATTTAGTCATATGGATAGAGAGTGTAAAGTCATTCCAAGGAGGAACACAAATTTTGTAAGAAAAAATTCATTTCCTCCTTTGATTGACATGAATGTAGTATGTTATAATTGCAACAATTTTGGTCATATATCTAGAAATTGTAGAGCAATATTTGTAAAACCAAATGAGGTTGTTGAGAGAAAGGAAGATAAATTTGAAAATAAACCTAAGAAGGCATGGAAGGAGAAAGAGCATAATTCTACTCATTCTATGATTTCTCAAACAAAATTGCATGCAAAGGAACAAGATCTGTGGATAATTGATAGTGGCTACTCCAAGCACATGACTAGAGATAAAAATAAATTCATTAAACTTTAAATGAGAAAAGGAGGCTCAAAAGCCTAGGTGATAATACTGTTGTTAATATTCATGGTAAAGGAATTCTGAGCATAGATGGGAAAAACAAAACTAAAGATGTGCTCTATGTTGAAGATCTAAAACATAATCTTCTTAGTGTCAGCTAGATGTGTGCTAATGGATACAAAGTTGTATTTTATTTTGAAGGTTGCAAGATAAGAAGGAATGGTAAAACAATTGCTCAAGGGATAAGGACTGATAGTAATCTCTATAATATATGTGAAGTGGAAGGCCAAACATGTCTAATTACCCAAGTATATGAGAATTAGATATGGTATAAACGACTGGGACATGTAAAATTTGATAATTTGGTAAAGATAAGTTCAAAAGGATTAGTTAGAAATATGTCTAAGATAGCAAAGCCTGATAATATCATCTTCCAAGGATGCAACCAAGGAAATTAAACAAAGTTTAAGTTTCCTAGAAAGGATTATTCAACTTCAAAACCCTTGGAGATAATTCATACTAATCTATGTGGTCCAATGAGGACAAGGGAGTTTCAAGGGGAAAGATATTTCATGTTGTTGATGGATGATTATACCAAAATGGCATGGGTCACATTTTTTAAGAAGGCTGAAGCATTTGAAATGTTTACATGCTATAAGAAGCTGGTAGAAAATGAAACTGAGAGAAGAATCAAATGTCTCAGGTCTGACAGAGGTGGAGAATTTATGTCAAGTGAAATCATGGAATATTGTGAAGATAATGGAATCAAACACTAGTATTCAACCCCAAGAAAACCACAACAAAATGGTGTGGTAGAGAGAAGAAATAGGATTGTGAATGAAATGGGTAGAGCCATGTTGAAAAAGGAAAATTTGATAGATACATTTTGGAAAGAAGCAGTACAAACTAGTGTGTACATTCAAAATAGAGCCCTTATTTGATTTAATAGTTGTAGAAAACCATATGAATTGTGGTTCGGGAGGCTTGCATTAGTCAAGCATTTCAAAGTATTTGGTAGTAAATGCTATATTAAAAAAGACGTAGATTTAGGAAGTTTTTTGGGGTATTCAAATCAAAGAAAATCTTCTAAATGTTACAACAAGAGATGGGTATGTGCAGGATAATCATGGAAAAAAATAGGCCCTTAATTGGAAAAAAATTCAGAAAAATCAAAGTTAGGAAACTTGACGTAAAAATTTGAATAAGTTATCTATATTATTTTAAAAATATGTAAAAACAGAATTTGTATAAAAAGTAATTTAGTTTCTAAAATACTAGTTTTATTTATTTATTTTTAAATCTATTTGGTGAAAATTTGAAATTTCAATGTAGTAGTACTTAAATTTAGGGAAAAAATAAGTAGGTGTCTGTTTGACCACCCTAACCAAAATAAAATGATAATATTTTTTTATAAGATTTTAGATATAAGTAAAGGAATCATATTCCGATGTGATGCATATTATTTTGTAATTTTTTTCCAACTAAATAATTAATTATAATTTTTTTATTAAAAATTTTTCAAAATATAAAAACTCATATGTATGACCACCTTAACTTGGTCAAAACTTCATGAAATTCATTTTTTCTTTTTTAATCCTATAGTATGCAAAGCATAGAATGTGACACATGTTTCAGATTCAAAAATGTGATACCATTTGAAAGCTATAGATTTTTTCAATCAACCTATCAATCAAGACTTTAGTCGTAATTCAAATAGAAAATGAATAATAATTATTTATTAAATTCAAAGTAAAGCATAATTTATATTGGTGGAAAGCTGAGAATCTCCTTTAAAAACCTTTTGTTTCATCAATTTTGGGTAAAAAAAATTGTCAGCCACATACCCTACACATACCCATCATATTGCCACTTTTTGGCTCATCATGATCCTACACATACTCAGGTTGCATAAAATTGTAGAGAGCATACATGTCAGGGTTGATGAAAATCAAGCCAAGTCCAACATAAACAATCTCGAAAGAGAATCAGATGATGAGGATATAAGTGCAGTAGCAGAAGAACATGAAGAAGAGAATGAGCAAGAGGTTGAACGTGCTCTTGCAAAATATGTGCAAAAAGATCATCTTGTAGATCAAATAATTGGTGACAAGAATGAAGGTGTGTAGACTAGATGAATACTTGCAAAGAACAAGGAACAAGTGAAATTTTCCCTCTTATCTTAGATTGAATCAAAAAGCTTTGATGAAGCCAGTAAATATGAGACTTGGATGAAAGCAATGGAAGAGGAACTCAATCAGATTGAAAAGAAAAAAACATGGGAATTGGGTCCTAGACCATCAAGCAAGAATATAATTGACACCAAATGGATATTTAGAAATAAGTTGAATGAAGATGGATTTGTGATTAGAAACAAATCTAGGTTAGTGTGTAAAGGATATGCTCAAGTAGAAGGTATTGATTTTGAAGAAATATTTGCTCCAGTTGCAAGATTAGAAGTTATTAGGACATTTCTTGCATTTTCTATGTATAAAGGTTTTTAAGTATATCAAACGGATGTCAAATATACATTTCTAAATGGAAACCTTGAAGAGGAAGTATATATTGAGCAGTCAAAAGGTTTTTAGCTGTCAGAGAATGATTATTGTGTTTCCAAATTGAGAGAAGCACTATATGGTTTAAAGAAAGCCCCAAGAACATGGTACTCAAGGTTGGATAAATATCTACAACAACAAGGATTCAAGAAAGGTTATGGTGATAACAATCTATGTCGGGTATGTGCAAGATCATCATGGAAAAAGTAGGCCCTTAAGTGGAAAAAAATTCAAAAAAAATAGAGTTAGGCAACTTGAGGTAAAAATTTGAATAAGTTATCTATATTATTTCAAAAATATGTAAGAATAGTATCTATAGAAAATTGAATTTAGTTTCTAAACTACTAGGTTTATTAAAATCTATTTGGTGAAAATTTCAATGCAGTAGTACTTAAATTTCGGGGAAAAAATAAGAAGTAGGTGTTTGTGACCACCCTAAACAATACAATGATAATATTTTATAAGATTTTAGATATAAGTAGATGACTCATGTCCCAATGTGATGCATACATTTTTGTAATTTTCTAGGTAAATAATTAATTATGAATTTTTTATTACAACTTTTAAAAAATATAAAAACTTGTATGTCTGACACCTTAACCTAGTCCAAACTTCATGAAATTCATTTTTTTAATCCTATAGTATAAAAGCATAGAATGTGACACATGTTTCAAATTCAAAAATGTGATACCATTTGAAAACTATAGATGTTTTTCAATCAGCCTATCAATCAGGACTTTAGTCATAATTCAAATAGAAAATGAATAATAATTATTTATTAAATTCAAAGTAAAGCATAATTTATATTGGTGGAAAGTTGAGAATCTCCTTTCAAAACCCTTTCATTTAATCAATTTTGGGTAAAAAAAAAGTCATCAGCCACATACCCTAGACATACCCATCATATCGCCACTTTTTGGCCCATCATGATCATGCACATACCCTATCTCAAATATGAGGGTAAGTATATGATCATTGTTGTAGTATATGTAGATGATATTATATTTGGTGGTAGCAATGATAAAATGTGCAAGATATTTTCCAAAAACATGCAAGATGAGTTTGAAATGTCCATTCTAGGAGAATTTAGATTTTTCCTTGGTTTGCAAATTACACAAATTGATAAGGGTGTATTTATATCATAGACCAAGTATGCAAAAGAAATGCTTAAAAAAATTCCATGGAGGATTGTAAACTAGGAAGTACTCCCATGATTACTTGCTACAATTTGAGTAAATTAGATGACTCACTTGATGCAGATCATACTTTGTATAGATCAATGATTGGAAGTTTTCTATATTTAACTGCATCTAGGCCAGATATAATGCAAGTAGTTTGTCTGGTAGAAAGGTTTTAGGCTTCCCTAAAGATGCAGTGAAAATAATTCTTAGATATATCAAAAGCACCGTTGGTTATGGGTTGTGGTATCCCAAGTGTAAGTATTTCTCATTAAGAGTATATGCAGATGCAGATTGGATAGGAAGTGTAGATGGCAGGAAGAGTACTAGTGGTGGAGAGTTCTTCTTAGGGAACAAATTGGTTTCTTGGATGAGAAAAAAGTAAGAATCTATCACTCTTTCTACTATAGAAGCATAATATGTTGTTGCAGCTACATGTTGTACATAGGTCTTGTGGATGAAGCAGACGTTAAAAGACATTAAAGTGGAATAAAAAGAGCCTATCTCTATTCTTTGTGATAATTCCAGTTCCATTAATATATCAAAGAATCTAGTGATACACTCCAAAACCAATCATATACCAATCAAGTATCACTTCATCAGAGAGAAAATTGCAAATAAGGAAGTCAACATGGAGTATGTTCCAACAAAGGAACAAGTGGATATATTTACAAGGATTCTTCCTACAAAGAAGGTTGAATAATTGAGGCAGAAGTTGGGAGTAGTTTCTCCCACCTCGTATCACTAAACATTAGTGATAGGGAATATATACAGGGGAGTTTCATTGATCATTTACTTGACCCTGGTTAAGCATAATGTGATCAACTCAGGTAAATTATTATTTTACAAATTTCTAACGACTTGATGGTTACAAAAGATTATTAAATTTCAGCATTTCCTCAAGGGGATTGCACCCTTTGCCATTGATGTCAAAGGGGGAGAAAATATAAATGTGGAGAAATATGAAGCATGCTAAGAAAAGAAGAGGTATATGTCATAGGGGGAGTTGTTGTGTGAATAATCAAGTTTGTATAGAGCTTCAATGTTATATCCTTTATGAGCACTTCAATTTTTTCCATCAATGCCAAAGGGGGAGATTTTTGGCATATAGTTATCAATGATGTAAAAAGTGAAAAACATGCAAGGGAGATTATTGGCATAATGATAGAGGATGAGTGTGAGAGTATTGGAACTGATGGAAAATTAGATGGAAGATTCAGATTGGGTTTCTTGAGAGCTTTTCAAAAAGGTATTGTGCAGGTCTTGATGTCAATGGAGATGTCAACATTCATTTGTTCATGCTCTCATTCTACGGTTTATCAGTTAAAACCTACGTGTGCAATAGTGTAGAATCATGGCATCTCACAAATGTACTATTTCAATGGTGACTTGTGTTTGGTAGTTGTAAGTAGATTAAGTAATGACTTAAGCCCATTATGTTCATCCTGTGACTAGTCCCTCATATGTTGGCAACGAGTTGATGAGGTTTGAGGTTCACATCAACATGAAAAGAGTATATCGGTAGGACTCGCCCATGAGTCTCGTTGATAGCCTGATGACCATATCATTGGTGGGACACTCTAGGTGAATCGACAGGAGTCAAGTTAGTGTCTCTTTGATGGCCCAATGATAATATTCTCAGTGAGACATTGGTATGTCAGTAGGAGTCTAGGAGGGCTCTCTCTGATGGAGCGATAAGGAGTGTGAAAGTGTTATTGGTGTGACTAAATGGTTTCAATGGGAGTGATTTGGATTTACCTTCAACATAACGATACATGGAGATCACTTGGTGGGACAAAATTGGGGTATGACATGATAGATGATGACGAAGTAGATGCATGGTGTGACAAGATTGAGCAAACGGTAATGCACATCCTTTTTGTGGATTATGGAGTAGTGACATGGCAATGAGGTGGATAGGTGAAGTCATAAAATGTTTTCATCAAAGTGACATTCCATCATTGATAGGACTCTTAAGGTAGTCCCTCTGATGTAATGATGGCCTTCCCATCGGCATGAAACAATGGTATCGGCAAGACATTGAAGGATGTCTCGCTGAAAACCCGATGACCTACCCATCAATGAGACAATATGATATCACCAGAACTATGGAGCTAGTCATAATGATAAGGTGATAGGAGTATGATGTTGAATGTGGGACCCACTAATGTTGACGTGACTATGGGACCCCATAAGGAAAGGATGACATGCAATTAGAGAGTGAATGACAGGATGACACATAGAAGGAAATGATAGTGGACGTTGACATTAAGTGATATGACAATGTTGGGACCACTTGTTTATAGTAGTGAATGGTATTGGCATGCCAACCTTATATTGGTGGGAGTGGAGTAGATGTCTCATCAATAACCGATGGTTATCTCATTGGTGTGACTTTGATGTATTGGTGGGAGTCTGAAAGATGTTCCTTTAATGGAGTGATAAGACAAGAAGTGAGTGGGACCCAATTATGATGAAGGCTGACAAGTGGCAAAGAATGATTGCTCAGTGTGCAAATTTGCATCGTTGTTGTGAATTAGGTGGAAATGACATGGAAGATAGATGGCATGGGGGCCCATGCACTCGAAGGAAGTTCTTATTAGAGAGAACGATGGACGTCAGTAGGACTGTGGTATGTGTCTTTCAGATAGAGCGATATGATAGATCAACATAGGAGATCTGAATGAATGCTTATGGGACTATCATGATTTAAAGTTGTGTTAATGAATGGAAAGCACAAGATCAGGGTGTGAAAGGAGAAGATTGATGACCAAAATTCAAATGCAGAGATCTGAATTGACCATGACAAGTGTGTTGGAACAATGAAGAAGAATGATCATCTCTACAGTTTTTTGTTGTCATTGATGTCACCATGTTGTGATTGCAAGTCTAACTAAGTGCTTGATCCAGTATTTTTTTTTGGTATCTGAACCGGTTCTCAAGTTGTACCCTCTGGTATTCTAGTCCACAATCCTTTGTAGTTGACAATTGATTCTTTGAGTTTTGGGAAACTGTTTATGGTTGTTGAAGGCATGCATGTTCAAAATATCTTGTGCTTTGGTGCTTGTATGACGTATTGGCATTATTTTGTTGATTGCTTTTTTCAATGAAGTCTATTTCTAGATGACTTCTTGGATTATTCATGATATGGTGAATTAGTTTTGTTATGCAGATATATGTGCGACCAATCTTAGGTCTATGTTGACATGATGTAGTGTATTCAACATTTGAATTTCCATTTGGGAAGATTTTTGTGAATTCTTGAAGCTGACATGTTGGTATCTTTTTTAATAAAGAAAATTCATCTAATTAGGCTAACCTAATTGATGCTTGCAGATAGATCATGTATATATATATATATATATATATTTGAATAGTTTTTTGAAGATAAAGTGTGTGAGAGTGTAATCAATGAGGTAGTAGTGAATGCGAAAGTGAAGAAGAGTGAAAGTGATGAAGTGTGTTAAGTCAATCTATTGACCATCACCATAACTACATCAACACTTGTTAGGTGCACTATTTTTAGTTCATTTTGGCTGTGAAGCCCAATTTTGTTTTGTGAATCTTTTTGTAGGAAGTGAGCCTTCCTTGTAAGAAATGGGTTTTTGTATCTAGACAATGAGTCCTATTCAGGGTAGTGAGCCCTTGGTAGTGAGCCCTATATATTTAGTTTTGAAGCTACTTTATATTGTGAGTTAATTCTCACCATGGTTTTTCCCTCATTGGGTTTTACAAGTAAAAATATGGTGTTCATTGTGTTGATTTTACTTTCTATTATTTGTGTTTCATGTTCATACTTAATAACAGAATAGTGTGGTTGTGGAATTGATAAGTGTTGAAGTTTTAAGTTGGAATTCTTTGGGACAAGTGATTCACCTCCCTCTTAGTTGTCCTGCACCTTTTAACAATCATTATCAAAGCTTTGGTTCCTTGGTGTAGAGATTAACTGCTTAACGTAATTCCTGAAGGTTGATAAGATGGATGATAAAGAAGAAATTCAGACTATACTTGAGAATCTTAAAAATTTTGAAAATGAAAATAGAGATTTGAAAGAGAATCTCGATGAAGCAAATGAATGTGTCTAGAAGTTGAAAGAACAATTAAAGAAATTCAAGGAAAGACATGTAAAGAAGTGAGTGAGTAGTTGAAACAAGAGATAATTAGACTAAAAGTGCTTGTAGAAGAAAGTAAGAGAATTAAAGAATGTCTGAATACAATGGTGCAAAAAAAATCTTATGAATGCTCTAAACTTGAATAGGAGGTAGTAAAATTGAGAGTTGAGATAGAGAAGGAAAAAATCTGTGAGAATAATTTTAAATCTAGCTTCGACAAGCTTGGAGAACTTCTTGTAGGACAAAAACCAAGTAAAGACAGAGGTGGCTTGGGAAATGATTCAGGTGAAAGTTCTAAGGAAAATCAAAAGACTTGGGACAAAGGGAAGCAAAAAATAAATTTTGCAAGGAGATTGCCTGTGAGACAACCTAATGCACAAAGGTATCTCTCTTTCAATGGTATCTATTTTTCCTATAATAAATATGGTCACAAGACAACATAATGTAGGAGCATGATGAATCAATTTCTTGGTTCTTTCTCTAGACAATGTTTTTTGTGCAAGAAGGTTGGACATAAAGCTACTGGATGTAGATCTTAGGTGAGAATGATTAGCTAGGTGATGATGAATAGGTTTAGTGGAAGTAGAATGAATTAATCCTTTAATGGTTAAGTTACTATACCTGTAACAAATTTGGACACAAAGAAAATCAATGTAGATTGAGAAGTAATGGAGGTCAGACTAATCATAAAAGTATTTTCTGCTATAACTGTCACAAACTTGAACATATCTCAAAGATTTGCAAAAGTAAGAAGGGAAAGCATTCTACTCTGGTAGAGAATAATGAACCAGTAAAGAAGATTTACAAATAAGAGATGAATCAAGAGATGAATAAGATATGGAAGAAGAAAGAAGAAGAATAACCTGAAACTGTTGATGTGTTTGTGCCCTCATCCGATATGGAAAATTCCTCCGGGAATAAGACCTAGCACGGTCTTAGGGGGAGCATTATCAAAAAATTGTAAAAACCCCCTAGATGAATGGTGTGTTAGAGGCTTACACGAGGATGGAATATGAAGAATGAATAATTAGAGGTTTTGGAAAAGGAACCAGAAGAAAACATGTTTTCATACTAATTTGCAGATTGAATTAGGGTTTTTTGTGTTGAGAAGAATGTTTTTAGCAGATTTTTTATGTCTACCACATTTAATGCATTTTAGGGAAAAAAAATGGTGTATAAGATAAATTTTGTAAGCCTCTTTGATTAGTTGAGCACTTGAAGAGTTTGAAAATGTGATCTCGAAGTGATCTAAAGCATTTTTGAAGAAATTCGAAGAAACTAATATGAATACACAAGAATTATTATTTAGTCTACGAAGGAAAAGAAGAAGTCTTGACTAAACATTAATGAATTTAAGAAAGTTAAGCATGCAAATGGACAGAGAATCGATTTGTGACATTCTATTAAAGTTGAAAGGAGTTGAATTGGAAGAATTTGATCATAGGAAGATGAAAGAAATGGAACTAGGGCTGAAGGGAAATGAATTACATAGCATAAAAACCCTAGGTATGGATTTATGGGGATAATTTCCATGGTTTGTTAATAAGGATTTCATCTTGTTCTTATTGAGTCATTTCAAGAATGATAGAATTTTATTGGACAAACCCTACCTAATCACAAAGTGGTGCAGGAGCACCATTAAACATTTTTTTTCAATTCAAGATGTTATTAAGTAGGCTTTAGGATTTGGTATGTTTAGTCTAAATAAGGTAAATAAGAAAATTTTTTATTGTAACAAGTCATTTTGATGGTCATTATGCATTTAAGTGGGGTTGTATTACAAAAGTGCCAAAATATGAAAAGTTGATAATTATGTAAAAGATGCAAAATTGAAAAAAGTTGTAAAAAAGGAAGTCCAACAATCATAAGACTTCAAAAGGTAGTTTTTGGAAGTTAGACAGTTAGTATTCAAGGGAAAAGGTATAATAATGTGGGAAACATCATTTTTAATCCTCTCTCTAACGATTTGAAACAAAAATCAATTGAAATAACACTACTTTTTCTAGATTTTCTTTGTTTTATGAAGTTTACATTGATTATATAGCCTGTACATCACCTCATTGACTCAATTTGTTTTGGAATAGCATAGTATATTTTTTAACTTTCATTTTATTCTACTTTGAAGGTTTCTCATTGAATTTGGTGTATTTAATTGCCAATTTTCTAAGACCGGCCTGAGTTTGCAAGTTGAAGGGTTTGTAGGTCTTTAAAATGAAGAATTGACCCATTCCTCTCACTATGGCCACTGTAACTTGAGGATGGATCTGCAACATCAATAAATTTTTTGAGGGAATGTTGAGAGAGTGCAGGGGAGGTCTAAAAGTATGTTGGACATGAAGCCCTAGGTTGGTAATTTGTTTTTTCCAAGAGAATTTATGAGGTTTTGATATGGAATTGTGTGAATCTGGTTGGGGAAACATTTTTTTTTAATTGAGTTTTTGTAGGCTATTTTGGACCTGTTTTAAGTGTTGATGAGTTTGGGGGAGCATTGGATGGGTGATTTTCAATAAACCCTAGGTTCTTTGAGTAAAAAGGATGGTTTGGAGTTAGGCACCTTGAAGGGTGGATGTATGGGAATAAATTGTGGATTATTTGGTTTGGACACATGCAAATTTCTGCCCAAGTGAGTTTACTGGTTTAGGAAAAGTTTCAAGATAAGTTTCTTTGTTAAAGTGGCCTAATTTGAGGTGTAATTGGCGTAAGCTTGATTGAAAAGATTTGTTTCAAAAGAGACTATAGTGGTCTATGAGTATGTTCTTATATGCCTTGATCGGTCTTTAAAAAGTTGTAAGAATTGGTCTGAAAGAATCTCAATGTGAAGATTTACCTAATTTAGTCTATGTGCAAGGCTACAAGGAATTGAGTGGAATTGGTGAGATAGAGTGAGTTTGAGGGTTTGATGTTTTGACAAGTGTGCTAGTTGGTTGAAATTATTTTTGAGTGTGTTGCAAGACCTCCATTGGTTGCATTAGGTGGTATCATAGCAAAGGTACCAGATCATTGAGGAAAGAGTTTGTAGTTTGTGAAAGAAAGATTGGAAGGTGAAGAGGCAAGATTGTGAAGATGCCTCCTAAAGGAAGTATAGTTGCAATAAATACTAATGAGTAGGCTAAAGAAATAGAAGCCTTGAAAAGAGAGATGGTTGCATTGAAATCTAAAACTGGAATAGATATGGATGAAAGTGATACTGAAGAAGAAGAAACTTCTAGTGAAGAGGAAGAGATGGATCTAGAGGATGTGAGAATGATGAAGGTTTTGAAGGCTGTGAAGAGTGGTGGACAAAAATAAATGGATGTTCCTATGTACAAAAGTAAACTAGATAGTGAAGAGCTCTTGGATTGGATAGGAGCCATGGAGAATTACTTTGATAGTAAAGAAGGCCAAAACCAAGTTGAAAGGACATGCTTTGCTATGGTGGAACTTTGTGCAAGATGAAAGGAAGAGAAAGGGAAAGAAAAAGATCACTTCTTGGGAGAGAATGAAGGAAAAACTGAAAGGTAAGTTCCTTCCTTGTGATTATAATGTTCAATTACTTAAAAGATTACAAAATCTTAGGCAAAAAGATTAAGATGAGCAAGCATACACCGAGGAATTTTATAGGCTAAGTATAAGAACAAAGCATGAGGAGGATGAGGAAGAAAGATTAGCTAGATATCTCAATGGCCTAAGGTATAAAATTCATGATGAAATCAGTTTGATGGCACCAAAAATAGTGGAACAATGTTTTCAAATGGAAATAAGAGCAAAAGAAAAACTCAAGAGGAGACAAGAGAACACAACAAGAGGAAGAGGCAATACTTCTAGGGGAAGAGGTACATTTTCAACACCAAGATAGTCCATAGAAGATCTTGAAGATGATGATAAGAGTAAAGAAAAAGCACTTGAATCAAGAGGTGGATGGAGAGGTGGAAGAACAAGCTTTAAGTAAGGGAGAAATTTTAATGATTTTGTAGGTAGGTGTTACAAGTGTGGTGAGTTTGTTCACTCTTTCTTCAAGTTTCTAGAGAATTTTGGAACCGAACCAAGTGGTGGAGAAAAGAAAAATGAAAGGAGAGCAAAAATTGTTCAAGAGGATGAGGCTGAAAGTTCAAACTCTAATAGACTTCATTGTGCTCTTGAAGTAGGTGAGTTGTTGATGATGAAAAGAAAAATCTTGAAGACCTCTAAGGAGAAAGAGCTAAGCCAAAGAAGAGCCTTGTTTAGGACAGCTTACAGATGTAAAAATAAGGTATGCAAGGTAGTAGTTGATTTTGGATGCAATGATAACATGGTATCTAGTGATATGGTGGAAAAATTGAATTTGCAAAGAGTGCCTATAGAAAATCCTTGTAGAGTGTCTTGGATTAGTGATCATCAATCTATAGTGGTAAGTGAACAAGCCATAGTTGAATTTCAGATTGGTCACTACAGAGATAAAGTTCTTTGTGAAATTTTTCCAATGAGTTGCTGCCATGTTCTACTCGGAAGGCTCTGACAGTTTGATAGGTCAACAATTTATCATGGGAGAAAAAAAAAATAGCATAGAAAAAGATGGGAAGATATTTATTCTAACTCCATTAGTTGAGGAGACATAAGAAAAAGGTGAAATCATCATGATTGGGAGAAATGAATATGTAAATGTTGATGAAGGTGAGAATAAGGGGTTGGCACCCAATGTAAGGCTTGAAAAAGATAAGACAATAGGAAGAAAGAATGAAGATGATTTGTAGATAGCTGTGAAGGAGAATGTATTCATGTGGAAGAAGAAAGTAAATGAAAATGTGTCTTGGTCTGAGATAGAGAAAAGCAAGAGGAAAAATCCTATGGAAAGGCAAGAATTAAGTGATGGAATACCTGTTGGGACAGTCATGTGCCCTATAGTTATTAAAATAATTAAGAGGCAGTTGGATATTGTGAGGAAAGAGGTTTACAAGGTTGATGGGTTAGAGAACAAGGTACTGGCAGGTTTGACAGAGACTGAAAAGAGTGAGGGTACAGTTGGTAATAAGTTTAATAGAGAAAAGGATGAGGAAAAGAGTACTTGGTAGATGCTTAAGCCTAAAATAAAGGAAAAAGTATATACATGAGAGGATAGTTGATAATCCTTTGTGTGCAGGTGTAAAAGAAGATATGACAACAATATTTGAAGTTGCAAAAGTTGAAAGAAACCCACAATACACAGTGAACAATTGAAGCCAAGTTCAAGTGAAGAAAAGTGTAAGAATGTCAAATTTAGTGAAGAGACAAGGTAAGATGAACTTGAGGGCAGTGATCAAGGAGGTAAGAGATGTGAAAATCACAAAGGTGGAAAAGCTACATCAAACTTTCCAAGAGACTTGGAAAACTTTAAAGTTGGGGTGTATGGTGTAGGAGCACCATTAAACATTTTTTGTCAATTCAAGATGCTATTAAGTGGGCTTTAGGATTTGGTATGTTTTTTCTAAATAAATTCAATCAGACCAATTTCTATTGTAACAAGTCATTTTTATGGTCATTAAGTGTTTAGGTGGGTTGGATTACAAAAATTCCAAAATGTGAAAAGTTGCTAATTGTGTAAAAGATGCAAAATTGAAAAAAGTTGTTAAAAAAGGAAGTCCAACAGTCATAAGACTTCAAAAGGTGGTTTGTGGAAGTTAGATAGTTAGTATTCAATGGAAAAGGTATAAGAATGTGGGAAACATAATTTGTAATCCTCTTTCTGAAGATTTGAAACAAAAATCAATTTAAATAACACTACTTTTTCAAGATTTTATGTGTTTTATGAAGTTTACAATGACTGTATGGCATGTACATCACCTCATTGATTTAATTTGTGTTGGAATAGAATAGTATATTGTTTTAACTTTCATTTGAGTCTACTCTGAAGTTTTCTCATTGAATTTGGTTTATTTAATTGCCAATTTTCTAAGACCAGCCTGAGTTTGCAAGTTTAAGGGTTTGTAGGTCTTTAAAATGAAGAATTGACCCATTCCTCTCACTGTGGCCACTGTAACTCAAGGAATGGTTCTACAACATCAGAAAATTGGTCAAGAAATGTTGAGAGAGTGCAGGGGAGGTCTAAAATTATGTTGGGCATGAAGCCCTAGGTTGGTAATTTGCATTTTCCAAGAGAATTTGTGAGGTTTTGATATGGAATTGTGTGAATCTAGTTGGGGCAGCATTTTTTTTTGTTGAATTGAGTTTCTACAGGCTATTTTGGACCTATTTGAAGTGTTGATGAGTTTGTGTGAGCATTGGATGGGTGATTTTCAATAAACACTAGGTTCTTTGAGTAAAAAGGAGGGTTTGGAGTTAGGTGCCTTGGAGGGTGGAAGCCTAAGAATAAATTGTGAGTTCTTTGGTTTGGACAGATGAAAATTGCTTCCCAATTGAGTTTACTAGTTTGGGAAAAGTTTCAAGATAAGTTTCTTTGTTAAAGTGGCCTAATTTGAGGCATAATTGGCGTAGAAAGCTTGATTGAAAAGAGTTGTTTCAAAAGAGCCTATAGTGGTCTGTGCGTATGTTCTTATATGCCCTAATGGGTCTTTAAAAAGTTGTAGGACTTGGTTTGAAAGAATCTCATTGTGAAGATTTACCCAATTTAGTCTATGTGCAAGGCTACAAGGAATTGAGTGGAATTGGTGAGATAGAGTGAGTTTGATGGTTTGATCTTCTGAAAAGTGTGGTAGTTGGTTGAAATTTTGTTTGAGTGTGTTGCATGACCTCCCCTAGTTGCATCACAAAGGAAGCAATCAAAGCGATTACTGGCTTATGCAGTATTGGGGATCTCCCTGGAAAGAAAATCGTGAAATACAAAGATGTGGATGAACTTACTGGCATTAATAAAGAATGTCAAGCTCTATTGATAAACACACTTATAGATTTGGCTGTAAGGTATGTTGCGTATGGTGTCTCTTATAAAATCTATTTTAGAAATCGTGAAGGCTTGACATCGGCTATTGCTATATATATTGCACATATAATGATTAAGGAAAGCATGAATTTTGATTTGTGTAGCCTATTACTTGAAATTCTCTCTAAAAATACCTGAATATTGGTGGTTGAGGGTTATACCTTTTGGTTTGGATATTTTCTTGTGTGCTTGGCCTTTTAATTTTTGAACTCCCTACCAAGAAGAGAAAATGTTGAGTGGGAATCCGATATTCCTATTGGGAAACAAGTCTATAGATACTTGGAATCATTGGTGGATAATGTAAGTGATTGCAAATCACATCTCATATCCTTAAGAACAAATCCATGCTCTAGTATGTCAGCACCGAGTCAGTTTGAAGTGGTTTCATCCTCTGGTAAGAGAGAATTGGAAGTTGTCATTAGTGATTCCCCTCTAGAATCAAAGAAAAGAAAAGCTATAACTAAACACATCATTATCTTTTCATAAGAGAAGGAAAAAGAATCTCTACCTAGATATGAATCCTCTTATCCAAATGACATCCAGACTATGTTGGTTAAAGGAAAGATGAAGAAAATTGGTGAGTTATGGAATGCAGCCTGTCCAGTTGACAAACTCAAGATTTATGACACTCTACTAGAGTATCTACTTTGAAAAGGTATTGATGTATCAATTGTTTCTAACTCCTTACTAGAAAACTTAGTTGAGGTTGTTGGAGAAAGAATGTTGCTTGAAAGTCCCGAAGGAGGCAATTTGGAACCCTTGGTTGAAAAGAGATGTACTAAAGCTAAGCAAAGATTATCTGAACTTATCATGGAAATGAAGAAATGCATCAAAGAAATATCAGATATCTATAAATACTATCTCTGGTGGCCTACTGTAGTAGACAATTTCAGAAGTAGGATTGAAGCAATTGAATTTGAGGTAAACAACATCAAAAAGAACTTTGATATCTTTGAAGACAAAGAAGGGAAACAAAGGCTGAGAGTTGGTGAATTACAAGGTGAGCTAATTATTGTACAGAGACAAAGAGATGATGTGGTGAATTTTTTTTGGCTCCTTAAGGAGATTGTTGAGGTCTGGTTAGACCATCTTTCCAAAATACTTACTGATGTAGAAGATTGTGATAGAGAGTGCTCATCCATAGATTGGTCATCTTCTTTTACATTGTTGGCCCTATTAGGAATTTTGTGCACAAGAATGGATTTAGTTATATTTAACTGGAAGAATTTATATCCAGTTATCAAAGAAAGATACAAGAAGGTGTTTCAGGTGAAGAGTGTCATTTTTACTTGAGTTTTGAATATTCATTTTTTGTTGTTTTGTTTGTTTTTGAAAGAAGAAAAGAAAGAGAAAAATGGATCTGAACAAAATGAAGAAAATTTGAATTGTTTTTTAAAGGTTGAATGTTTGAAAGTTTTTGGATGGCTGGAAGTTATTAAAAAAATGGAATCTTTTTGCAATATTGAATGTCACCATGTTTAGATCTTTTTGGTCACCCTTTTCCATTGATTTCAAAGGGGGAGAAATTTGGAAAGTTGGGAGAGATTGGAGAAGAGTTTTTGAATATTTTTGCACATGTTTCCATCAATGACAAAGAGGGAGATTGTTGGAAGAATGAAGAAGAATGATCATCTCTATAGTTTTGTGTTGTCATTAATGCCACCATGTTGTGATTGCAAGTCTAAGTCAATGCTTGATCTAGTATTTTGGTCTGGTATCTGAATTGGTTCTCAAGCTACACCCTCTGGTATTTTAGTTCATAATCCTCTGCAATTGACAATTGATACTTGCAATTTTGGGAAACTATTTATGGTTGTTGAAGGCATGCATGTTCATAATATCTTATACTCTGGTGCTTGTATGACATATCAACATTATTTTGGTGATTGCTTTTTGCAATGAAGTCTATTTCTAGCTAACTTCTTGGATTAGTTGTCATATGGTGAATTAATTTTGTTATGTGGATATATGTGTGACCTATCTTAGGTCTATGCTGACATGATGTAGTGTATTAGGTGTTTGAATTTCCATTTGGGAATATTTTTGTGATTGCTTGAAGCTGACAGGTTGGTATTTTTTGTAAGCAAGGAAATGCATCTAATTAGGCTAACCTAATTGACGCTTGCAGATAGATCGAGTATATATATGTGTTGAATAGTTTTTGAAGATAGAGTGTGTGAGAGTGTAATCAATGAGGCAGTAGTGAATGCAAAAGTGAAGAAGAGAAAAAGTGATGAAGTGTGTTTAGTCAGTCTATTGAGCATCACCAGAACTACATCAACACTTGTTAGGTGCACTATTTTCAATTCATTTTGGCTGTGAAGCCCAATTTTATTTTGTGAATCTTTTTTTAGGTAGTGAGCCTCCCTTGTAAGCAATGAGTTTTTGTATCTAGATAGTGAGTCCTATTTAGGGTAGTGAGCCTTATATATTTAGTTTTGAAACTACTTTATATTGTGAGTTAATCCTCACCATGGTTTTTCCCTCATTAGGTCTTCCACGTAAAAATTTGTTGTTCATTGATTTGATCATTTTACTTTCTATTATTTGTGTTTCATGTTCATACTTAATAACATAATAGTGTGGTTGTGGAATTGATAAGTGTTGAAGTTTTAAGTTTGAATTTTTGGGACAATTGATTCACCCCCCTCTCAGTTGTCCTACGCCTTTTAACAAAGTGTGAATGAAGGTTTGGACTACAAACCGATACAAGAGAAAGAATTAATTTGTCTGAATGCCTCAATGATCAAGAAAATGAATATTTGATCTTGAAGGTAGTGAAAAAAATTGCAGAATTGATTGAGATCAAAATTAGATTGAAGGATCAAAAGAGAGGATTAAAATCATAATCAAATTTTAGGGTTTTACTGAGAGAACGAAAGAAAATTCTTTGAATCAAAAATAAATGTTGTGTGGCTCAATGGAGAGGTGGCTTGCTGGTGATTTTTGCAAGTGAATGAAACACTAACAAGGTGCAAGGGCTGATCTAGACAATGTAGCAGATCCTGAGGTAATGATTGCGGGTTGGTAGAGAAGGAAGATAATTAGGGTATTTTCTAAGTGTTGAGTCTACAATTGGGTGTGTGAAGTCTGCCAGTGCAAAAAGTGTTGAATAGAGAGATGTACATCTGATAATACATTAGAGAAGAGAGTGCAAAGCAGAGGAGAGTGTAGAATAGAAGTATGTGTTGCTGAGAGTACATCTACAACAACAGAGTGTAAGTTGCAATAAGTGCAACATTGTATTGTATGTATTGATGCATCTCGAGTTTATGTAGAACCACTTATATGCATATTTTAACTTGTAATTCTAATTGAGGTTGTAGCCTCATTATACTGAGTTGTAGCTCAGATTAGGGGATTGTAGTCTTCTTGAATTTGTTGCTTTTAAATTAGGTAGTTGATACTTCCTTGGGTTGTAACCCTAAGACATTGTAATAGAGATTTCATTTGTGACACTAGATTTGAGCAATAGACTCAAGCAGGCTTTGTCACTATCATTTTTCCCATCTTAGGTTTTCCACATATATTAGGTGTTATGAGTTATTTTATGTGCATGTGATTTTCATATTGGTTTATGTTTTTAATATGCACATCTGGGTTGTAATATTGACTCTGCAATTAGGTTTCAAGTCTAAAAGTTTTTATATCTACTGATTCACCCCCCTCTCAGTAGATCATTGTGTTCTAAAAAAGTACAAGTGATGGTCCTTTCTTTCTTGGAAGAAGGTTGGTTTAACGGCTAAGTAAGAAGAAAGCTTCAATTTATTATCTACTACAAAAGCATAATATATTGCAACAAAATCATGGTGCACATAGGTGTTATGGATGAAGAAAAAATTGAAAGATATCAGAGTTTCATATGACGAACCTATTCCTATGATGCACGACAATACAAGTGCAGTCAATACTTCAAATATTCTAGTAAAGAATTCAAGAAAAAATATATATCAATTTGTTATCACTTCTTGAGAGAGAAAGTTGTAGAGAAAGAGGTGAGATTTAAGTATGTGCCTATTAAGGATCAGGTTGCTGATATTTTCATAAAGGCTCTTCTAAATGATACTTCTGAGTACCTTTGGGAAAATTTAGGGGTTATTTCCCCTCCTTTCAACTAGATACATAAGTATGTGCATCTATCTAGGAAGCACTTCAAGATATATCTCTTGGTCCTAGATTGATGTTGAAGGCTACCTCTCAAGGGGAGTAGGTAGTAGTGGTTGCTATTTAGTGCAATCACTTGTAGCATATGGTGTGCCCCTAAGGGGGAGTGTGCAGGAAAGTGAGTATGTCAGAAAAAAGTGCATTTTCTAGTTGGTGTCACAAATGGTATATGCAGGTGGTTCCCTATGTATGTTGTCAAATGGGGAGAGCAAGGTAGTTGTATGAGTTTATGTCCTTTTTCCATTGATGTCAAAGGGGGAGAGAGAATCTAAAAAATAGAGAGAGAGTATGGAAATGTATTGTCTGAGAAGCAAAGGAGGAGAGTGATCTAGAAAGGAGGTGTTACTAGTGTTGTAGGAGATGTTTCCCTATCAGGGGGAGTACTACTTATTGTAGTATTTCTTTTGTTATTGGTTGTTTTTTAGAAAGTAGGCATTGCCATCAATCACAAGGGGGAGATTGTTGGAAGTCTAGAGATGTTGGAGTTACTTGTGAGCCGCTTGGTGTTTTCATTGATGTCAACCCCTTGTATAAAGAAAGTGTTGGAATTTTGTTGGTGTTGATGATGTTAACCCCTAGCATTCGAGTTGTTGAAGTTTGTCTAGTTGTTGGTATTAATTCCAACACAATGTTTCTAGTGTTGCAATTGATGTCCTACTTCAGTATAGTTGCAGAGGTTCTTGCTTTGACTTATGTTCAAGGAATTTTTTTTAGTTGGGAAATGTTGTAGATGTTGTCAACGTGATGCAAAGATGTTAGTAATTTTGTTGATGAAGTTGGTTCACTTGGTTTCCATGTTCTTTTGAGAAAATTTGAATAAAATAAATTTTAGTGTGACAAAGTGGTGTTCAGTGTTTTGATCCACATTTATTTATGGTTGAAGATGTGCCCATGTAGTTTAGACTTCATGATCAAAGGTGTTTAGAGGTGTTATTTCCAAATTTTTAGGTTCTATATTGTTCTTCAATGGAAGATGTGTTTGATAGTATGTCTATTTAGTGGAACAAGGTGTCTGGGAGAAATGAGATTGCTTAACATTTATTCATAGTAAAGGTTCAGGTTTGTGGATCTATGAACATGCTTATAATGTTTGTATCTATCTTTCTTTGAAGTTTCAGATTCTAAGTTTTTCCACAATACTATTTGATGTGTTGGGTGTTTATGCAAGTATATTCGGTTACACAAAATGAAGGTGTTCTTGAGTTTTGGGTGGTTATTGTAGTCATGCAGAATATTTTGATGAAGCTGGAATATTCTAAGAATGTTGTATGAATAGTGTGGAATGTTTTGTGTGGTCTGTGAGATTTTTCTGGATCTTGAAAGGTGTGTTTGGTTTTTCTTATTAGTGTTAGTGTAGGTTTGTCCAACCTAGCATGCTAGTGCTAATTGTGGAGGATAATGGTTGATTGAGGAAGTGTTGAGAAGTGTGTTTGTGTATATTTGGGTTGCAATTAAGTAGTGGAATGGTTTTTGTAATGGAATGAATTTACACCCCTAGGAAACTTCCCCATTTACATCACCCTTACCTTTGAAAATGTGATTCTGATTATGCAATTTCCACATCTACCACCTTTCCTTGTCCACCCAGTAGCTCATTTTCCTATCAGTGGAGGAATTTTATCAAGGATGTGTATGCATCATGCAGATGTCCATGTGTCATGTTGTCATCCTAATAGGATTCCTATCTTTGGAATCTACCTCCCTTGGTGACGAAGCATAATGTCTCTACCTCACTTGATTGACGTTAAATGACCCTCTTTCCTTCTTTTCATTCAAATTTCCTAATTCTTCATTCTATCCAACTTCTTCACTCTCTCTTACTTCTTGAATGAATTGTTCATGATCTATTGATCAACTCTCACACTTCCAAGCTTCACCATCACTTCAATGTAGCTACAAGCTATTGATTTCTTGGCTCCTCCAATCCATTTGTTATGATAGCATTTCTGTTGGAGAATTTGCAAGCTCACTCCTTTATCTAGTTGCCTTCAGAGCATGTAGTTGTGAAGGTGATATCCTCCATTATCCATTACTTATGCATCATTTTATTTCTGTATTAGCATATTCTTGCTTGTTTTATTGCTTGACATTTCCAATTTCGTATATTTCTTTATGGGTGAAATCACAATAACCAGTCTCACTTTTTGCCTAAGATGGACATGGGTGATCCCATAATAGTTGATTACAATTTTTGGCCAAACTGGACACTGAAATTATTATTTTTAACTAAATCTTCAGATTCAAGCACCTATAGCAGCTAAACCGTGAGGAATTTGAAGATGGTGTAAACTAGAGTCTCATCAAATTTTGTTTGTAGATTCTAAAAATATTTTTTTCAAAATTTTTGGAATCAAATTGCACTTCTTTTTCCATCTCCCACAAAAATTGATTTTTTTTAGAAAACAACATTTTTAAAAAGTGGCCTTTATAACATAACTTTTTCCATGAAGGATAAAATTCTAATTCTTTCAAATTTAGATTTGTAACTCTGATATCTAGTGCTTCCACTTGGTTAGATCATTTTTATTGAATTTTGTTCCTTAATCAAGTTTCAAAGTCAAACAAATTACAATTCAGACACAATGCAAAGCATAATAACTTTTTTGTATATGTCAAAATTTAATTTAATTTTTTTTTTTTGGATCAAGGACTTCAATATCTGGTGCACTCATATTTTAATTTTTTTTTTGATAATCTTGTATTTTTCCACATGTGAAGAACAAAGAAATTCATTTTTGATGAAAAACCTATGTTTAATAAAATTTAAAAACAAATAAATAACAAAACCAAAACATATTAAAATTATATTCATTGGATAGCTTGTTTTGAGGAATACCATAATCATTTGAAATAAATTTTAAATCAATTCATTTGATCCCCCAAAATTTAAATCAAAAGTGATTTTTTATCAGCATTTTGATAGGTGTAAAGAGCATTTATAGGTATGGTTTAAAACTAGCGAGGTTATATCCAAGGGGGTTTGATCTAAGGTGATTTGATCAAACCCTCTTCAATTGGAATCCTTAAAATGGAACTTTTTAAGGCTTAAATCATTATATTTTCTAAAAATATGTGATTTCAGCTAAAATTCGTTCCTCTCAGGAATTGTAAACCACTATTGTGACAACACCCATTTACATTAATATTTTTAACTAAATCTTCATCTTCTGAGACCTATAGAAAAGTTCTAAACCATTAAAAATTGAAGATGATGTTAACTACTGATTTGTGGAAATTTGTGTGTAGATTGTAAAATTTTTTTAAATTTTTTTGACATAAATCATGAATCTTTCAACATCTCCTTTATTAACTAGTTTCAAATAGAGAAATCACATTTTTAGAAAGTAACATTTTTTCATAAAACATAACTTTTTTTTGTATAAAGGATAAAATTATAATTTTTGAAATATAGATTCTCAACGTAAATATCTAGGGAAAAAATATTTTTTCATAATTTTTTGTTACATATTATTATTTTTATTAATTTTTGAAGTCACTGTAACTATAACTTGGACATGTGTGTGTGTGTCATACAACCTAACTTGTGTATATATCAAAATCATTTTTTTGTTTTTTTAGTGAAACAAGAACATCGATATCTAGGGAAAGCGTATTTATTGAAATGTTTTTTACAATGGTTTGCTATTTTTCCACCTCTATAGAACGAAGAGCTTGATGTTCAAAGAAAAACCTATGTTTAGTAAAAATTGAAAATTAAATACAAGATAAAATGAAAAAATATCAAAACTATACTCTTTGGAAAGCTCGTTTTGAGGCCTACAATATTGCAAAATATCATTTCTAAATGACATTATTTAACCACTCAAGAGGTAAAGTAAACATTTTTTTTGCTAGCATTTTGATAGGTACGAAGGAGACTCCATTGTGGGTATGATCTAATACTAGAGGGGTTCTATCTAGGGGGTTTGATCTAAGGGGTTATTATATATCCCTCTTCAATTAAAACCCTTTAGATGGAACCTCTCAAGGCCAAAACCATTAATTTTTCTAAAAGAAGTGGTTTTAGGAAAAAATCAACATGTCCAAAAAGTGAGAGACACTATTGTGGCAGCACCCTTATCAGTTTTTACACTCGTTTCTATCTAGATGTCCATGGAGGTGGAAACACCAAAGCAAGGGACTGATTGAGGAATTCCTCTAAAAATAGCCCCAATATTTTCCTTGGTCTTGTGTGTGTAGGTACTCTTGTGTGGAGCTCTTTGATGATTTGATTCTCAGGTAGAATTTTTTTCTTTTCTCACCTATTCTTCACCAATTCAAGCATGTAGTTTAGTTCAAGTATTCTTCTTCTTGTATTTCATTTCTACACCTTTCCACTTATTCTATCATAGCATAAAAATTTACCCATTAGATTGTTAGTTTCTTTTACAGTGTTTTTGGTCTATTTATCAAACTCTATATCTATATGGATGCCAACACACCACTGAGATGCTAGCACATTGTGCTAGAGTCCATATGCTCTAGTGTCATCCTTAGGTAGCGAGTTGTCTAGGCAGCAAATTGAACTCTAGAAATCAGCTTGTTTGACCTTCTAAAACTTTTGGGTTAGTAGAAGGATAGTAGCAACCAGATCGCTCTTCCTTTTCAGCCTTAGCATCTCAACCTTTATGAATCAATTAGGAAACTTGAGGTAGATTAGGGAAACCTGTTGTTTAGGACTCTCCCATGACATGGATTTCTAGAGCAGTCGATCACCCTCTACATTTTGATGAACCTAACATCTGAAGTATTTTTATGATGTTAGATTGGATGAAGTCTTTATTCGATCTCAAGTCGTTCATGGATTATTCTAGATTGCGTTCAAGTGAATTTTGTTGTCTAAAAGTTTTAGATTGATTCAAGAAAGTGTGTACTTAATGTTTTATGGTGTTTAGCATAGGTATTGGCTGACCTAGTGTTAACACTACATGTGAAGATTGTGAAAGCATGTTGAGGTGTGTTAGGATTAATTTGTGACCTAACTAAGGATTTATATAGGTTTCCTTCAGTCCTATCCACATGGGAATGTTTGGGTGCTCACCTAAATTGAAATTTTAAATGTAAAGGATAGTTTCCAACCTTGGACAAGGTTTTCAAGGTTGAGGATGATATAAATAAGAGTGGTGTTATTGTAAGATGCAAGATAGATGTGAGTGATGAATGTGATGCAAATTATAGAAGTATATATGCAAATTTGAGCAGAGCATTGTGAAATTCAAAGTGTTGGATTCCTAAATGCACTGAGCTGAAGGTTTCCACAATCATTCATGCAAGGATATGAAATTTTTTGAGCATTTGTGGTGGATTCCTTGTTGCATTGAGAATTTGTTCTCAATGTAACATTTCTCTTCTATCTTTTTTGTTTCTTTTTGTGGCAATGAATCCTTGTTGTGAGCCTTCTTGGATAGTGTGTCCTATTTTAGCAATGAGCCCTTTTACCGGTTTTGAAATTACTTATATTATGAGCTAATCCTCACTGTGTTTTTTCCCTCATTAGGTTTTCCATGTAAATATGGTATTCTCTTGTGTTTGGTGTTTCTATTTTAATTTTTGTTACCTACATTTCATGATTAATCACTTTAATAGAATAAGGGTTTAATGAATGCTTGTAGATTTGATTATTGTTGAGGGTTTTGATGTTTTAATTTTCTACAACTAATTCACCCCCCCTCTCAGTTGTCTTGCTCATTAAATAGTAGCATATTTAATGACTATGAAAGATGTAATTTTGAGTTAATATATACTAAAATATTACTGATTCTAAAACTTGTCTTTCGAGATTCTATGTGCAACTTTTGAGTGATTATTTTATGAGTTTTTTGCTCAAAATTGGGATATTTTTTGTGTAAAAATTTGGTTATTTTTGAAGTGAACACCTATAGCATATATGTTTTTTGTTATTTGCAGTGTAAATTTTTTCAAATTAGCATCTGATAGTGTATTCGTAGCATAGTGCTTGATCTTGATAGCTTACTTTTGTGTTCCCTTATACCAAGATATCACTTGTAGCAAGTGTTTAGACCTTTGGAGAGGTTTTGTGAGTTTATTATAGTAACACAACCTCCCTTATCTACTTGATAGCTCTAGTGTGTCACATTTATGGATTCCTACAAGGATGTGGGTGTCATCATTAGATCACTCTTCATAGAAATCCATTGATCTCTCTCCCAAGAGATATTTCATATTTAGCTTCAAAATCTCATACTTTGTGGCATTAAAATTTTCTATCTCCAACCGAGATGAACTAACCATGATCCTTAATCACTTGGAATGTGAAACTTCTAGATAACATAATAAGCTCCCATTATAGTGAGAGAAAACCCAATCAAATACTTAAAGAAAGGTGTTTGTATCTCTAATAAAAACAACTGACTTTGATATAAAATGTAAAAATAGTATATATCTTACAAGTGAAAGTAAATTTGAAAATAAAATTATGCAAATACAAAATAGATAAATAACTGATGAAAAAAGAAATAATAAAACAAGAGATGCAAACCATTACAATAAATATGGATGGGAAAAAATTACACCCAAAGAGGTCCAAATATTATATTAATCTTTCAATAAAATTACATCAATATAAATTCTCTCTTTGAATTTCTACAACACTTCGTTACTACTTCAACCTGGAAAACATTTTGCTTCCTCATATTCCAATCTTCAATATATAGTCAAAAGTAATACAAGAAACAATAAATGATTTTCAATAGCATAAAGTAAAACCATGAGCCAAGTGGTCTACATGCAAAGACATCTAATGACATGTGTTAGGGAGTTACAAGCATCTTCACTATGGAACAATTGTTGCAAGAGCATTGAGGGTGTAAGAGAAATCTTGCATAACCCAAAGAAAATGTTGTTTCTTTTCAATAATTGCTAAATTTGGTAGGGTTATTTTTAGTAAGTTTTCATTTTTGCATAACCGGGCATGGAATCTTACACAATACTCCAAAATGATAAATTGAATCCAATCGTGAAGAAATCACTTCAATATCATTCATCATTTGAGAGATTAAAATTTGAAGTTATGAAAATCCTATTAAAATATTCAGAGTCAATTTTGAGGCAATTATAGGCTCCAAATGGGCTTGAAAATTTGCAAAAAATAAAAGTAGTCTACCTTTGCATACTACATTTTTGGGGTGGGCCTTCTCAAGAGCTTTCCAAAAAAGGTATCATTTAAAAATTCGATGGTCATTTTGAAAGTTATGACGCCACAAAATTGTACTACCAAAATTAATAAAATTTTGAAATATCTTTTTGATGAAGTTACACTTTCCAGAAGATTATAGGGTAGCTAAACCTTCCAAATAAAGGATGTGAATGGATTTTACAGAGAGGAGGGTAGAGAAGTGTAGATGGTGGCTTTGATTTGTAGATTTGTAGATTTATGAGATCAGAAAGCACATGTAATGGAAATTGTAATGTTGTAATTTCATTTTCATTTCAATGATAATAGAAAATCTTTTCTTCCTTATTCCATTTTTTTTGTGCAATTCTCTATTGTTTTTGTGAGTTTTAGATTGTAAGGGGAGTACCCTTCATGAAGTGGTATCAGAGTAGGAGTTCCTAAGTGTGTATATTGATCATTGAACATGAGGAAATCTACACCAAGACTTGTGGTTGTGGGTCTATGAGAAAAGATTCCTCCATGAAGAAATCATGGTGGGAGAAATGTTGGGGTAACAGAAGAGGGTTGTAGAGCCCTCTAGAGACAAGTTCAAGCACTGCAAGAGCTGTGTAGATGAGTTGATGTCAAAAGAAGAGATGAAAGTGAAGATGAGGTTTAAAATGAAGAGCCATTTAAAGAAGAAGCACAAGATTTAATGTATCCTAGAGAAGTCATACTAATTAGAGCCATTTCCAAGATTGGAAAGAGGTTGACGATAGAAGTTTCTCATTTTTTCTAATGACCTAAATCAACAAGAGATGATCGATTGGGTCAATGATATGGAAGAGTACTTTGAGTATGAGGAAATAGAAGATCAAGAGAGGTCAAATTTGTAAAGGACATGCTAGCATATGGTGGAGATAATTCCAATTGGAGAGAAATATAAGAGGAAAAGAGAAAATAATGAGACGGGATCAGATGGTGGAAAAATTGAAGAGACAACTCATTCCTTTGGACTATGAGCTAGATTTGTATAAGAAGATGCAAGGGTTGAAACAAGAAGTAATTTTTTTTTAAGAGTATATGGAATAATTCTATTAAGTCTTGATCAGAATAGGCCATTCTGAGGCCAACAAGGAGAAAGTTTCTTGTTACATAAATTGGTTGAAGTTGAGTATTCAAGAAGAGTTGAGTTTGGTGAGGATGACCACAAGTGAAGATGCATATCAGTTTTCCCTCAAGGTGGAAAAGAAGTTGAAAATAAGGAAAGAGCAAGCAAAAGGGGTGGAGGTTGTGGTGGAAATACTAGTGGATGATCATATGGAGGCCAAAGTGAAGATAAAAAAAAGACCGAAGGATGTAGTACTAGTTAAAACTAAAAGGGATATAATACCTACCATCCTCGAGATTAATGTAATGGAGACCAAAGAGGAAGAGGAAGATCTAGACGAGGACTAGGAAGAGGAGGCTTTCATGGAACCTATCTTCAATGTGGATAGGGAAATAAAGACTACAAGTTTCCTCAACAACAAGGGATGAAAAATAGAAGGCCTGAAGGTAATGTCTAAGTTTCCCATGTAGACGAAGATGCTTAGTCTTCACATTCTGAAGACACTAAAAGAGGAGAAGCCCTTCTTGTTAGAAGAGCTTTGTTGAATGAGGAGAAGGAACCAAATCAAAGAAAGAATCTATTTCACACTAAATGCAAGTGTGAAGGTAAATCTTGTAATGTTATCATTGATGGAGGTAGCACTAATAATCTTCTTTTAGAGGAAATTATTACTAAATTACAATTGGAGAGGAGAAGCCATCCAAATCAATATCAAATTGCATGGTTGTAGAAGGACCATAGGGATTTGGTCAATGAGAAATGTTTGGTAAAGTTTAGGATTGGTAACTATCAGGATGAGGTTTTGTGTGAAATTATACCTATGGATGTTTGTCAAATGTTGTTAGGTAGACCATGGTAGTTTGATCAGCGAGCGGTGCATGATGGACATGCCAACACCTATTCCTTGAGAAAGGATGGTGTTTGTCATAAGTTAAAACCCTTAAAGGAGGCAAAAGAAAATGTGTTGAGTAATGCAATGATTTGTTTGGTTGATGGAAGAAAGTTCCTAAAAGGTATGAGACACAAGCATATGTGTTTCACATTGATCCCTAGAGTTGATAAAGAACATACTAATAAGGTACCTATAGAGGTTTCAAATTTGTTGAATGAGTCTCAAGATATTGTTTCTAATAATTTACCTAAAGTTTTTCCTCTAATAAGGAAGAATAGCCACTAGATGGACTTGATTCTTGGAGAATTTTTTTTGAATAAAGTAGCTCATCATATGATTCTAGTTGAGAGTGAAGAGTTGAATAGACAAGTGTAAGAACATTTTTGTGAAAGGAATTTATTAGAGAGAGTTTGAGTCCATGTGCAGTACCTACAATACTGGCACCAAAGAGGGACGAGGAATGGCAGATGTGTATAGATTCTAGAGGCATCAAAAAAAGCATCAACAAGTATATAGATTTTTTTTTCCAAGGATGGATGACATCATGGATTGTTTGAGTAGAGTTGAGTACTTCGCAAAGATAGATCTGAAGAGTGGTTATCACTAGATCTGGATTGGAGAAGGAGATGAATGGAAGAAAACCTTCAAAACTGAAGAGGGCTTGTATGACTGGTTAGTCATGCCTTTTAGGCTAACCAATGTACCAAGCACTTTCATGTGGCTCATGAATGAGGTATTGAAATAGTTTTTGGGTAAATTTGTCATTGTTTATTTGGATGTGATTTTAGTTTTTAGCAAGACATTTGAGGAACATTTGATGCATATTATAAAATCTTTTGAGAAGCTAAGAGAGGAGAAGTTGTTGATCAATCTGAAGAAGTGCAGTTTCATGAAGAGAGAGTTGATGTACCTAGGATATGTTATCTCAATAGAGGGTCTTAAGATGGATCAAGAGAACTGAAAAGCTATTGTTGAATGGCCTACATCAAGAAGTGCTAGAGAGGTGAGATATTTTCATGGTTTGGCAAGTTTTTATAGAAGGTTTATCAAGGTTTTAGTAGTATTTGTGCACCTCTAACTTAAACAATGAGAGGGGATAGAAAAGAGTTTAAGTGGACTATAGGAGCAGTAGAAGGTTTCGATATGTTGAAGAAGAAAGTTACAGAGCAACCTATTTTGGCACTTCCAGATTTGGATAAGGTATTTCAGGTTGATTATGATGCTAGTGGCAATGCCATTAGACCTATTTTGAGTCAAGAAGGTAAACCCATTGCTTATTTTAGTGAAAAAATGATTGATGCAAATAAGTATTATGTTTATGATCAGGAGTTTTATGCTATAGTTCAGGATTTGAAGAAATGGAGACACTATTTGTTGTCAAAAGAGTTTGTTTTATTTACTGATCATCAAGATTTACAATATTTGAATAGTTAAGGGAAGTTGAATCAAAGACATTTTAAATGTGTTGAATTTTTCAAATTTATACATTTTTTTGAAGCATAGGAGTGGAATATCTAACAGAGTTGCAAATTCCTTAAGGATGAAAAAATTGTTAACAAAAATGCAGATTGAAGTTGTTGGGTTCAACAAACTCAAGAGCTTGTATCTTGAGGATCCTAATTTTGTAGAGGCTTGGAAAGCTTGCAAGGAGCCTATCACTTTGCATAGGATGAGATGGTTGGATTTTACAAGATCCAAAATGGTATATTTTTGAGGGAATCAGTTGTGCATTCCAAGGAGTTCTAGGAGAGAGTACCTAATCAAAGAGAAACACAATGGAGGATTAGCTAGACACTTTGGTAGAGATAAAACCATTGCTATTGTTGGTGAGCATTATTATTGGCCATAGTTATAGCAAGATGTGAAGAATTTTGTATAGAGTTGTAGAGTATGTCAGATGGTGAAAGGAACAAGTCAGAATACTAGATTGTATCAACCATTACCTATTCCTGAGAGGCCATGGGTGGACATTAGTATGGATTTGTTTCTTCGTTTGTTGAGGACATAGAGAGGGAATGATTCCATATTTGTGGTGGTGGACAGTTTTTTAAAGATGACATACTTCATTTTGTGTCATAAGACCATTGATGTTGTTCATATTGCAGAGTTATTTTTTAGAGAGGTGGTGAGACTACATGGTCTACCCAAGAGCACATTTTCAGATTGAGATACCAAGTTTTTTGGGTATTTTTGGAGGATTTTTTGGAAGAAGATGAAGACTGATTTGAAATTTAGTTTTGTACACCATCCACAAACAGATGCAAAAATGAAGGTGGTGAATAGGAGTTTGGGTAACTTGTTGAGATGCTTAGTAGGAGACAAACCCAAGGGATTGGATTTGATTTTACCACAAGTAAAATTTTCTTACAACAATTATGTCAATAGGAGCACTGGTAAATCACCATTCTAGATTGTGTATGGGAGTAGTCCAAGAACTGCTTTTGAACGAAGAAAGATGGATAAGGGAGATAAGAGTAGTGCTTAGGCTAAATATTTTGCTGAGAACCTAAAGAATCTATATGACGAAGTGAAGAAACATATCAATAAGATGAACTCACAATATAAGCCTAAGGCAGATTAGAAAATGAGGTATAAAGAGTTCTAGGTAGGAGATGAAGTCATGGTTCATTTGTGAAAGAAGTTTCTAGTTGCTATTTACAACAAGTTAAAGATGAAGAAGTTTGGACCATGTAAAATCCTGAAGAAACATGATTTAGGAAATGCATATGAGGTAGAATTTCTGAGTGAGATTCATGTTTCACATATGTTTAACATTGATGATTTGACAAAATATCATGAAGGAGATGAGGAGAATGAATTGACAGAGGCATAGTGAAACATTCCAGCACCTACTTTAGAGAAGGAAGAGATAAAAGAAATTCTGGATAGTTGTGTGGGTAGAAGCACAAGAAACAAGCAATATGCATCTTACACTACTATAAATAGTCAGCCCAATAAAAAGGAAATATGCACTAGAAGATAAAATAAAAAGGCTGCCCAGTTTTTACACATAGTCTAAAATAATTTCTTACACCTCTTAAATTATCATAGATGCTTCTTACACTAGTATAAATAGTGAGATTTTCTTCCACTTAATGTCAAGTTTGAAAATGTTATCATTTATCTAGTCAAGTTTCCCTGCTCAATACCACATTGCAAAGAATATTCCAAGTGTCTACAAAATAATAAATAATTATCAAAATTGTCATTCTACATATGAAATATTGAAGTTCTCCTTCCATGAATCTTGAAGTCACATAAAATAATATCTAACTAATAAATAATTAAAATTAAAATACATAAATATAATATTGCAATATTAATATAACTAATCCTCACAGTGTGATGGTTTTTGTGACAAAAGAAGTTGAGATTATACAAAGCTAATATGAAAATATAACAAAAACAATGAAATATTTCAATATAGGCAAAGAAAATAAAATTAAGGAAAAGCCAACAACGTTCTTTAATGTAAGGAACCTAAAGAACTGGTCTTCCATCTTTCCCAATACTTCACTCGAGTACATGTCAGTGAGCAAACACAAAGTATATTTGCAAGTTTCACCGAGAAAGTAGTTTTATAGTAAAACAGATCCATTAAGCCCAGATATGTAGTCCACATGAAATAGATAATTATCTCCGTACTTCCTGAAAACATAGAAACTTTCCCAATATGCTCAAAATCCAGATGCTCATTCCACCATGAAAATATATAAACTACATCTTTGAAAGCTTGCAAGTTGATGAAAAGAATGTAGTTTTATAGTAAAACAGATAGACCACGCCCAGATAAGTAGTCGACATGAAACATAAAGTTATATCCGTACACCCCGAAAACATATAAACCTTTCCCAGAATGCTCAGATGCTCGTTACTTCATAAAAAAATGTTAATTATCCTGCTTTCTAGTAAATAAAATACATCATAGATGTCTTTTGCACGCTATTCTTTCTTAAAAGACGGAGAAAAATAGTTAAGAATTTGGCACTTCAGTATTCTACATGACATACGAATTTTAAAAATTTACTGAACAGGATTATAAAAATGCATGACTAATGGTTGGTACGAATGAAAATTATCAAAACAAACCCACTACATACAAAATTTCAAATCATATATTGTCAATCATCTTCATTTCTTTTTCTGTGTGGAGTTAAAGTACAATCACAATCGTGTTCTGGTTTGTAAGAACATTTTTCTATGTTTGCGAGCTCAAGACGACAACATTTGGTTGTTTTAGATTAATACAGTAAGTAAACCCACTGTTTTTATCTAACATAAAAAGAGCGCAACGAGCAGGGGAGCGTGGATTTGGGGTTATCTCTATAAACATAAAAGAAAGACTTTCTTGCCATATTGAGCATCAGATATTAATAGATTATGTTCATTGACTTATCTTTACAAATAAGATATATACATAAATATCATAAAACCTAAATTCTATTGTACTTAAAAGATAATGTTGCTATATCTAAATAATATTAATACCGTTTAGAGTATATTAGAAAGCATTATGTAAATGTTTATAAAACGTTAATTTTTTAACGACTTCGTCACACTGATGACAAATTAAACTCTCAATAACTAATAAAAAATTATATCGTTTTCTTATTAACATAAATTTAGTACAAATATAAACATTAATTTCCAACAATAATGCTATACTAAGAAATTGCAAAATTTAGTTTTCCTTCTAAATTGAAATATCCTAGAGGAGTTTACTTTATATTTTTAAAATTGTGATAAAAAATAGGTGAAAAATATTGTTCCTATATGTGGGAAGAAATGTGGTGGTATTATAAGACTTGATACAAATCCTTGGTGGGACATGGTAAGACACATTCATGTCCTTTCGAGTAGTGTTTTCAGTGTATAAAATTATATGACATTTTATTGAGATTTAATTATATAAGTTTTTAGTAGATCAGTGTTGATATATATTTTATTAGTTCAAAATATTGCGCAACAAATTATATACTAAAATTCTAGTAAAAAGATTCCCCCAAAAGACCCTCTCCAAAATGCTCTATTCCAAAGGGGCTCTAGGAATGTTTAAGCTGATCCCTGAAACAAGGATTCGGAGGCGCGACTGTGAAGAAGCAGGACTTTTGAAACTTGATCAGTTTCGGTTGCGAGTGGGAGGCCCCATCCTATCCGGGAGTTCACCCAACCTTTCCTCCCACCCAGCTCTGGGGGGAACCACAACAAACACGAGAAAATGGGGCGACCAACATCTCTCCTACAACCTGCAGCGACCCCACCACCAGGGTACCTACTTCCCTAGCTTCTAACTGCACCTAAGGCAGGTTTGGTCGGTTGGGTTGGGGCTTCTACCACTGCCCTAACTTCTAACGCCGGATCTCGAACGGGGCTACAACTATTTCTAGGTATCGATCCCGACCCGTGCGTCGATCTGCTCAGTCCACCGGGCCCCAACCAGATCTTTGTCTCCATCTCCATCTCGATCCGTATCTATCCAATGATTACCGGAACTGAACACCTGATGGGTGACCTATCCTCACCCCTGGTTTGAACTACTATCAATGGAAGGGCATTGGTTGGCCTAACTTTCTAGTGTACATATTTACTTGTTTAAAATTTTGATTATTACAATTTTAAATTTTTTAAACCTTATCGTAATACTAAAATTTGTATAGCCATTTGAATTCCCATTTAGTTTTAGGACTATTTTAATGGATGACTTAATATATTTACATTAGTTTTAATAAGACAAGAAATTTTTAATGGAGCTATGAATGAGAGGAGGGTTTTAAAAGGGTCCCAAATCTTGTTATAAGGAATGACGATATATTTACATTGTTATAAAAGGTATATATTTTTTTACAAGTTTTCCTCTCTTATTCAATTTTTATTTTTATTAATTTATTCTTATAGACGATACTACATTATTTTATTTTGTGACATGAAAGATTTCTCTTAAACTTTAATTGCATCTATTACGATGGTACATTTAGCCCCCACTTTAACTTGAGAGTATGAACTTATGCTAATGCTCAAACTAAAGTAAGGATAAGCCAAGAAGGGTTCTTTCATCTGAACATTGAAGAGATGGGATGACATCAAATTTTGGGGATGTGTTAGCCCTCGAGATCAAGATCCTATTGCAAAATAATGTAAAGTAAAAGCAACATACACACATGAGGTGCTACGCAACATGACAAACAAAAAGCATACATAATGAAGACACAAAACTGACATAATTCAAATATAATGCAAACATAATAAAAACATAATGTAAACATAATGTAAACATAATGCAAACATAATGTAAACATAATGCAAACATAATGTAAACATAATGCAAACATAATGTAAACATAATGCAAACATAATGTAAACATAATGAAAACACAATGAAGAAACAAGAACACAAAGAAAACGCAAGGCAAACAATGAAACACAAATGCAAGGTTAATGTAGTGTAGGAAAAATTATACCTTTTTCACAATTAATTTGGAAATAATGAATAATAAAATGAGCTTAATTATGTCTAAATTTAGTGTTGTAATATGTCTTTCATATTCACATTAAGTGTAGGGCCCTTTTAAATTAGATAGACTTGATTTTGCCTTATTTTTTATGTTGTAAGGTGTATCTTTACACTTTCACATTAATCTAGGGCTTTATTAATTGATTGAGGTTAATTTTCCATTTTTGTCCCCTTTAATTCAAATCCAAGTCTAATTAATTGCAATTTTTGAGCAATAAAACCCAATATTCATAAATGCCATTACACAATACTTAGCTTTGAAAGATGTGTGTCCTAGGTAAGTGACCTAAGACCCATTCGTCATACGACGAATGTGTCCTCACTTAGTTCTAGGAACCTATTTTTACATAATGTTCAACATTGATCAATGTGTGTCCTAGGTAAGTGGCCTAGGACCCATTCACCCTATGGTGAACGGGTCCTCACTTAGACCTACGACCCCCCTTTAAAATATGATTTTTATGGTATTTTAATGATTTCATATCCTTAATTCAATGTCAACTTGCGATATTTGAATTTTTGGAATTAATATCAAGATACATATTGTGCCATAGAAAAATGACCCTTTATCATTTTCATGGCCTTTTAGGTCTTGTTTAATGGTATTTGATATGTTTTGCTCTAATTTTATGATGTAACATGGCTTGAACATGCATATTTAGGTACTAAAATTCAAATAATGGTGTCTTGTAAAGGTGTTGTGAAGTGTTGTAAAATATTTCTACATTCTTCTAGACTCTATTCATTACAATTTACCTAAAAATAACCTCTTTACACATCATCAAGTCCTATTTTGAAGTGTTGTAAAGTCTTGTAATAAGATTTCACACTTTTCTAAGTACAACTTCATTATTTATCCCTTTCTTATGTATTATTTGACCCCTGTATGCCCTCATATGATTTAATTAAGTGTTTTTTTGAATGTAAGCCCAAAAAATAACATTAAATGCAACATAATTCCTGACACCCACTTTTGAGCCTAAGGTGGGATCCATTCGTCATGGGTGAAAAATGGGTCCCCTTTGGCTCCAAATTCAAAATATTTTAAATTTCCTTTCATATTTTTATTCAAAATCATTTGACGTTAGCCTGTGATGAGGTATGAATGGGTTACTATGACACAAGATTGTATAAATATGTGATTTTCACCTTAATTTACATCTCCAACAAACTAACTCATCAATTTTTCTCATTCACCTATTCACTCAAGCATTCAAGCATCTTACAACATCTTATCAAGCATTATTCAAGTATTTTGAAGTTGTTGGCCCCACAGTTGTCGTTGCACTGAAAGATCGACCTGTTAATGCCTGTTACAACTACCAAAGTTAATGGATCCACAAGAGGCAGTTAGTCCATGTCGCAAATCCTGAGGGGAGAGCTGACCATCTGCCAACAAACTCCCCCTCAACATTACCCAAGGGAATTCAAACCTGACACCTTTGGCTTTGATACCACTTGTTGGCCCCACAGTTGTCGTTGTACCAAAGGATCGACCTGTTAATGCTCGATACAACAGTCAGAGTTAACAGATCCATGGGAGGTGGTTAGTCCATGTCGCGAAGCCTAAGGGGAGCATTGACCATCTGCCAACAAAAGCAACCATTGACATTACTTCCGATTTGCATTATCAAGGGTTTGGTAAGTTGATAACTATTGCATGTTATTTGTTTATCATTATCTTGCATTTCTTTATTTTATTAAGGGTTTGATTACCAAAGTGGAGTTTGACCAAGGCTAACCCCTATTTGCTAACACTCAACCATTTTTCCCCTTTTGCATGTGTGTTTGTAGGCTTAGGTATGCAGATTTAACAAGTATTTTGGTTTTGAAAAGTGGAGAACAAGTCAACTAGGTGCTTCAAGTCAACTCATTCATATTTCAAGCTTGGAGAAGGTTTTATGTCTGTTTCCTGTAGAATTGACTTCGACAAATTGACAATAAGTGATTTCAAGATTTGGTGTTGTAGAGTTGTCTCCTGATTTTCTAAAATTTTGTGATAAGACTGATTCGCCATCAGTGGTGAATGAGTCCCACCTTAGGACTGAAAATCTGAGTTTTGTCAGATTCTGGATCTCAACTGTCGAAAACCAGTTTCTAACACTTTTTCACCAAGAGGGGGACTAATTCACCACCCTCGGTGAATGAGTCCCACTGTGAAATTTCAGTAATTCCAGTCAGCATTCGTGACATTCTAGAATCATCAAATATTGCCCAGGTGCACTTCGTTTCATCCTGTTTCTTTTTGTTCTACATTATTTCTACATTTAGTTCATTGTTTTCATATCATAGCATGTTTTCAAACATAGCTTAAATCTTAGTTTTGAATTCAAGTTCATTCATTTAGATCACTCAATTGCATTTAGTGTATTATTTGACCCCTTTATGCCCTCATAGGCTTTAATTAAGTGTATTTTTTAATATAAGCCCGACAAATAATTAAGTAAACTAAATGCAATTGAGTGATCTAAATGAATGAAATTGAATGCAAAAATAATATTTAAGCTATGTTTGAAAGCACACTATGATATGCAAACAATGAACTAAATGAAGAAATAATGCAGAACAAAATGAAACAGGATGAAACAAAGTGCGCCTGGGAAATATTTGATGATTCTAGAATGTCAGGAATGGTAACTGGAATTACTGAAATTTCACAATGGGACTCATTTTCCCATGGTGGCGAATTAGTCTTCCTCCTGGTGAAAAAGTGTCAGAAATTGGTTTCTGACAATCGGGATCCAGAATTTGACAAAACTTATATTTTTAGTCCTAAGGTGGGACTCATTCGCCACTGATGGTGAATCGATCCTCTCCCAAAATTCTAGAAAATCAGGAGACAACTTTGCAACACAAGGTCTGGAAATTACTGATTGTCTAGTTGCAAAAGTCAATTCTGCAAGAAACAGACATAAAACCTTCTGCAAGATTAAAATATGAATGAGTTGAATTGAAGCACCTAGTTGACTTGTTCTGCACTTTTCAACACCAAAATACTTGTTAAATCTGTATACCTAAGTATGCAAACACACATGCAAGAGGGGAAAAATGGTTGAGGGTTAGCAAATAGGGGTTTTCCTTGATCAAACCCCACTTTGGTAATCAAACCCTTAATAAAATAATGAAATGAAAGAGAATGATAAACAAATAACATGCAATAGTTATCAACTTACCAAACCCTTGATAATGCAAATCTGAAGTAATGCCAATGGATGCTTCAAAGTACTTGAACAATGCTTGATAAGATGTTGTAAGATGCTTGAATGCTTGAGTAGATAGGTAAATGAGCAAACTTGATGAATTAGTTTATTGGAAATGTAAAATGAGGTGAAAATCACATATTGATACAATCTTGTGTCATAGTAACTCGTTCATAGCTCATCATAGGCCGACATAAAGTGATTTGGAATAAAAACATGAAAGTAAATTTAAAATATTTTGAATAAGGAACCAAAGGGGACCCATTCACCACCCATGGAAAATGGGTCCCACCTTAGGCTCAAAACTGGGTGTCGGGAATTATGTTGCATTTAATGTTATTTGTCGGGCTTACATTAAAAAATGCACTTAATTAAAGCATATGAGGGCATAAAGGGGTCAAATAAGACATAAGAAAGGGATAAATAATGAAGTTGTGCCTAGAAAAGTGTGAAATCTTGTTACAAGACTTTACAACACTTCAAAATAGGACTTGATGATGTGTTAAAAGGTTATTTTTAGGTGAATTGCAATGAATAGAGTCTAGAAGAGTGTAGAAATGTTTTACAACGCTTCACAACACCTTCACAAGACACCATTATTTGAATTTTAGTACCTAAATATGCATGTTCAAGCCATGTTACATCATAAAATCAAAGCAAAATATATCAAATACCATGAAATAAGACCTAAAAGGCCATGAAAATGACAAGGGGCCATTTTTCTACAACACATTTAGCCCCCACTTTAGTGAGAGGATGAACTTGCTTCAAACTCACACTAAAGTAGGCATGAATGTGTTAGCAAGATGGAATGAAAATGATCAAGAGGGATGATCAAGCCCCCAGGATGAAGATCCCATGGCAAACTAAACATAAGTGTATATGCATAAAAATGGTCATGTCTAATTAATCCTGGCATTTAATTAAATATTTGTTATTTAATTAATTCCTTTCCTAATTCTTCTACATATAAATAAATTTACTTATTTACTTATATCGTTCACTTACTTTATTCTCCAACTTTAATTAAATAAATTCATTTTATTTAATTACCACTTTCTTAAGTCCACTTAATTAATTAAATAAATAGCATTGTTTATTTAAATTAATTATCACATTTAAGTTTAATTAAATCTTTGATTTAATTTAATTTAATTCCCTTTTTTTCTAAATCAAATATTAATTAAATATGCTTATTTAATTAATTCCACATGCCACTTTCCAAATCTTAATTAAATATTTTATTTAATTAAGAAAATCTTCCATGTCACCAATAAATGAATAATGAATTCAATAAATTCATTATTTATCTTCAAAATCTTTTCTCAAATCTCACAAAAAGATGATTTTTACAATTCATCTTTAATATCTCTCATGAAAGAGGAAACAAATCTTTCATTCTATTTTTCTTCTATTTTTCTGTATGGTCTTCTCCATCTTCGACCGTTCGATCTGCCAGAATTATCCCAACCATTGATCACATCAGCCAATCAAAAGCTTTTGAAAAATCTATAAATATCACTGCAAATCCAAGCATTGGTTACACACACACATAGATAGATACATATATGCATTAGAGACAGGCGATCAACATTTTAGCATTATTATTATCAGTTCTAGCATTCATATCATTTAGTAATTATAGTTTCTTTTAATAGCTCATTCATAGTATTTTAACCATACCTTAGCATAGCATGCATTCATCTTTAATCTCATTCTCTAGGAAGACTATTTGTTGATCCTAGCATACAATCTGAGAGCGAGCTAGAATCGACAAAAACACTAGAGATAGAGTAAGATAAGACGACATCAAGGACAAACGACTGAGTTTGTATTCTTTTTATTTGATTCTATATTTTGATATAATGTCTTATTGGTGTGTTTGATTTATTGATTTTTATCTACATATTATTACACTTAAAATTAATCAGACATTTTTGGCGCCCACCGTGGGGCCTTTTCCCCATTTTTGACATCGACTTGCAAGTTTTTTTTATAGGATTTCGCATATGGGAGTTTGGCCTTTTCAGAAAATTTTGTGTTTTAGAGCATCCGTGGGTTTCCTTAGCACATACAGGGTCTCTTTTAGCACTTCTGCAGGTCTTTCGGTGCATCCAAGAATTGTTTTAGTGCATCCGACAATTTCTTTAGTGCATCTAGGGAATAGAATAGCGCATTCATTTAGTTTACTTCAATTTAAAATTGTCAAAAATAAAAAATTACATTCTTAGATTAGTGCATTTAGGATTTCTTTAAGCCCATTTAGGATTTTATGCAAAGCTTATGGAATCTGTTTTAGCACATATGTATGATCTTTTAGCACATGCAGGTTGTAACTAAACAAGGTTTTGAGTTTGACGCCTTCCACAGATAAGATCTTTTCTGGCTTGAAAAGAAGCAACCCTAGGGTAGACACAACAATTTAAAATGAACCAATCCTAAGATAGACATGGAATTTAAAATGAAGCAATCCTAGGGTAGTCACCACAAATTGATTTTGTAGTTCAAATGAATCCAATGCTTGTTGTGGAGCAACATCTTCACATAGATTAGATCATTGTCATTTGGGCTCTAAAAAGAACACTATCTGCTTTGTCTATGGCAATAGGTCTATGCTCTCCCCTTAACTAGGTGATTAGAATACCAGACTTGCCTTTTCAATTTTTTTCAATTTTAAATGCTTTATTACATCTTGTAGAGGGCCTACTCTTGTGGGAAAAAGTACTCACCCAAGAAGAACGACCCAAGTGGATTCAAACCAAAGCCATGTTATTCCACCCCACTATAAAATTTAAAGCAAATATAGGGAAACCCACTTTTTTTTATAGTGTGCAAGATAACCATCCCCAAAGCCTTTGTTCTAAAGGTTAGGAGGTCTCCTGAGGGAGTTTATTATTGTCGTACTGAACGGAAACCCTTACTATGAACCTAGTGTAGTATCCAATTGTGTTAGTTTTCAAACATCCTAATAATCACAGTACAAGGGGAGGGAAGAATCTACCCCCAAGACACTCACCATATAACTGCCAAGGACTGTTTGCTCAGTGGATCCAGTATCCACTTCCGTCACTCTGAGTACGCATGTGGAAAAGACAAAAACATGGGTGCCCCTTCGAGGATGACACGGCTGTGTGAGTCGACACATTTCTAAGATGTGGGTTGTGGTTATTATGATGACCTACTTGAGTACTAAGAGTGAGTCTACTTGAATTGTCTATTATGTACAAAACCTGTGAAAACACTTTTTGAAAAACATTTTGAACATACACTTGATGTTTAATATAGGACTGAAAAACAACTATTTTTAGAGTGTTTGTTGTGTTTTCAATCACATTAATTCAGATAAAAGATCATCCAAAATGAACATGTAATTTTTTAGCTGAAACTACTCAAAACTATTCAGAAAACTACTTTGGAAAACTGTTTTAGTGCATCTGGGGCATATCTTAGCACATATGAGGTCTATTCTATCACATTCACTAGTTAGTTCAGCGCATTTAGAGCCTGTTTTTGTGCATTGAGTGTTTTAGCGCATAGGTTGAATATTTTGTGAATAGTTTTTGGTGACTATCAAAAAAAAAAATTATAGAGCATTTGAAACTTATTGTAGCACATCTAAGGTCTGTTGTAGTGCATTTGACTATTTATCTAGCACATATTCCTATTTCTACAGTGCATATAGGGTACAGAGTAGCACATATGTCATTTTTCCACAATTGTTACTTTTGAAAGATTCGAGTTTGTAACATCCTTGGTCTAGTAGCATTTTGAGATTTCGCTCATGCTTAGAGAGTATAAATCAACCAAATTTTTCAAGAAATCAATTTCCAATAGGATCAAGAAACCTAAGAAACATTTAGGTTACAAGAAAACCTTGCAACGTAGAAAGTTTTTGTATAAAATTTGAAACGTCTTGCTCCATTACCGTGAGTTTCTCCATAGGTACCAATATTTTGCTAGGGGATTTACCGACAAGTATGTCGTAGAGCCTTATACTCACAAGCCTATTTCTAGAGAAGAGCTCTATCACAACGACATAATCACAATCAACCTCTCAAATTTGATTATCTACCACAACCTTCTATTGAATATCCAACACATCCCAGTCAAATCCTTCAGTGAGTTTAATTAGGCTATCTGATATACTTATCATTCTTTAAAAACAAGGATCGAATCTTAAGAGTGCACCTTTCAAAAAAAAAATTGATTATTGATTCAACTTCCCCAACAGGATTTTGACATCCTTTATCATTGGAAGCCACAAATCAATAATTAGGAACATATTTGATCATATCATAAGATTTTCATCTTATCAGGTCAAGATATCATCATTTTCGCACTTATCAAACTATGATTTAAGTCTAGAAGAACATTTTGAAATCATATGCCTATTTTTACAAGATCTCAATACAATAAGCTAAAAGAGGACATTCAACAAGAATATCATTCTCAAAGAACTCAAGAAGAAGGCGAGAGTAGCAATCCCCTTTATAGTGTGAGTCATAATCCCCTTTTTAAAGACAACGTGGGTGAAAGAGAAAAAAAATGTGTTCCCTTTCAACAAAGACATGAGAAAAACTCCTGTAGATAGTGATGATGAATGATATGAGGAACATCGCCTTAGAGAGGCTGAACAAGATCCAAAATTTCACAAAGCCTTAGAAAATAATTTATAGTGCAACAAAGAGAAATATTTCTTGTATTTGGCTGACAAAGGAGCTAAATTTCCTCATGATTTTGATAGTGAGAACTTAAAGAAAAGTCTTGATGAAACACCCTTGTCTGATATTAGTTCCTTATCTCAATAGGTTAAGGAACTTCAAGGACAAATTAAATACATGCAAGGGGGAACCACAATGAAGACATATGCTCTTGATGACATATGTCCTTATCCTTTTGACCGACATCTCAACATGATCCCATTTCCCAAACATTGTGAAATCCCAAAGTTTGATCATTACAATGGGAAATTGGGTCTAATTGATCATATTAGGCACTTCTAAAATATGACTTTAGAGTTTTCCCATGGGGATACATACTTGATGCATTTGTTTCCTAGAAGTCTTGGAGGCCAATCTATGGATTGGCTATCAAAAATCACACCACCTGTCAAGACATTTGAGGAATTGATTAACGAGTTCATATCACAATATTCCTACAACATACAACATCAAATAGCCATGATTGATCTCTTCAAGGCTAAACAAAAAACTGGTGAGCCATTCATTACATTTCTTTAGAGATGGAGAAGAATGTTTGCTAGATACCCATGTCACGTTCCTGAAAAGGAAAATATCATCACTTTCATAAACAACCTAGATCAAGAGATGATCTATCATCTTAATCTTCATTGTCCTCCCTCTTTTGAGAAATTGATCAAAAATGCCATCACCATTGAAAGTGCTTTAATCTAGAGAGGGATAATAAAACTTGACAAGGACAATCCTAGCTCTTCAAATCACCACAATGAAAAATCTAAGCTTTGGACTCATAACAAAAACATGGTGAATGATGGTGTTGTAGATGCAAATCATGTCTCAAATAATCCATTTGTTCTTAGTACTCCAAGTACTCCTTGCAACAATAACTATAACAATGTCAACTCGGTCACAAATCAAGGAAAATCCTCTGAGGAATAATGTGAATCAAAATTTTACTCCCAATCAAGGGAATGCCAACAATCAAGGATACCGTGGAAACAAAAACAATACCTTAGGAAATACCTCAAACACAAATCCACAATGACCTTCATTCTACTCTAGTAGAAGAACTTTTACTCCACTGGGTCAATCTTTAGAATTTGCGTGCAAAGAGTTGATGGCTAAAAATGCTCTTACTTTGCCACGTCAACATAAATTTGAACCCAGTGTGAAGCCTCCATCATGGAATGATGCATACTATTGTGACTATCATCGGTGCAAGGGCCATCGTACGAATAATTGTCAAGCCTTGAAGAATGTCGTTCAAGACTTAATCGAAAATGGCACCATCACAATAGAAGGAAACCAACAAACAAAGGCCACCAAGAATTTTGCAACCCTTTTCCCAACTATCAAAATGGTGAGTCTTCTGTAAAAAGTGTGAATCATATTAAGGATCATATAATCAATCATATCTACACTAATGACGAATGGGTCAATGTTCTAAAAGTTAAGGAAAATTTGGAATATAGACAAGTCAATGCAACAACAAGGGCACAAGCTAAAGTTGTCTTAAAGGGAGCTTCTTCAAAATCCACTGTGCCCCTACCTCAACATCAATATGACATAGTCAATCAACTTGGAAAAACTCCTATTTAGATTTCTATCTTAGAACTCTTGAAGATTTCCCCAACACACAAGGAAATTATAGAAAAGGCCCTTGTTGAAATGATTGTATCCACTGATCTAGATGTGAACAGATTTCAACCCATGGTGGGACACTTGTCCCCACCCACATGCCTCTCATTCTTTGAAAAAAATGATGTTTCAATGGCTCATCCCCATAACTCATCACTATACTTAGAAGTCATGATCCACAAGTTTCATGTCAGACACATATTAATAGATGGAGGTGCTAGTTTGAACATATGTACCATGAAGTTAGTTTATGCTTTAGGATTTTCTGAGGATTCCATTGATCCTAGAAGAAATATTACTATTAAATCCTACGATGACGAGGAGAGAGCGTCCAAGGGTTTAATCATGTTGCCGATCAGAGTGGAACCTGTTATCAAGAATACTTTCTATCAAGTATTAGACCGTGATCTTGCATACAACATCTTGTTGGGTCATCCTTGGATCCACAAAATGCAAGCTGTTCCATCCATATATCATCAATGTCTTAAGTTTCCTTATGAAAGATAGGAGATCACAATACCAACTGATAATTCAAATAGTTAGACTTGTGCCAACATCAAAGCTAGTCAAGATACTTTGGTTCCCAATAATCGAGAAGCTCTTGTTAGTACTTCTCCCAAATTTGATACACAAATCAGCCAGTTAACCAAAAGCTTTGACAAGAAATTACGATTCAAGCAAAATGGAGTTGGGGAGTACTCTCTCTATCTTGCTAATTTTCCAACGTCACCTCGGTCACATGGGAAACCTTCCATCACACAACATCAAATATCTGTAGCATCAATCTCAATGCAATCACCAACAAAACCAAGTACAAAATTTAATGGATGATTTATCAAAGAAAAATTCCCCATGGAAGATCCTAAGGATAGAGAAGTTCTAAAGTGGCTCTATAAAGATGAAGATGAAACAGTTCTCAATGTTAAGTTACCAACCGACCAATATGGTAAAGGGTATTCAATCATGCAAAAGATGGGCTAAGATGGCAATGGTCCTATCGGGAAAAGAAAAGGAGTAGTTGAGACTATTCACCTTCCAAGACTTGCTGCCAAAGATAAAAAATGACTAGGCTATGATACTAACTCAAAAGAAAGAGCATCCAAGAAGTTGTATGATATTTCCCTTACATTTCAAGAAGGTTCTGATACAAGAGAAGCATATTTGACAATAATTCATAATTTTGTGGATAATAACTCTAACACAGACTCTGTTGAATACGAATGGGACACCATCTACAATGATGAGTTCTAGAGGGAAAAAAAGGTTGATTTCATACACAAGTAGACCCCAACTCTATTCAAAGGTGAAGGGTTAGGCTCCCAACCGTAAGGATCTAAACTACAAGGTAACTATGATTCTAGTGATTTAATCGAACAAGACTATCATGAGAACAATATCATCATTGATCTACCTCATACCTCGGATCCTATAGACAACTTTGTTATGACCATAACCATAGTTGATTTCACATAGCCTAATGACCTGCTACCGCTAATACATCCTGATCTCATTGACTCGGATCTGCCTGCACCTATCGATATACCTATGTTTCCAAGCGATGAATCTATCATGAACTTCCTTTCTATGAATGACATAAATGATTGTTGCACTGGCAATTTTTGGCATAGAGTCTTTAATCAGGAGAGTTTCAAGGCTCCTAGCTGCAAAAATAAAAATAAAAAAGAAAGATCTAATGGTGAAAACTAGAATTTGGCAGTGTTTGACCAAACAAAAGATAAAACAAAGAGTGTATCAGATGGTGAAAACCTTTTTAAGGCATGAGATGATGGGATACTTGACACTATCCCGGAGCACTATCATGAGTGATCACCTATCTTGATAGAGCCTACAAAAGAAGTTAATCTTGAAACTACAAAAAAACCACAGATTCTACAGTTAGCTGCATCAATGATTGATAAAGAAGTACCTGAGTTCATGAAATTTCTCAGAGCAAATCAAGTCAACTTTGCCTGGTCTTATGCAAACATGCTAGGTCTTGATCCTGATCTTATAATGCATCACTTTTCCATCAAACCAAGAGTTAAACCTGTGAAGAAAAAACTCAGAAAGGTGCATCCTCATGTTGTACTACTGGTTAAAGAAGAACTTAGAAAAATCCTTGATGTGGGATTTATAAGATCTATCAACTATGTAGAATGGATCTCCAACATTGTTCCTATGTCTAAGCCCGATAAAAGTATCAGAGTGTGCACAGATTTCAGAGATCTTAATAAAGCATGTCTTAAGGATGACTTCCCACTTCCAAACATCAATACTATAGTCGATCTGACAACTGGCCATGCCATGTATTCACTAATGGATGGTTTTTTTGGTTACAACCAGATCAAGATTACACTTGAAGAACAAGACAAAATAACTTTCACATGTCCATGGGGGACTTATTGTTGGAACGTCATGCCTTTCGGTCTAAAAAATGCTGGGGATACATATCAAAGGGCTATGACTACAATTTTTCATGACATGATGCATACATTAATGGAAGATTATGTAGACAATATATTGGAAAATTCATACACAAGAGAAGGACATCTTGAAGTATTATTCAAAATCTTTGCAAGGTTAGAAAAGTTCAAAGTTCACCTCAACCCTAAGAAATGTGTTTTTAGAGTCACATCTGGAAAACTCTTAGGATACATAGTGTCCGAAAAGGGAATTGAAGTAGATCCTGCCAAGGTATGAGCAATCATGGAAATTCCTCCACCAAGGAATATCAATCAGTTGAGGTCATTACAAGGATGACCTCAATCTATATGAAGGTACATCGCACAACTAGCAGATAAAAGTCTACCTTTCACACATCTATTGCATAAGAATGTTCCTTTCAAATGGGATGACAAGTGTGAAATGGCCTTTCAACAAATCAAGCAGTACCTAATGAACCCACCAGTTCTAGTACCACCAAATCTAGGCAAACCACTAATCTTATATATTGCCACAACAGAGACATCTTTGGGGGCATTATTAGCATAGGACTCTACAGGAAAGGAATGTGCAATCTATTACATTAGTCGAACGCTAACAGGTCATGAACTCAACTACACTTTCATCGAGAAAGCTTGTCTAGCAGTAGTCTTTGCCTCACCAAAGTTTCAACACTACTCATACAATCAATCTTGTTGCAAAGATTGATCTAATCAAGTATCTGCTAAGTAAGGCCACATTGACAAGAAGGTTAGCAAAATGGGTTATGATCTTGATCGAGTTTGACATCCATTATGTTGATCGCAAAGCAATCAAAGGACAAGTTATCATGGATGGAGCACCACTACATGTAGAGCATCCCATGCACATTGAATTTATGGATGTTGATGTCTTCACTGCAGAATCAAAACAGCCATGGTCATTATATTTTGATGGTTCTTTCATTCAACATGGATCAGGGGTAGGCATACTCTTTGTCACCCCTCAAGGATATACCATTCATCAGTCATATAAGCTAATGTTTCTATGCATCAACAACATAGCCGAATATGAAGCTTTAAGCATGAGACTCAAGATAGCATTAGAATGGAGGATCACAGAATTACAAGTCTATGGTGACTCTCAGTTAATCATTAATTAGATCAATGATGATTATCAAACCAAATATGACAAGCTATTGCCATATAAGAAGATGGTTGATGATTTCAAGAAGTACTTCATAGATATCAAGTTCATAGAGATTCCAAGACTTGATAACAAAGCAAGTGATGCCATGGCCACAATCATATCATTGTTGCAACTCCCAAAAAATTAGGCTCGTTATGAGTTTCTAGTGGAACAATCATTTACACCTACCTATGACACACTTGAAAGCCAAATCATTTGCCACTTAGTAGGATCTGATTCACCTTGGTATGGGAAGATTTATGCCTACCTGAAGGATGAAATCTTACCACTTGACTTATCCCGTAGCCAAAAGTGAAACTTTATCTGCCAATCCTCTCACTATACTCTTATCGCCATGGTCTTGATGGTACTTTACTTTGATGTTTTGAACATGAAGAATCTGACAAGGCTTTACAAGAATTTCATGGTGGCATTTGTGGTACTCATTCAAGTGGACTGACCTTATCCAAGAAATTGATTAGAATGAGATACTATTGGCCTACAATGGAAAGAGAATCGTTCACTTTTGTGAAGAAGTGCTCAAAATGTCAAATTTATGGGAATCTCATTCATACTCCTGCACAAGAACTACAACCATTCATGCCGACTTGGCCATTCTCTCAATGGGGGTTAGATCTAGTTGGAAAGATTCATCCTTCATCATTGAATGGACATAAATTCATCATCACAGTCACAAAGTACTTTACCAAGTGGATTAAGGTAGTACCTCTTACTAAGGTTACTGGCAAACAAATCTCATCATTCATACTCAACTATATTATTTGTCAGTATGGCATTCCCAACTCCATTATCAAAGATAATGGACAACCATTCAAGAACCAAGATGTTGATGAACTTTGTGAGATATTCCATATTCAACATAGATATTCAACACCATACTATCCACAAGGGAATGGCCAAGCATAGGCCTTAAATATGACTATATTGAAAATTTTGAAGAAGACTATGAATGATGCAGGGAAAGATTGGCACGTTCAACTCAATCCCATTTTATGGGCCTATAGAACTAGCATCAGAATTCCAATAGGAGCAACACCGCATGCTCTTGTCTATGGAGCAGAATCCATATTACCTCTAGAGGTTGAGATTCCATCACTCAAGATATCATTGAAGGGTCTCACAACAGATGATGAATACATAGTTTCCTGATTGCAAGAGTTGGAACTCATCGATGAGAAGAGACAATGAGTAGCTGATCATTTGAAAGCATATCAACAAATGATGTCTTGTAGCTATAATCACATAGTCAAGCCATGTTCCTTTCGAGTCGGTGATCTTGTTTTGAAGGAAAACCCATGAAATCAGCAAGATAAAGAGAAGAAATAAAATTTTGAACCAAATTGGCTGGGTTCGTATGTGGTCATAGCGGTATACAGTTCAAGAGCATACAAATTTTCAACATCAGAAGGGGACCTATTTGATGAACCCATCAACAATATGCACTTGAAGAAGTATTATGTCTGAATCAACTATCATCATCCATAAAAAGTCTTGAAAAAACCATAAAAATTAGAAAAAGTCCTAAAAAAACCACAAAAATCAGAAAAAGTCTTGAAAAAAATCTATAAAAATTAGAAAATGTCTTGAAATAAATAAATAAAAGAAATCGTAAAAATGCAATAAACACAAATAGTGAAAATCTGGCAACAGATGCTATTTGTAGCTCTCCATCTATTAGTTCATGTTTTGCACTTAGCTTCTTAGCCTTCTTTTCCTGCATCATTCTAGGGCCATAACAACATCATAATTCCATCATTTTCCTAGAGCGATAATGTCTTACCATGGCTTGATCATTGTACATATTCATTTTAGTAAGTTGTGCCAATACTAGGGGCAAACATTGACATACTGGGAATAATCAACTTTCATAGTTTACCAAAACAGCTAGACAATGACATAACATCCAATCTTGTGAACAAACAAATCACATGAACAACTATCCAATCATTGATCCATATCATAGTTTTTCAGCAAATTTCATATCATGACTCATATCTAGATGATCTAAAATATGAATAATGTTTGGAATAGTACTATTATATTTTGAATAATGGTTGTTTGAATTTTGATATCATCCCTCTGGAGCACACTCAATGATGTACTCAACTAGAGTGGTGAGGAAAGAGAATGATTTTTCTTTGTCTATTGTCTTGAGATTGACTATCAATCTAGTGCAAATATGTCACGAGACATGATTTTCAAAGTATATCATTAATGACAGTTCCAAATTTGCATTAGAAAGTGGTTAATCTTTATTTTTATATGCAAGAAATGCTTAGGTCATCTTGGTTCAATTATACCTCGATTCTTGTGTTCACTTGCTATATCAAAAATAATGAAAGTTGTACTCAAGTCATCATTGGTGCTAATTTCCCCTTTGATGCTTGTACATACTTCCAACATTTTAAAAAGCTCTATGATGATTTAAGAATGCTAACTGTAGACACGTAAAATATACTGATTGACATCGTGCATCTGATCCTGACTTACTAACATCATTTCCTCCTGAATCATCCCTCGGTCTAACCATTTAATCAAATCCCCCTATCTGATTAAATTCATCAATATTTGTCTCTTAATTAAATAAATCATTTTATCTGATTAAGTCATTTCCTTCTGTTAATTAAATCAATCCATATGATCTAATTATCCCTATTTAATTAAATAATCAATTTATTTGATTAAATCTCTAAAGTCTTTCCATTAAATTAAATAAATTAAAACCTTATTTGATTTAATCTAACACAATCCCTTTTAATTAAATAAATCAAAATCTTTATTTAATTAGCCTCTTATCATATTCCCCTCTTATTTGATTTAAATAAACCCATAAATCTAAGTCAAATAAGTCACATCATCTAATCTCATGTTAAATTAATTAATCCTTGATTAATTTAACCTCATCTCATGTCACATCCTCTAGATAATGCAAGTTGCACATGAAAACAAATTTAATCCATTTATTAAATCTATATTTTCCTCACAAGACATCTTTTGGAATATTCTCTCAATTTGAATTGAAAAATTCCAAGTCAACATGTACATCCAACAAGGCAATAACTTCATCTTAGATGTCCTTTGCCTTGATCCAAGTGGCATTTATTGCATTTTCCCTTCCCTCTTGCATGTCATTTCAAAAAATTTGAATTTCAAATATTGCAATTTATTGGCACAAACCCCAAATCTTGCACATCCATCATCCATTCATAGCTTGACAAGTGGCACCATATCATTCGATGAATGTTAGTCCCACATTGCTCAAATTTTGACGTTCATCCATCTAATAATTCTATAAATAAAGAGCTTCTCTCCTCATTTTATCATCCACAAACATTGCAAAGTTATTATGCTAAAATATTTAGCCATTTCCATCCATCATTGAATTCTTAGCTAGGCTTTTTGCAGATTTGGCTTGGAGTTCTCATCTTTCATCAAAAGTGGATCAATATCATCTTCAACATATCAAGATTTCATCATAGGAGGAAAGGGCCAATTTTCACATCAAATTGGCACCAATTCCCCCATGGGATCATGTGTTTGCTATTTAAATTAGGAGTCAATTTAGTTTTGTCATTTATGTTGTGTTCTTCATCATTTTCTTTCCTATTTTGAACTTGCAAATGGATTTCATGGGGAATCCTTGTTTAACTTGTTTACTCATGTTGTTTTGCAGGTACTAGGAGAAGGGTTCACACACTAACAAAGGGCTCAACAAATGGTTGGTTTCATTTCATTGCATTTCATTTAGATTATTGTACATATCTACATACTGGATTTGCATCAGAGTTTTGAAAGGCTGAACAAAAAAAATCAATGGCTATCATGTCTCTTTGGACTATTTGTGGAGGAAATTAGGACATTTGTTTCATTATCATCCTCATAATCATTTCATTAATCATTATCATTTCATCTAGGTCTTTTACATATCATATACTTTATCATTTATTCTTTATTCATCCATCATTATGCATTATCATGTCATTTATCATTTTTTTATATAATTTCTTTACATATCATTTCAATCCTTTATCATTATCATAACATTCATTTATCCATTAGGTATTTTATATCACTTTCATTTTCATATTATCTATCAGCTTCATCTCATTACCATCTTATCATTTTTATATCCATTTCATTTTCATTTCTACATAGTTGCATTTCATTTATCATCTTCATTTCACTTTCATATATCATCATTTAATAATCTATTTTATTTCACTTATCATTACATTTCATTATCAATTTATCCTTATCATTTCATTATCATTTAATCAATCATTTCATCATCATTTCATTACATTTCATTATCGATTTATCTTCATCATCTCATCATCATTTCTTCATCATTTTATCAACATTATCATTTCATCAATCATTTTATCATCATTTCGTTATATTATCATTATCAGTTTATCATCATTTCTTTACATTATCATTATCATTTCATCATCATTTCATCTCATTATTATTTATCATTCTCATTTCATCATTATTTCATCTCATTATCATTTATCATTATCATTTATCATGATCATTTTATCATCATTTCATTACATCATACATCTTATTATGATTAATCATGTTCATTCCATCCCATTTGTCACATTACATTCATATCATTTATATATCATGTCATTTTCCCATAACATTTGACCCATTTCACATATCATTTCAGATCTTTTCCTAAATCATATACATACTGCAATTCATGATGCATCTCATAAACATAAACATCCATTTTTCATCACATCATCATTATTTCTTGCATTTGAAAAATCCAAAAACAAACATTCCATGCATATATTACATTTCCACATCATTTTTCATAAACATATCATATATGTCATTACACACTTTCATAATCAACATCTTATGATATCCACCTGTATGACATCATTAGTACGCATCACAAATCATCATCATATCATGAATCATCCTGCGTATCATGTTTCCATCAAATCAATAAAATGCATATAAAAATCCATACTACATCATGCATAAATACATGCATATCTCATCATCACATCACAAACACACATCACCAAAACTCATCGCCGCTGCATATCATCGCTCATCAAAAATACATACAAATTTCCTAAGTCCAATGAAACTGAATAGTATAGAGAGATATATGAGATATGATCCAAAAAAATGTACATGCTCCAAAAATGATATACATCAATAATACTGCATCAATAAATCAAGGCTAGCTAGTAGAGCTCCCTGAAGGAGCTAGTCTAGCAGATGGTGGCTTGCCACTACCCCCTACATCAAGATCCTCTCAAGGCCCTATAACCCCTCTGTTGTGTGTTGTCGTCCATGATCTAATCCTAGTTCTATTGTGGGACTGAGGGTAAGGCTCTCTATGGTTAGGAGGGCACAACTCCTCATATCTGATCTAATAATGCTTAGCCTCCCTAGCAATCTTGAATCCCTCTTTAATGGCCTCTCGCAAAGATGCACTCTGAACAGTGCCCATAAGTCTTTGAGCAACACCCTCTGCCTCTACTTCCCTCTGTTTGAAAGAATCCCTCTTTTCTATCAATTGGACCACCTGTGGGTCTAGGGCAGGAGGAGGTACCTGTGCCTATGCATGTGCCTACGCAAGTTGTGCCTGTAACTGCACTGCTAAACTCTAAGCCTAAACCAACTGGCTCTGCAACTGCACTGTTGCCCCTGAAGCATCTGTACTTGGGCTTGCAGAGTATCTATATGTTCCTGTTGCACTGTAGAGGAGACCCTGATCATTGTCTGTCATCCAGTACCAGACCTCAACCTTTGCATGACCTGAGCACTGCCCAAGATATTTGTCCTCTACCTCACTGGCCTCTACTCCTCCCCTCTGCCATCTCTATCATCATCACCACCACCATCATCTAAGCTCTCCTCATCTCCACTCTTTTCCTCCTCTCCACTCTCCTCCTTCTCATCCCCTCCACCCACTGCCTGCTCTCCCCCTGCCACATCCTCTTGTCTCCTACTCCCTAGCTGTTGTGCCACTAAAATGGGCGTTGACTCATCTAGACATGTCAAACGAGGGAATGGGTGTGTGTGAAAATAAGTAGCGTACTCATCTGACATCCCTCCATCAATAATATCTAGCCTATAAGCCAATTACTTGGGCTGTAAACTAGTATACTTTGTATATTCTACCTGATATGAAATGCATGGCCCCCATCCAGGATCATCCTTGCACTGCCCATAGTGAGCAATGCCCTGTGGAATCCCCTGTGTATAGCCATAATATCTCTATACTTGCAATGCTAAAAATATCTCTATAATAAATGGGGTTCGCCTTATTAGATACTAGGGCATACATACAAATGGCATCTCTAGATAATCAGTATCCCACCCCTCACAATCTGCATATTGCCTCCATATCACTGAATCAACATCATCAAGTGTTCGTCGCCAATACTCCAACTATCCCAACTTGGGCTAGACAAGTGCAATCGAATATGCATACACATATGGCCTACCTGGTGGCCTCACTCTCAGACAAAGTGGTTTTGTAATAGCAATATGTTCCCATGCCAAAACCTGGAGCAGGCTAACACCACAAAACAAACTAGATGATTTGTTGTATACTACCTGATGCACATCATGGTATAAATGAGCTAACATGTAGCTCCCCCAGGCATATCTCTGTTGTTGACCTATCATCAACTCAATAATCCTCCCCCACCCAACTGATAATCCCTTTGACCGACGGTTCGGACAAAGGAAGCCTCCAATGAATGCATCCAAAATGGAAGGTAAGGTCGGATATCCCCTAAAATCTGCCCATGACACCTAATACCCTATTATCTGGGCATCCCCAAACACCCTCCTAAGTGCATCTGTACCACCTAGCTCCTTGTGGTCATAAACTACAAGAGCACCTACCACTGGAATCCCTAGAATCATGTATACGTCCTCAGGGGTCATGGTCATCTCACCCATTAGAAAATGAAAGGTATTATGCTTAGAATGCCACCTCTCTTCTAGTGCAGTCAACAGTCCTTTGTTCACCTGAGTCATTGGAATAGATAATAAAGGTCCCAACGCACATCCCACTATCAACTATACATCTGTAGGTGTCAGATCTCGTATCTGATCTCACCCTACAGGGAAGTGCTCTCTGATATGGAGGTCTTTGAAACCCTCCTATTTTTTGTCATCACAAGGATAATCAATTAGACTCATATCATTGACCCATATCAACATGATCTATCTACTTCACATCATACACATCAATCAGACTCATATTTATCTATCATTGACCCATATCAGTGCATCATATCAAGTGACCCCTATCAAGTGAACCATATCAAGTGTTCTATCTAAATGACTCATATCATGAAATCAATGCTAAATCAATATCAACTCAATTTACTCTATCATCATCTACTATTTGTTTTCTATCGTAGAATGTAAATTTATCATAAGTCATATCAAACATCTACTCTTTGTTTTCTAAAGCAAAGTTATCAGAAAATCCATCATTTATTCTACTCTTTGTTTTTCATTCAAGGGAAACAAAGTTATCCATTCATCATCATATTTTCTATCCGATTTATCCATATTAGCATGTTGACAAGACAATTTCTCTATCTATTGACCAAAGAAGTAATCTACATCATCATTTTCATCAGACGATACATTCTACCTAAATATCCTAGATGCGCTAATCGTGACCTTTGTGTGCTAAAACCCCTATGTGCTAAAGTTCCCACCATATGCGCTAAATCACCATATGCACCATTGTGTGTCCTATATGCGTTGAATTTTTCCTCCTATGTGTTATTTCCCTGTATGCGCTATAACTCTATGCATATGCACCATTTCATCCCCCCAATTCGCTGAAACCTATAAACGCTATTCTATTTCCTATATGTGTTATATTCGTAATTTCCTACAGGCCTCCTATATGCGCTATTTCACCTATCGAATGCGCTAAACTGTCAAAACCCTACAAGTGCTAAATTATACCCTATATGCACTAAAATAAATTTTGGAAGCACTAAAACTGCTACTCTATGCACTAAAAAAGACTATTAAATTCTAAAACTATGCTAAAATGCATCAAAATTCAATTCAAATCACAAATTCTCAGCACAAAGAGAGTTGAATCCACTCACCAGTGGTCCATACACAGCTGGTCTCCGGTATTGGCGAGCCCCCTCGAATCTATGTTGGTGGAATGAAATCTCCATCTCGCCAAGTCAGTGTTAGAGCACAAAATCACTAAAGTCAAAAGGTGAAAATGACTTGCCCTTTTTACCCATTTTACCTTTTAAAAGTCAACCAAGGTGGGTTTTTTGTGGTATTTTATTTTATTTTTTATATTTTTCTCAAACTTTGACTTTACTCTTCAAATTGGAGCATCTTTTAATCAATTATCAGGAGCTAAATCACTCTGTCCCTCTCATCATCCAAATTTTATCATCAAATCAACATTTTCCTCATCATCATTGATTTACCTCATGAGGGGGCATAATTAATATCAGCAACATGTTTCAATCAAAAACATATCAGAGTCAAATCAAAAGGACATCAATTAGAATTTTTCAATCAGGGGCAAAAAAAATCAAACGCATCAAATTTCAAAAGCAGGAATATTTTCTTTGAAGCAATGTGCTTCACACATCACTTCAAAGAGGGGAAAAATGTATATGCATAAAAATGGTCATGTCTAATTAATCCTGGCATTTAATTAAATATTTATTATTTAATTAATTCCTTTCTTAATTCTTCTACATATAAATAAATTTAATTAATTAATTTATATCATTCACTTACTTCATTCTCCCACTTTAATTAAATTAATTCATTTTATTTAATTACCACTTTCTTAAGTCCACTTAATTAATTAAATAAATATCATTGTTTATTTAAATTAATTATCACATTTAAGTTTAATTAAATCTTTGATTTAATTTAATTTAATTCCCTTTTTTTCTAAATCAAATATTAATTAAATATGCTTATTTAATTAATTCCACATGCCACTTTCCAAATCTTAATTAAATATTTTATTTAATTAAGAAAATCTTCCATGTCACCAATAAATGAATAATGAATTCAATAAATTCATTATTTATCTTCAAAATCTTTTCTCAAATCTCACAAAATGATGATTTTTACAATTCATCTTTATCATCTCTCATGAAAGAGGAAACAAATCTTGCTTTCTATTTTTCTTCTATTTTTTTCTCCGGTCTTCTCCATCTTCGACCATTCGATCTGCTAGAATTATCCCAGCCATTGATCACATCAGCCAATCAAAAGCTTTTGGAAAATCTATAAATATCGCTGCAAAACCAAGCATTGGTTACACACACACAAAGATAGATACATATATGCATTAGAGACAGGCGATCAACATTTTAGCATTATTATTATCAGTTCTAGCACTCATATCATTTAGTAATTCTAGTTTCTTTTAATAGCATTCATAGAATTTTAATCATATCTTAGCATAGCATGCATTCATCTTTAATCTCGTTCTCTAGGAAGACTATTTGTTGAGCCTAGCATACAATCTAAGAGCAAGCTAGAATTGACAAAAACACTGGGGATAGAGGACGATAAGACAAGATCAAGGACAAAAGACTGAGTTTGCATTATTTTTATTTGATTCTTTGTTTTGATATAATGTCTTATTGGTGTGTTTGATTTATTGATTTTTATCTACATATTACACTTAAAATTGATCACAGAATAAGAACAAAGGAACACACAAGTTTTGAGAATTAGATGAAGCTTCGATCGTCAGTCCTAAAGTTGTGGATTAGATCTAGGCTAATTATTTGAAAAAGAGAATGTGTACTCACTCTGGGGTGACAAAATAGATGATGGTCTTTCGAGTGAGAAGGCCCAAATGTACTCACTTTGGGGCCACATAACTTCTGGCTATCTGCGAGGTGAGAAAGCCCAAAAAGGTAAGATACATACACTAGTTGGTATGCACTCACAAACACAAAGGTGGCTATGGGGAAAATTCATGCCACTAGGTGGGCTTCCCGCTCAACCATATTAAAGTTATACCTCTTGATAACTTTAACAAGGTGCCACAAGGAAAAATGAAATGAACAAAAAGCAAGGGTACCATAGGCATGAAAGCTGTGTTATGCAAGGTGGAAAAAAGTGCAAAATGTAAAAATGAATAAATGTAAAATGTAAAAGATGTTAAAAGGAGTCTTGTTAATTTTATGCAAGGTCAATCACTTAGGGAACATTGTGCCTAATGTCTCCAAGAGAGGACCAATCAAAGAATAGTATATTCACAACTTAGGGGATGTAGTGTATCACATCAGGCCACCAAGAGGAATGTAATATGCTAAGATAGATCGCACTTATGAAGGACATCACACCCAATGTTATCCACAAAGTGAAGAACGCATCAAATAAACAAAAAGGCTACACTAGGAACCAAGAATGTAAATGAATTATGCTAATGTATGGCCCCCACTTTAAAGTAATTGCTACACATAATTTTGTGAGCAATTACTTTAAAGTAGAGAAGGAAAGAAAAAGAAAAAAGAAAACAAGACATGAGAGCCAACTCGGAGATCCCTGTGCCAAGTCATATGTTTCAAAGTTAGGCTACGTCATGTCAAGGAAAATGAAAAAAAAATGAAAGGGAGGTCCCCCCTAGAAAAAAAAAAGCACACCAAACACATAAGGGATCTATGAATTTGGGGTTAGTATGTTCGTTGCTGCAATGTTTTGATTAAAGAGCTTGGAACTATCATCATTCCACAAATACACATAGAATCGGAAGAATGACGCAAAAAGAGTGAAAACAAATGAAAAATAAAGTCTTTTTTGGGTCAACATGGAAGAGACATTGTGGTCTCAACACTTTGCATTGTCCCCAAAAGGAAAACACAAGCGAAAAGAAAATAAAAAAGGAAAAGGAAAAAGAAAATGAAAAATCCTTTGGGTCAACATGAAGGAGACATTACGATATCGATGCCTTGCATCATCCCCAAAAGGAAACACAAGAAAAGATAAAAAAGGAAGAGGGAAAGTGACCATTTGGGTCAACCTGGAAGAGACATAGGGCATCTCAACACTTTGCCTCATCCCCAAAAGGAAAACACAAAACAAAAAGAGAAAAGTACAAGGACATTTTGGGTCAACATGGAAGAGACATAGAGCATCTCTATGCTTTGTGTCATCCCCAAAAAGGAAAACACAAAATAAAAAGAGAAAAATACAAGGATGCATGACAAATATAAGAATAGAGGTGTGAATAGAGGAAGTGTACCAATACGCACATGAACAAAAAATAAAAAAGAAACATGCAAAAGGCTAGCAAGGAAAATACAAGTCAACTATCTAACAAGTCATCTACCTCCCAATTATGTTTAGTGTAATTTGAGATGGAGGTTTACTGTCCAAAGGAAGAATTGCAAGTGTCGAACTAGGAGTGGTACCAGGTTCTTCACTTGATGGAGATGATTTATCATTTAGGCACATTGTAGATGAAAATAAAGAGTTTAGATTATTGTGTATTTCTTCATCTATTTGGGAAATCTCCACATCATCGTCATCATCAAGATTGATGACAACGAGAGGATGAGGGATGATTTCTAAGGATGAATGTATCAAAAGTTGTGGCTCTTGGATTTGTTCATTTTTTTGTGAAGGTTGTATTAGACTGTCTTGTGGCAGGTAAGGAGAAGGAGGGTGGTCATCTATTACTTCTATCAAAGGTGGAGGTTGATTGTCTTTATTTTTGTCTATGCCAGACTGACGAGCAAGGAGATGACGATGACACCTCTGTTCTCTAGCACCGTGGTTTCATTTAATTTGATTTTGAAGTTGTTGAGGTGTAAGAGTGGATTGAGTGATCTCATAGGTTCTTCTGCTTCTGAAGAAGGAAGAACAAAAGAAATTGATGAAGACGGGTCAACCACTTTCTCTTTCTCTTTATACACTTGTTTAATGCGAGGAGGTATGAAAGGATTTGTTTAAGTTTCCCTTGGTCTTTTAAACGATGGCAAGGAAGTGTCTAAGGGTGGTTGCTTAGGAGGTTGTATGGTTTGCTCAATGTCATACTTAGGTTGAATCATGGTTTCTTCTATGATAGGAGGTTTGGAAGTGGATGGGACATGCCATGAAGAGACAATTCAGTGATGCATTTTTCTTTGAACTTATGATAGGCTATAAAAAAGAACTCCTTTCGAGGTGCAATGGGTTCCATGGGTTCAAGCCAAAATGCTTCTAAGGAAAAATTTCCTTTATAGGATAGGGGATTAAATCCACTACAGTGTACAATAATTATTTCATTGCCATGTGGAGACTTCAAACACTTGTGAACAACTTATGGTACTACTTTCATTGAGTGAAGCCAAGGCTAGCCTAGCCATAAATAAAATTGGTCAGATTGTGGAATAATTGAAAATGTTACCTCTGAAGTTTTAGGTCCTATCTATAAAGGGATTATGATTGATCTGATCATAGGGCATGCAAAAGTAGTGTGTGTTTTAATCCATGCAGTTGGTTTATTATAATCATCTTGATATAGCTCATGTAATACTAGAAACTCCTCTATGATCATGTTCTTGCCACAAGCGAGATTTATCAATATCTAATTAGTGGGCTTATCATATATTCTTCTAGATATGTAGAGATGACCATCAGGAAGATTTTGTAGTATATCTTTAGCAAAAAGAGTGATATCAAGAGATTTAGTGGTTTGGCCCTTATGAGGGGTAACGTTTATTGAAGCCACAATTTGATATATAGGACTATCTTCAGGAACATGTGGAGGTATATCATGTTGTTCATTGTTTGTATCAACATTTATTACATCAATATTTGAAGGTTCACTACCCTTGACAAATGAAGTAGTATGTTTAGGCATAGGGTTGGTGAAAATTTGTAAATTCTAGTTAGGAGGTGCAACAGACTTATTGCCTTGATCATTAACACCCATAATGGTCAAATTTCCTGAATCAATGAGGTCGTGAACTAGATGTTTTAGATGCTTGCAGTGTTCAGTGTCATGTCCATTTTGGAAATGAAAATGACAATAAGCATTAGGTTTGAAGGTGGGTGGTAATGGCTGATTTGGATCAAGTGGATTAATGGGTGGAAAAGTGAGCATTAGTTGTTGAATTAATTGGTTCATTGTATTATGGAGGGTATCAGGTAAGGGAGTAAATTGTCTCTTTGGGTCCCCATAATGATAAGGCATCGTTGCTTTAACAACTACCATTGGATTTGGAATGGATTGAGTAGGTTGTGGTTGTGGTTGAGGAGGCCGATTAAACTGTAAGAAGCCTCGATTTGGTTTGCGAAAGTTTTGATTGTTGTGTTCAGGTTTTTCAGCTTGGTGAGAAGTAAATTTTGAAGATCACAACTTGAAACCAAGTTATGGTATTCACACAGGGTTGTGCATAAGTGCATAAATGAAGGGAATTTCATCATAGTTAGCTTATCCTAAAGATTTGTATGCAATTTTTTGATAAACATATTTTGCAGATGTGCATCAGGAAGCTTGACATCAATTTGAGCATACAAGGATTGGTAGTGTGAGATAAAATTAGTGATTTTTTCATTTGTGTTTTGTCTACATCACATGAGGTTAGCCATTGTCTTTGTAGGTGTCATGTGAGCTTGAAAGTTACTTATGAAAGCATCCACAAGTTCATTGAAGGAACAGATGGAATGATTAGGAAAATTCAAAAACCACTCTAAGGAAGTATCTTTGAAGGTCCTCGAAAATAGTTTGGCTAAGAGTTTCTCATCAAGGACAAAGTCATTACACAAGGCTGTATAAGAATTAACATGGTTGATAGGGTCTCCTTTACCTCCATATTTCTCAAACTGAGGCATTTATATCCCTTGCTGCATTGGGGTACATAAGATTTCTAAAGATAAGGGGTTGCTACGGACATGATATGTGGGTGCAGTTTGACCTTGACTAATGGTGGAAAGTTGGTGTTGCATGGATGAAATGTTGTTAAGGAGTTGTGTAAGAACAGGGTCAAGGTAAGTGGGTTGAGGTGAAAGAGAAAATGGTGATGGAGTGTAAGTGATGTTAGGGGAAGTGCATGGAATGCTAGGGGGTGAAGGTGGTGGAGGGGATTTGTGATGCAATAAGAGAAGTAGGAATGCTAGGTGGAATTGCAAAGGAAGGAGCCATATGACTAACCTGTTGCATAGTTGTAGTGACTTGCAGATTGGTATAAGTTGCTATGGATGCTATGGTTGAAGGGGGAGGAACTTGAGGTCCTCCTTTCCTTAGAGGAATGTGTGTGGATTGGGTATTAGAAGAGGCATGTTTATTGTAAATCTCAGCAATTTTCTTCATCACTTGCAAGCCATCATCACTTTCAACCAAACGAAAAAGATTGTCAATGGTAGGTATGGTAGTGGTGGAAATGTTTTCAAGTGTCAAGTCTTGTTGTAAATGTGCAATTTCTTTAGGAATACTAATGACCTTGTCTTGATGAAGAGAGTTGTTTTGTGTGTCAACATTCATTGGATGGAAAGGTGAAGGAATAGAATTTGTATTGTCAGTGCATAATGCACCATTGTCCATACTAGGAGTAGGAGACCTTAAGATCCCAAGGTCCACAATGAAAGTGCTATTGTGGGAAGCCATGAGTCTAGAACTTCTTCTCACTAAAGTATTATCAACGGGGCACCAAACACTCATACAAGTACCACAAAGGAGGGGGTTGAAATCAAATGCAAGGTAATATAAGATGTCTAAATGCAAATAACATAAATGTTGCTAACTATAATAAAGAACTAACTACAGAAAATAGAAATGTAGGAAAATGCCAGAAAAGTGCTAGAAATGTTGTTTAACAAGTGCAGAGGGACTAATTCGATCAGGGTGGCGAATGAGTCCCAGTATACATTTTTTTTTTTGTGTTTTTCAAAAAATTTAAGATGATTTTAATGCTCTAACAAATGCAATCAAGGATGCAAAATGAAAATTTTTAGTTTTTTCAATAAGATGTAATCCGGAAATGAAATATAAATGAAGTTTTCACTAATGCAATATGAAAAGACCTACAATGCAAAAACAAAAAAATGTTCTAATTGAATGTTGATGCAAATGGAAACTAAGATGCAATATGTGAATGAATTTAGAAATGCAGGTTCACCAAAATGAACCATTGATTTTTGGGTTCCTAAGACTTCTCTAGCTCTTTTAGGGTTTTTCACCTAAAAGGGGAGAGGTAGGAACCAAAAATGCCAAGGGTTCATTCAAATAATGTCATGTGTGATGTTGTCTAAACTAACTAAAGTAAACCAAATGCAATTGAGTGATCTAAATGAATGAACTTGAATTCAAAACTAAGATTTAAGCTATGTTTGAAAACATGCTATGATATGCAAACAATGAACTAAATGAAGAAATAATGCAAAAAAAAAGAAACATGATGAAATGGAGTGCACCTAGGCAATATTTGATGATTTTGGAATGTCGGGAATGCTGATTGGAATTACTAAAATTTCATAGTGGGACTCATTTTTCCAGGGTGGCGAATTAGAACTCCTCTTGGTGAAAAAGTGTCAGAAACTAGTTTCCGACAGTCGAGATCCAAAATCTGAAAAAACTCAGATTTTCAGTCCTAAGGATGGACTCATTCATCACTGATGGAAAATCAGTCCTCTCACAAAATTCTAGAAAATCAGGAGACAACTCTATAGCACCAGATCTGGAAATTACTTATTGTCAAGTTGTCGAAGTCAATTATGTAGGAAACAGACATAAAACCTTCTCCAAGCTTGAAATGTGAATGAGTTGACTTGAAGCACCTAGTTGACTTGTTCTCCACTTTTCAACACCAAAATACTTGTTAAATCTGCATACCTAAGTCTGCAAACACACATGCAAGAGGGGGAAAATGGTTGAAGGTTAGCAAATAGGGGTTTTCCTTGATCAAACCCCACTTTGGTAATCAAACCCTTAATAAAATAAAGAAATGCAAGAGAATGATAAAAAAATAACATGCAATAGTTATCAACTTACCAAACCCTTGATAATGCAAATCAGAAGTAATTTCAATGGTTGCTTATGTTGGAAAATGGTCAGTGCTCCCCTCAGGATTTGTGACATGGACTAACTGCCTCGCATGGATTTGTTAACTCTGGTAGTTGTATCAAGCATTAACAGGTCAATCCTTTGGTACAATGGCAACTGTGGGGCCAACAAGTGGTATTAGAGCCAAAGGTGTCAAGTTCGAATTCCCTCGGGTAATGCTGAGGGGGAGTTTGTTGGCAGATGGTCAGCGCCCCCCTCAGGATTCATGACATGGACTAATCACCTCCCATGGATCCATTAACTCTGGTAGTTGTATCGGGCATTAACAAGTTGATCTTTTGGTGCAAGGATAACTATGGGGCCAACAGCTTCAAAGTACTTGAATAATTCCTGATAAGATGTTGTAAGATGCTTGAATGCTTGAGTGAATAGGTGAAAGAGCACATTTGATGAATTACTTTGTTGGAGATGTAAATTAAGGTGAAAATCACATATTTATACAATCTTCTATCATAGTAACCTATTCATAGCTCATCAGAGGCTGACATCAAGTGATTTTGAATAAAAACCCAAAAGGAAATTTAAAATATTTTGAATTTGGAGCCAAAGGGGACCCATTTTCTACCCATGGCGAATGGGTCCCACCTTAGGCTCAAAAGTGGATGTCAGGAATTATGTTGCATGTAATGTTATTTGTCGAGCTTAGAAGAATTTTGGCCTAAACCCATGGAATCCATCACACCTTGAAAGGACTTCTTTTTCATAGCCTATCAAAATTTCAAAGCCAAATGCATCGCCAAATTGTCTCTTCATGGCATGTCCCCGTCCACTTCCACACCTGCTATCATAGACGAAACCATGCTTCAATCTAAGTCTGACACTGAGCAAACCATACAACCTCCTAAACATCCACCCTTAGACACTTCACTGCCATTGCTTAAATGACCAAGGGAAACTAAAACAAATCATGTCATACCTCCTCGCGTTAAACAAGTGTATAAAGAAAAAGAGAAAGTGGTTGACCCATCTTCATCAATTTCTTATGTTCTTCCTTCTTTGGAAGTAGAAGAACCTATGATGACTTAATCCAATCTTATACGTCAACAACTTGAAAATCAAATTAAATAAACCACAGTGCTAGAGAACGTAGGCGTCATCGTCATCTCCTTGCTTGTCAGTCTGGCATAGACGAAAATAAAGACAATCAACCTCTGCCTTTGATAGAAGTAATAGATGACAACCCTCCTTCTCCTGACCCACCACAAGACAATCTGATACAACCTTCACAACAAACTAAACAAATCCAACAGTTACAAATTTTGATACATCCATCCTTAGAAATCACCCTTCGTCCTCCTGTTGTCATCAATCTTGATGATGATGACGATGTGGAGATTTCCCAAATATATGAAGAAATACACAATAATCTAAACTCTTTATTTTCATCTCCAATGTGCCTAAACGATAAATCATCTCCATCAAGTGAAGAACCTGTACCATTCCTAGTTTGACACTTGCAATTCTTCGTTTGGATAGTCAATCGCCATCACAAATTATACTAAACATAATTTGGATGCAAATGACTTGTTAGATGGTTGACTTTTATTCACCTTGCTAGCCTTTTGTGTGTTTCTTTTTTATTTTTCTTTCATGTGTGTATCGTGTTCCCCCGTAATATGTGTTTGATCTTTCTCTCTTTGTACACTTCCTTTATTCACACCTCTATTCTTCTATTTTTCTCTTTTTGTTTTGTTTTTTCCTTTTTTGGGATGACAAAAAGCATAGAGATGCCCTATGTCTCTTCCATGTTGACCCAAAAGGTCCTTGTATTTTTCTCTTTTTGTTTTGCATGTTCCTCTTGGGGATGACGCAAAGCATTGAGATGCCCTATGTCTCTTCCATGTTGACCCAAATGCTCCCTTTTCCTCTTCCTTTTTTATATTTTCTTGTGTTTCCTTTTGGGGATGACACAAGGCATCGAGACCGCAATGTCTCCTTCATGTTGACTGAAAATCTTTTTCACTTTCTTTTGCCTTTTTATTTTTTGTTTTCTTTTCACTTGTGTTTTCCATTTTGGGACAATGCAAAGCGTTCAGACCGCAATGTCTCTTCCATATTGAGCCAAAATAGACTTTATTTTTCTTTTGTTTTCACACTCTTTGTGTCATTCTTCTAGTTCTATGTGTATTTGGGGAATGATGACAATTCCAAGCTCTTTCATCAAAACATTGTAGCAACGAACATACTGACCCCAAATTCATAGATCCCTTATGTGTTTGGTGTGCTTTTTCTTCTGGGGGGAAACTCCCTTTCTTTTTTTTTCATTTTCCTTGACATAAAACAGCCTAACTTCGAAACATATGACTTGGCATAGGGTTTTCTGAGTTGGCTCTCATGCGTTGTTTTTTTTTTTCTTTCCTTTTCTACTTTCAAGTAATTTCTCACAGAATGATGTGTAGCAATTCTTGTAAATTTGGGGCAATACATTACCATAATTCATTTACTTTCTTGGTTCCTAGTGTATCCTTTTTGTTTATGTGACACGTTCTTCACTTTGTGGATGACATTGGGTGTGATGTCCTTCATAAGTGTGATCTATCTTAGCATATTACATTCCTCTTGGTGGCCCGATGCGACACACTGCATCCCCTAAGCTGTGAATATACTATTCTTTGATTGGTCCTCTCTTGGAGACATTAGGCACAATGTTCCCTAAGTGATTGACCTTGCATAAACTTAAAAAGACTCCTTTTAACATCTTTTACATTTTTCATTTATGCATTTTTACATTTTGCACTTTTTTCCACCTTGCATAACACAACTTTCATGCCTATGGCACCCTTGCTTTTTTGTTCATTTCATTTTTCCTTGTGGCACCTTGTTAAATTTATTAGGAGGTATAACTTTAATATGGTTGAGTGGGAAGCTCTCCTAGCGGCATGAATTTTCCCCATAGCCACCTTTTTGTTTGTGAGTGTATACCAACTAGTGTATGTATCTTACCTTTTTGGGATTTCTCACCTCATGGATAACTAGAACTTCTGTGGCCCTAGAGTGAGTACATATTTTTTCCTTCTCACTCAACAGACCATCATGTGTTTTGTCATCCCATGTGAGTAGACATTCTCTTTTTCAAACAATTAGCCTAGATCTAATCCATAACTTTTGGACTGACGATCAAAGCTTCATCTGATTCTCAAAACTTGTGGGTTCCTTTGTTCTTATGTTTAGTTTTCCATGGGATCTTCATCATGGGGGCTTGATCATCCCTCTTGATCATTTTCATTCCATCTTTTTAATGTAAGTGCATTTGAACCCTCCTCTTGATGTTCATGGCTACTTTAGTGTGAGTTTGAAGCAAGTTCATCCTCTCACTAAAGTGTAGGCTAAATGTGCCATAGAAAAATGGCCCCTTATCATTTTCATGGCCTTTTAGGTCTTGTTTCATGGTATTTGATATATTTTTCTCTAATTTTATGATGTAACATGGCTTGAACATGCATATTTAGGTACTAAAATTCAAATAATGGTGTCTTGTGAAAGTGTTGTGAAGTGTTGCAAAACATTTCTACACTCTTTTATACTCTATTCATTACAATTCACCTAAAAATAACCTTCTTACACATCATCAAGTCCTATTTTGAAGTGTTGTAAAGTCTTGTATCAAGATTTCACACTTTTCTCAACACTTCATTATTTATCCCTTTCTTATGTCTTATTTGACCCCTTTATGCCCTCATATGCTTTAATTAAGTGTATTTTTGAATGTAAGCTTGAAAAATAACATTAAATGCAACATAATTCCCAACACCCACTTTTGAGCCTACGGTAGGACCCATTCACCATGGGTGGAAAATGGGTCCCGTTTGGCTTCAAATTCAAAATATTTTAAATTTCCTTTTGGGTTTTTATTCAAAATCACTTAATGTCGGCCTGTGATGAGGTATGAATGGGTTACTATGACACAAGATTTTATAAATATGTTATTTTCACCTTAATTTACATCTCCAACAAACTAATTCATCATTTTTTCTCATTCACCTATTTACTCAAGCATTCAAACATCTTACAACATTACTAAATTGGGGGAACTCCCCTCATAGCTCCACCAATAGACCGGTGAAAGCATATCGGCAACACTAGAACATATCGGCGGAAGATAACACAACGTCCCCAGATCGCCGCGAGGGGCTACCCTCGACTTCAAGCCTCCCCATGGGGGGCTGCCCCTCGACCCCACTGGGGGTGCTACCCCTAAACCCCCGTGAGGGGCACTGCCCCTCAACCCCACTAGGTGCGTTGCCCCTTGACTGAGCCACTGGGGGCGCTGCCCCTCAACCCCACTAGGGGCGCTGCCCCCAAACTCCCATGAGGGGGGTTGCCCCTCGACCCTAGTAGGGGTGTTTTTAGTCCTAGCTTTGGAAGATCTAATGATATTCAAGTAACCTATAATTTTGTAATCAATTACACCTGTAAGACATGTCATATGCTTGACATTAGGGAATTGACATTGTTGTTTATGGATTGGATGCTATAACCATAGTTCTACAAATCCAGATATGGTTATTTTACTATTATTTGTAAATGAAGTTACTTTCGTCTTGATCATATTTATACTTTCTGTATCATTCATTTTGATCTAAGAGACAAAATCTTAACATATTTGGTAGAAAATGAATAGAGAAAATAGTAAATTCTCAAGAAATAGTGTTTAGGGACCCTACAATGAACACTGGGTAGTTGTTTATTATTTGTACAAGTTTTGACATTTGATGGTTCCAACCTATTGGTACAATTCATCCTTTCAATTTCTGCAACTATTATATCTTGTAAGTGTGGTTGAAGTCCAAGCCATTTATAATGTAAAGTTTAGAGTCATAATAGTGCATTCAAGGTTTTCATCTCTATTTTTGTTGCATGAAGGATTTTGAAAATGTTAATGAAGACCTTCTGAAACTTGATTTATGATACATCAACACAACCACCATAGGTTTAACTGGCATCTTAATGATATAGTTTAGAGTTTCCTCTACATAGCCATCATGGGAAAGAAGGTCAACCATGCACACATAATGATCAAGTGTAGGTGTAATGCAATACTGCTTACTCATGTGATTGAAGTATGTATAGCCCTCATCCACTAAACCTCCATGGCTGCATGCACAAAGAATACAAACAAAGATTACATTGTTAGGATATGTTTTAGAGTGCTTCATTAATTCAAATATTTTGATTGCATCCTTGCAAAATCCATTTTGTCCATATCCTACAATTATTGCATTCCATGAGATGACATCTCTTTGAGGCATTTCATCAAAGAGTTTAAATTCCTTGTGTACATTTCCACATTTTACATACATGTCTAACATATCATTTCCAACCATAATATATGACAAAAATCCCCCATCCATTATGCTCAGATGGATGTTCATACCCTGCTCCAAAGCTCCCATTTTGGCACATGTAGGAAGGATGCTCGCATAAGTTGTGGAATTTGGCTTCACACCTACTAATTGCATTTTATTGAAAGTTTCCGAAGCCTTTTCAACAAATCCATTTTGTGCATATCCTACAATCATCGTATTCCATGAGATTGCATCTCTTTCAGGCATTCTATCAAATAGTTCACATGCCTTTTCTATGCTTCCACATTTTGCATACATGTCTACTAGGGCAGTTGCAACTGTTAGAAAACCAAGATCACCCACATGCAAGATGGATACCTGTCACATGCAAAAGATATGAAGAACCAAAAAGATGTTCTGTAAACCTCTTAGTAAAAATGCATTAAGAGAATCAATGATTACAAAAGAGATCAATCCTTATGAAGGAGATCAAGAAACCCTTAATAGGAAACCCTAAATGAAACCCTAGTGTGCACACTTAATAATTAATAATTAATTAATTATTAATGTGCCTAAGTTTAGCTTAAGCAATAAACGGAATAAGTGACTTAATTAATTAATCAATATGATGTAATTAATTAAGCATAATAACTTATTACTCTAACACCCCCTTAAGATGAACTTAGGAAGAAGCTAAAACACTAGAATAAGATGCATGAAAGCAAAGATGGGTCGACAACTAGGCCTGATCAGGTACCCATTTACAAATGCAAGAATGAGGTAGAGAAGGAAAAACCCAGGGGACAAAACCCCCCTACAATGTGATGACATGCTGCAAAGAAGCACTGGAAGAACTCTATAGAGTAACACTGGAACTGAAATCTGGCAAGCAAGGAAAGATATTTCTGTCTACTACTAAAACCGGATAAGAGTCACTGATTGACTCAAGGAATCATGAAAAAAGTGATAGTAGACCTGATGCCTCAGAACACTCAAAAACTCCAACCCTAGAATCTATGAAGCAACAAGCAATTATTGAAAGATGTATTACTAAAAATGAAGTGCAAAGATGCAAGGTGCACTCTCCCAACTGCGAAAATATCCAAGTAAGCTCCAAACAAACCATCGGGCCAAATCTGGACTAAGCGATCAACCTAGGATAGATATAGAAAAAGTGCATGGACAAACACATAGAGCTCCTTAATACCTTTCCAACACCGCAAACGAGGCAAAAATTGGACATCGTGGCAAAAATTTATGAGCTCGGAAGTCCAAAACCAACATCTGAATTCAAACAGCAATAAATGCAAGAAAACAGTAAAATACTAAAAAATAAATAGCACCAAATGAAAGTGTTCAGAACCAGCTTTCTGGTGATATCTTGTTTGCCCCATTTCGATACCGTATGCCCAAGTTATGACCAAAAGAAAAAAACTGCTCTTTTAGGGCAAAATAGGGCTAGGAGGGGCAAAGAGGGGCCGACCGTATGGATGACATCATGCTGACGTTAGCAGTTCACTGCAAAAAAATTGATGGCCATCTAGCCATCGGCACAAAAAAAACACCCCCCTACAAAAAAAAATTCGGCCCTTGGTCCTGCATATGACTGCAGGTTGGTGCTGGAAGTCTTTGGTCGGTGGCTGGGGGCGGAGCCCCTGGTCCCCATATGACCACGCTGGAGGATATGAGAGTCATCGGGGGCTAGCAGCCATGTGGTGGGCTAGAGTCTCGGTAGGGCTGAGCAGGGGCCCATGGTCCTCCATAGGACCTCGGCCTGGTCGAAGGGCCCGGCGGGGGCTAAAAACGCCAAGCGGCTGGCGGGTGGAGGAGCCCGGCGGCGGCGGCGGGCCGGTGGCCACCCGATGGCCACTCGGTGGCCACCGGGCAGTGATGGATTTTTGCACTATGAGCGCTGCACAAATTCCAAAAAAATGTGGTTTTTTTAATTTTTTTTAAAATCATGCCTCGATCTGCGTGCTAGGAGGCCGTACGGCCTCCCAGACAAATTTTTTTTGCCTCCCAGATCAACTTGCACCAAAATCAACAAATTTTATATGAAAATGGGGGTTTTTGGGCATTACAGACTCAATGGCGAGGTTTTTTTTTGTCCCAAAATGCCCAAAAAATTAGGCTACCCCCTGATTCAATCAAAAAATTGCCTATGGAATCCCTTGCACTTGAAACTCACAGAAAGGCCATATCTTCAGATCACGAACAAGCAGCTGCAGGTTTGGAGCTCTGATACCATGTTAGAAAACCAAGATCACCTACATGCAAGATGGATACCTGTCACATGCAAAAGATATGAAGAACCAAAAAGATGTTTTGTAAACCTCTCAGTAAAAATTCATTAAGAGAATCAATGATTACAAAAGAGATCAATCCTTATGAAGGAGATCAAGAAACCCTAAAAGGGAAACCCTAAATGAAACCCTAGTGTGCACACTTAATAATTAATAATTAATTAATTATTAATGTGCCTAAGTTTAGCTTAAGTAATAAAGAGGAATAAGTGACTTAATTAATTAATCAATATGATGTAATTAATTAAGCATAATAACTTATTACTCTAAAACTACATGTTCATCTAACCAAATTCCTCTATTATTTATGCTTTGATGGAAGTTCATATCCTATTCCAAAGCCCCCACTTTGGCATAGGAAGGAAAGATGTTGGTAAAGGTTGTGGAATTTAGCTTTATACCTGCCAATTGCATTTGCTTGAAAGTTTCTAAAGCGTTTTCAACAAATCCATTTAGTGCATATCTAGCAATAATTGCAGTGAAAGAGATGACATCTCTTCGAGGCATTTTGTCAAAAACTTCACATGCTTTCTCTATGCTTTCACATTTTGCATACATGTCAACCAAAGCATTTCCAACTATAATATCAGATGAAAATCCCCCTTCTATTATGCTTTGATTGATGTCCATGCCTTGTTCCAAAGCTTGCATTTTGGAATAGGTAGAGATTTATACTAGATTTCCTTTGTAGTGCTTTACAATTGTTGGAAAGGTTATTTCTTATGAATAAAGTGACAAATTTATAACCTATCAACAAATGTGGTTGAAATTTGCAGGAAACAAATTTTGATTTTGATGAACACAAAGGATGAATAGTTATTGGAAGGGTAAATTTTGGTACTATGCACAGAGGTATGGAGATAAAGGTAAAGGTTGTTTTAGATTTAAAAAATACAGTAAATTTGATGCCACAAATAACCCTTATATTAGATATATTCCAACAAATGCGGAGTTGAGATGTGGGAAAGTGTTGTTTTATATGGTTGGCTGAAGATAGTGCCAGAAAACTTATTTGCATGTCATTTCTTATGGACTATGGGAAAAATTTATGTTCAATATATTATGCAAGTAAAAATAGAGAATTCTTATTACAAAATTCACAATGATAAACAAATTCCCAAAATTTATATAAGAAAATCTCAATACCAAAGTAATGTTAAATCTACAGAGTAGGCTACCTATTGGCTACTTATTTCATAGCTTTTTTATTGAACAAGGTGAATGTTATCATCTATTCCATAGAATATTTTCTTAAACGTATTTCCACTGCTACATTTTGGCTTCTAGGGTCTGTTTTGTATGAGTTATGTATAACGTTGTACTTTGTAGTTAAGGTTGTTTTACTTGAATCCTAGATGAATCATTTGTTTCTTAACATTGCATCTTGCAACAATGTCTTTGACTCTTAGTTTTAAAGGATGATTTTACAAAACACATTTTCTTGTTACAAAATTAGACTTTAGTAATTGATTTCCAAATGAATCTCAAAAGAAAGAGATAAGATTTAATATTCCTATTTCATATCAGCAATATATGAACAAAGGAAAATATACACACACACACATATATATGAACAAAGGAATATATATATTGACATCCAATTCACTTTCTACACAATCCAATAATGGTAGCAATCGAAATACTCAAAAAATGTATTTCAAACTTGTATAGGTGGATAATGAGACAATGTAATGAGTAGATATGAAGTGTTTGAACTCAGAAAATGATATGTAAATGACCAAGTAAATGCAATATATGTTTCCAGAATATGTTACAACACTAACGTACATTTATATTAATTTTTTGTTCATTTATTATATAGACAACAAGAATCCCAACTTGGTTTGGATGTTGGAGTTGAGACAGTATTGTCAATGAACTGGTAATAGATTTTACCCTTGAATAAGGGCAGCGACCAACCTTCTAAACCTTCTAAAAGCCACACGCCTAGCTGGTGATGGTCATCAACTCTTCTTTGTCTTTGCCACTAAAGCAAGTCCACAGAATGAAATTTCTCTATCTTAAAATGTAAAAGCATTTTTGTAAATAGTCTATAAGTTTGCATTTCCAATACCTTGTATACCTGTCAAATGTGGTTTTCTAAATGTTGAAATAGTTTCATTCCTAGTTAAAAAATTCTCGTAAGAGCAACAAAAAAAGGTCTTTCTATTGATTTTTAATAAAAAAATATGAAAGTATTTCTTTGGAATTGCGTGAAATGCTCTTCTTTCTTACAAAGCAATAGATTTTGAGGTAGGAATGAAATTTTAACAAAGTGTTTGTTGTTTCCTCTCTTTAAGGTGATAATTTTTTATCTTTCCAATGGTCATGTAACTGGATTTCCTTTGTCAGGTTTTTGAGAGTGGGAATCCCAATGCAAAATAAATAGTCCTTTCAAACATGGCAACAACTTTTGACCGTATTATGTTACAGTTTGAGGTTTGCTGCTTCAAATCCTCTCTATGCAATTTTTTATGCTTTAGTTCCTAAATGATGTAAAGAAAAAATAATTAACACATTACACTATATTTACTGATTTGAACAAATGCATAATTTCTTCTATTTCTTCCTTTATTTTAGGATCCTTTCACATTTTCTAATTATCATAGAGCAATACGAGAGCCTTTTGATTACTACATGTTTGGAAAAAATTACATTCGACCATTGATTGATTTCAGGTATTGTTGTTGTGATTCTCAAGAAGGTTTTAATTCTTTCTTTTTAATATGATAGGATTGGTTGTATCTCATAGGAGGGTTTCAGATTGTAGATTTAAGTAGTATTTGATCACCCCTAATAATATAGAGGTAGATTATTTTTCCTCATGCTTTTTCCATTGAATTTTTTTTCTATTAACTATTTAGTTTTGACAAATGAACGATAAGGTTGTTTTGATTTCTGAGACTAAAAATGGAATCCTTGAGTAAATTTTAGAATGTAAGGGAGGTTGCCTATATGTTAGGCTTGCTAGGGGAATTGGATTGCTCAGCAAGAAAATATTTCTAAATGTATTTAGCTCTAACTCTATGGGAAAGATGATAGTTTGATAGACATACACAATTCTACCTATATGGGAGTGATGAGAGCTAGATGGAACATCTAAAGAGGTTCCAAATATGCTAGAGGAAAGCTACAAGGAAACTGTAGACACGTAAAATATACCGATTGACATTGTGCATCTGATCTTGACTACTAACATCGTTTCATCCTGAATCATCCCTCTGTCAAACCATTTAATCAAATTCCCTTATTTGATTAAATTCATCAATATTCCTCCCTTAATTAAGTAAACCAGTTATTTAATTAAGTCTCTCTTTTGTTAATTAAATCAATCAATCCGATCTAATTATCCCTATTTAATTAAATAGTCAATTTTATTTAATTAAATCGCTAAAGTCTATCTATTAAATTAAATAAATTAAAACCTTATTTAATTATTCTCTTATCATATTCCTCTCTTATTTAATTTCAATAAATCCATAAATTTGAGTCAAATAGGTCACATCATCTAATCTCTCATTAAATTAATTAACCCTTGATTAATTTAATCTCTTGTCATGTCCCATCCTCTAGATTTTGCAAGTTGCACATGAAAATAGATTTAATTCATCTATTAAATCTCTATTTTCCTCACAAGGCATCTTTTGGAATATTCTCCAAGTTTGAATTTAAAAATTCCAAGTGGACATGTACATCCAACAAGGAAATAACTCCATCTTACATGTCCTTAGCCTTGAGCCAAGTGGAATTTATTGCATTTTCCCTTCCCTCTTGCAAGTCATTTCAACAAATTTGAAATTCAAAAATATGCATTTATTGGCACAATCCTCAAAACTTGCACATCCTCCATCCACTCATGGATTGACAAGTGGCATCTTTCCATTGGATGAATGTTAGTCCCACATTGCTCAAATTTGGACATTCATCCATCTTGAAATTCTATAAATAAAGAGCTCATATCTTCATTTGATCATCCACAAATTATGCAAAGTTATTATGCTAAAATATTTAGCCATTTCCATCAAATATCACTGAATCATAGCTAGGTTATGCAAGTTTTTAGCTTGGAAGCATTCATCCTTCATCAACAAAGTGGATCAATCATCAATACATCTTCAATATATCAATCTTGCATCATAGGAATTGGGAAAGGGCCAATTTTCACATCAAATTGGCACCAATTCCCCCATGGGATCATGAGTTTGCAATTTTAAATTAGGATTCAATCTATTTTGCTATCTTTATTGTGTTCTTCATTGTTTATTTTCCTAACTTGAGTTTTGTAAATGGATTTTAGGGGGAATCCTTGTTCATGCTTGCAATCTTTAACTTAATGTGTTTGTTCTCATTATTTTACAGGTATTTGGATTAGGGTTCACACATTTGGCACTAGAGGGAGGGTTGTATCTCATTTTCAATCACCTTTTCATAAAATTTCCACGTGTTTGCTTATACATAGAAAAATTTACACGTTGAGAGCTCAGTGTTGTTGTTTTAGCACTGCTGACTCTTCAGTGTCGCCATATAGTGCCGCTAGAAACTCAAACTATGACGCTAGAGTCTTCCCACCCAAAAAATTGAATTTCTAACTGCACCGCTTGACTGTTCTAACCCGTGGATTTTTCAAAAGAATCAAACTGTGACACTATGAAAAAGTGTGACGTAGTTGAGCTCACTGTCCCCGACACAGAGTGACGCTGACTGGTAAGCGGCGATGTAGAGCACCGCTAAGAAATCAAACTCTGAAGCAGTCATGGGTTGTGCCGCTGGTAGGGAGTAAAAAGTTGAAATTAAATTTTAGCACGTGCCTTTTGATTAATGATCAATTTATCTTTTGTTTTCTACTTTTTAATCTCTATATTTTGTAGAATATGACTGGTTTTTTCTCTCTTGTAGGTTGGAATTGAAAACGAAAGAAGGAGAAGCATGAGGATGGTATTTCACAAGATCAAAGTGTTTTTAAACACTTTAGTGTTTATTTAACACTTTTAAGAAATTTTTATCACTTCTTTCTTAGGACACTAGTTTCGTTTGGGCTTTAAAAAGAACCTTTTCAATTTTTTCTTGCAAGGGCTAAAACAAACATTAGGACTATAACTTACTAGACTTTGTTTCTTTTGTTAACAATTGAACAAAATGTCTATCATTTGTCCTTTGGTACTTTGAAAAGAATTCATAATTGCTTTGGGGATCTAAAATGAACATGTGCTATTTTTTTTTGTGAAGGCTTACTTGAACTAACCTCATTGAAAAAGGACACATGCACTTCTCTCACGCTTTATAGCGATCTTGAGAATCAAAGGGCCTTTTTTATGATTTTAGGTTGAGATAAAGCAATCACCTCCACACTTCATTTTGGGTTTAAGAATTGAACAAAATCTAGTGTGAGTGTGAGTGCGGCATTATTGCGTACATTCTCTCTCTTTGTTGCCAACAAAGATTGATCGAGTTACAGATATTGTCTTTACCCGCTTCCGTCTATCCTAGGGGGCCTACCTTGTGGAAAAAGTACTCACCCAAGGGAACAACTCAACTGGTAACACTCTAAAGCCAAGAGCATTTCCAACCGGGATATAAATGTGCGTATTGGAAGAAACACCAATATCATGCGGTTGATTTCGACAAGATGGATCTGAAAGGGGACACTTGTCATATGGGTCAATCTCCATGAATGGAAAGTCCTTATTAAAACCCATGTTCTAGAATTTTCCAAAATCCTTTGATCTATTTTTTGGTGCAAGAACGGTCGTTCTGAAGCCACCCCACACTTTTACAATCTTTTAGTAGAAATGGAAAGCATGCCATGGGAGTTTCATGGGTGTTGATGCTTGGCTACCCCATATAAGTGAGTGTCGTAGAGGGGAGCCAGTGGGGTCAAGCATCTAACCATTCACTAAAGATAAGTGTAGCTGGACTTGTCCAAGTGGGAATCCAACAAATATTGTCTTACACATCCATAAGGTTGTACTTATTCTTGGGTTACAAAATGCTTTGCTTGTTCGAAAATATCTTGAAAACAAACACTTAACATCATCATCCAAATTTGAAACCCTTTTGGAGACAAGTACAATTGACTCAATCCATATGTTATTGCTTTCCCTTGGGATTTACATCCTTAGAGGTTTCTAAACATTGGATTAGATCTCGATTTGTCTACTAAAGTAAACAATAGGTAAACCCTTGCCTTGAGTTCATCAAATTTCCACATAACATACTTTGTGGGGTTTGAAGAAATTAAGACATTGGACATCTAGTTTGGAAAACTTAATCAAAGAAAGTGTTTGTGGTAAAATAAATCCATTAAGAAAAGCTAAGCAAAATGAACTTTCATGTGTGATGAAGCCTCACGATTCTCAAAAATTCCAAATCCCAAAGCAAAAGTCATTGGTTGGAAATTTGAAAATGTATGTTCAAAAGAAATCACTTCTTTGTTACAAAGGTCTATAGAAGGATTGTATGCTCTTCAATACCTAGGTTTAGGCAAAAAAAGTGTCTTTTTTAGGTTCATCTTAGGATCAAAAGAAATCAAAATCTTTTTCACCCATCCTTCAAACATCAAAACAAAAATCATCTCACCATCACCTTTTGGAATATATTGAAATCATACACAATTGGATTAGATTGCTCAGCAAGAAAATATTTCTAAATGAATTTAGCTCTAACTCTATGGGAAAGATGATAGTTTGATAGACATACACAATTCTACCTATATGGGAGTGATGAGAGCTAGATGGAACATCTAAAGAGGTTCTAGATATGCTAGAGGAAAGCTACAAGGAAACTAAATTGATAATGTTTTGAAGTTTCTTTTTCTTTCTTAGATGTTGAGTCTAATTAATAAGTTTAATGTTGTGTTGCAAGTTGCAGTTGAGTATGTTGATATGATAAAGGCTAGCATTGTCGATCCTCTAAAAGTTATCAGAATTGCATTAGTTGATGCAAAAAGGTAAAATTATTTATCTTTATTATAATTAGTGGAACTTGCAACTACAATATCTGATAAAAATCTACTTCCAAATATTCTTTTGATTTGCAAATTTTGAAAACTTATTTTTAGGCTACAACTCCAAATTGGAGAAGTAAAAGGTGAATACCAACGAGGAAGAGTTTGGAGGAGCCGAAACCAATAGCGGCGGGAAATTTGTGGATTTGCAAGGGGATTAAATGGGTCGAGCCCCTATAGGAGGTTGCTACCCTTCCAGAAGGACAACAATTAAGGAAGGGGAAAATGGTATAAGTATATTGAAATAGGAGTATTCTATTTATATAGTGTTAGTAAGTTGTACAGTGTCACTGAGACATTGAATGTAACCAATGAGATTTTGATTTTCCAATGAGGCTTAATAAAGTAAATTTTTAGAGTGGTTTTTTCTCCACTCATAAATACTTTATTGTTTGTGTTTGTGTTTGATCAATCATATTTGTTCAAGCATTTTAGTCTTCATTTCATGGTGCTTCTTCAACATTTGAATATCTATGATACTTGATATTTATATGCATTAATTTGTGAGGATTAATTAAGTTAGATTTGATTTGTAATGACTAAATATATGACTAAAGTAATGAATAAATATATGACTAAATAAATGACCAGTTAACAACAATCAATGACTAAATTAGTGACTAAATATATGACTAAAAATATCACTACCATGACTAAATAAATGACTAAATTAACGAATAAATCAATGACCAAATCCATGACTAAATAAATGACAAAAATAGTTTAGTCATAAATTTGGTGGTGTTATAAATGACTACAAATAAACCACTAAAATAGTCACATGACTAAAATTAATGACTAAATAAATGACTAAATAAATGACCAAATAAATGACCAAATTAATGTCTAAAATCAATGACTAAATAAATGACTAAAATTGTTTAGTCATAAATTTAGTGGTTTTACAAATGACTACAAATAAACCACTAATAGTTGTGTAACTAAATTTAGTCATTTATATGCAATTTTTAGTAGTTAATTTAGTCATATATTATTTTTTGTGTACTAGTGATTTCACACTTCTCTAGGATTTTCATTAATAATTGGGCTTTCTTATGCTTTAATTGGCCCTATTTTGCATCCAAAAGCCTCATTTATTGCATCTTTTCAAGGACAGTCCTAACACCAATCAGTAACCAATCCTAATTTAGGTGTTCCTAGCTTATATGGCCTAAATTTAGTATCTCAGACTCATTCGCCACCTTGGGCGAATGAGTCCCACCTAGGTATTTTTGGCTTCGATGCAAGTTTCACATATTTCTAAGCATTTTTCATTTTTGGTCCCATACAATATTTCTGGTGGGACTCATTCACCACCTTGGGCGAATGACTCATGTGTGACCAAAATTCAAATTTAAATCAAATTTCCAATTGGATTTTATTCGCCTAGATCTGATGTTGACTTGTAGTGTTGTCATTTTAGGAATTCTTGCATAATTAAGTATAAATACAAGGTTATTTCACTCATATTCAACACCTAGCATTCAAGATAGTTTACAAGAGCATTTAAGCATTTACAAGAGAATTCAAACACATTCAAGGGTAAAATTCTTCATTAATTGTTGTAACAATTCAAGGTCCATCAACATGGCAAGGTTCTAATTGCATTAATTCATTTTCATGCTCCATTATCTTATTTCATCATATGGTTTAATCACCTAAAAGGGGTTTGACCAAGGCAAACCACTATTCCCTAACAATCAACACTTTTTCTCTCTTTCTTTGTCTGGCAACAGATCTAGGTGTCTTGGAGCTTGAAAGATCATTGAAGATCAGGTTATAAACTTGTTAGAGTTGGCTCCCCATTTTCAAGGTCATAATCTTCACTAAAAGGTCATCTATAGCCCTGAAATCAGAGTTTTAGATCCAAGAACTTGGAGGAACAGATTGAACAGATTGAGAAAAGAAAATCCAAATTTTGAGTTTCGAGAAAGTCCAAAGTGGGTTGAAACTTGATCCTGTGTAGAGACCCAGATCTAGGATTGATTTTCCCAGAATGGCAAATGAGTCCCATTAGGCCAGAAAATTAGTTTTTTTAGGATTTCGAAGGTCCTTTCCTTCTCCAACAAGTTTCCAAGTTCACACTTTCTATTTTACAGTTTCCAATTCTGCTTTGTTTGCATTTGCAAGTCATTTAGTGAAGCATTGCTTCAAACTAGGTTTTTCATTTCATCTTGCATGTCATTATCTTTTTCCAAGTTTAAACTTGGTGGTGAACCCCTATTGTAATCTGACTTCATACCCTAGGATACCCTATTTTCGTATCTCTTCCTTCATTCCTTATTGGGTTGAGATCTCTAGGGTCATCCTTGAGTGGAATCTCTTAGAAAGTTGGAGTGAATACATCATCATTCCCCCATTTTTGTTGGTTCCATTTTGGTGAACCTGCATTTACAACATCTTCTTTATTGATTTTTTAGTCCATCATCATCCTATATCTAGCTTGCATTGACTTTGTATTAATGTTTGCATTAGTTAATTGGAATTCTAGGGTTTCAATTTTTTGCATTAGTAAAAGTGCATATAGGCTGTATTTTTGCATCTCAAATAATTACAAATCATCTAAAAATTTCATTTGCATTTAGGATACACATAATACAAACTAATAAGCATAAAAATCAATTGAGAATATTTTAAAATTTTGAAAAAAATCCCTACTAGGACTCATTCACCACCTTGGGAAAATTAGTCCCAGTGCACATCTGAAACTGCCTTTTACAACACTAAAAACCTTGTTTTTGCACTTTTTTTTGTTGTCATTAACTATCTATTTAAGTTGGTTGAGTTTTTTTTACATGCATTTCAAATTTTCATTCACAACATTCCATTTTGATATCATTGCATAGTGTAATCAGTAAATTACCTTGTTTCAAATATGAAAATTTTATTTAAACATTTCACGTTAAGTCATTGCATTTCAATTTATTTACTTTTTCATGATAGCATTTTTTCTTTCAAGAGACGTGGCTCTGATATGGTTAAAAATAGATTGCATAAGTACAACATCCCCTCTTATGAGTTTAATGCATATTACAACAATGAGGTCATTAAGAAACATGTTAGTTATCCTTCTACTATCTTTCATAATTATTAGAACATCTTAGAGCAATTAGATCAAACCATTGACACAATCCTTAATATTACATTTCCCATTGGTGAGGATGATAGTGTTGAAAATCATAACAATCATACTTGTTCTTCTCTAGATATCTCTCCTATTAGTTATGAAGGTATCTTGGTGAAAGAAGATAAAATATTTTAGGGTCTTGATTGTCCCTCTCCTCATCCCCCTTTGGAAGATATTAGAAAACAAGAAGATGAGATCATAGAAACATTTCTAAACATCACTTTTCATAATCTCCATTCATCCCTTACTTGTGATAATTTTTTATTAAAAGAAGATGATATCATAGATAGCCATGACAATAAAAAATGTCCTCCTAATATTCCTCCTCGATGCAAAGAGGATATGTTGATGTTAGAATATATACCTATTAAGAGTCATGAGAATATTTTCCGTCCCTTCCCTAATTCTCCTACTATATGGGAAGATCTATTTGGTAAGCATAAAAATCATAGTGGTCCTTCTCTTAATGCCTCCCGTACTTGTGATGAAGCTACTTTACAAAATCTAACCATGGATACACATCTTACAAGTTTTCCTACTAGAATAGATAATATGGGACAAGAGAATGAGACCTTCGAGAAAACGGAAAAATCAAATAGGTGGGTATGTGTAGGATCATGATGGGCTAAAAAGTGGCAATATGATGGGTATGTGGCTGATGACTTTTTTTTTGCCCAAAATTGATGAAACAAAAAGGGTTTTAAAGGAGATTCTCAGCTTTCCACCAATATAAACTATGCTTTACTTTGAATTTAATAAGTAATTATTATTCATTTTCTATTTGAATTACGATTAAAGTCCCCGATTGATAGGTTGATTGAAAACATCTATAGATTTCAAACGGTATCACATTTTTGAATCCAAAACATGTGTCACATTCTATGTTTCACATACTATAGGATTAAAAAGAAAAATTGAATTTCATGAAGTTTTAACCAAGTTAAGGTGGTCATACATAATGAAGTTTTTATATTTTTAAAAGTTGTAACAAAAATTCATAATTAATTATTTACTTGGAAAAAAATTACAAAAAATATGCATCACATCGACATGAGTCCTCTACTTATATATAAAATATTATAAAAAATATTATTATTTTATTGTGGTTAGGTGGTCGCAGACACCTACTTCTTATTTTTTGAAATTTAAGTACTAATGCATTGAAATTTTAAATTTTCACCAAATAGATTTTTTTTTTAAACAAACCTAGTAGTTTAGAAACTACATTCAATTTGTTACAGATTCTATTCTTACATATTTTTGAAATAATATAAATAAATTATTCAATTTTTTATGTCAAGTTGCCTAACTCTGATTTTTCTAAATTTTTTGCCACTTAAGGGCCTATGTTTTGCATGATGATCCTGCACATACCCAGATCCTTATCCTAATATCCCCACTATTGATAAACAAGACAATCAAACCATTGATAACTCCCTTACTTGCGATGAAGTCATTTTGGAAGAGCCAATCCTTGAATTTCAAGAACATTTGTTTTGTAGTTCTCCTAAAAAATCTCCCCCTATGGAGGCTATCATGGTACGAGAAAATGACAACAATAATAAGGTGGCTTTCCTAGGTGATGACAAAAAAGTGAGTCTAGATTATCATTTATTAGAGATACATCAAACTAATACCGTTGAGGTTAGGAATGTGCAAGTTTTCATTAAATCCCCCTTGATTAATGGACCTCCTACATATCCCATGGTACACCCTAAGAATCCTCTAATCCTTTACCCACCATCACACAAACCTCAAACTCAAAATAAACTGGAACTTATCCTCTACCCACCTAAGAATAATGTGTCACGGTAGCTAAGTCATAATACCATTACTCATACATATAACACTTGAAAAAATCTGCAAACAACACAAACATCTTCAACATACCTCCCTTTTCCTAATCCCATTTTTCCTAGTGCTCCTCGTTTAACTTTGCATAGTGGGAAGGAGTATGATCTTGTTGAACAAATAAAGAATACTCCTGCTAAGATATCATTGTGGGACCTTATTGAAGCCTCCCCTCATTATCATAACATGATTCAAAGTTCCTTGCAACAAGTTCCTAGTCCTTGTAATGCACAACTGAATAACATAGTGGCCATGATCAAGTAATAAATGCTGACATTGTTTTCCACCAAAGTGAACTCCCCCTTTGGAAGTGCAAAAAACAAATGATGCTTTCATGATCATAGCTCAATACAATAGAAAAGGGATAAAGTGAGTCCTCGTGGAAAATGGTTTCACCCTTAATTTTGGTAGTGTACCCCTTTTGGATAGGCTTGGTGTGGACAAATAAAAAATTCAAACGGTCTCTTTATCTATTAGTGGATTTGACAATGTTGGAAAGGAACCGCTCGGTGTGATTAATTTTCCTATTATAGCTGGAAAAGCTACACTAGAAACAGCGATCCAAGTTATGCCTTACAATATTTCATATAATCTCCTTCTAGGTAGGTCATGAATTCATGCAATGAATGGGTTGATTTCTACTCTTCATCATAAAATGAAGTATGTCTACAACATAGTGTACACACTTGGCACTAATCATGAGCCTTATAGTGTATTACAACTTGAGAAAAACAAAGAAAACCCCTTGAAAACATTAACACCAACCACACAAGTAGAACCCATGCAACAGAAAGACAAATCCAAACATATTGAAGAAGTCACAAAACTATTAGATGATGATTGGGGTTCCTTAGATTTCACACCAACATTCATGGGAGAATACAAGATCATACACAAAGACTCTGGAAAGCGAATAGAAAATGGTAATGCCAACACAAAATTTGGAAGACCCTTCGAAAGAACCCATCTCAACCACTAAAAATGAAGAAACAAATTATACAACAAACTTTGACGAAATTGATTATCAACAACCACCAAATCCAAAAGAGATGAAATTTTTTTATGAAAAAGGTTATGAGCTTATGAAACAACTTGGATATAGTGGAAAAGGATGTGGTGTTATAGAACAAGGTATCCATGTCCCTATAGAGCCTAGCATGCAATAAACAACTCATGGCATTGGTTATTGTCCTTTCATAGAAATCAACCTATCAAACAAGCCTTCGATCGACATCAACACTCTTACAAAAGATTCTTCTAAACCAACTTTAACAGTATTGCATCCTAAATTGATAGAAACTAGTGGTCTTGAAATCTATCCTTTGTAAGAAATGAAACAAACAAAGACATCTTTGCTTAATGTCAATTTCATCTCACAAAACACTAATGATTTGAATTAATTAGATTTTACATCCTCCTTTCAAGGAGAGAAAAAAATCTCACAATCAAAAGTGTCTTGCATAGGTATGACATCTTGGACATCTAGGAAAGAGATATCTTCATCGTAAAATAAAGGAACATATTCTACCATTGACCAAGAGGGTATCTTATTGAGAGTCCTCCAAGATCGTTTGAGATCCCTCCCTCCAAGAACATGAAAGAAATTTTACTACAAGAATTCCTTTTGTGCATATCATAGAGTTAATGGTCATGCTACTAATGAATGTAAGGCTTTAAGTAACAAAATTCAATATCTTCATGAGTGTGGTGCTATTCCCTGTGTTGGAGCACCTAATTCCTCTAACTAATACTTACTTTCATCTTATTTTGCTCATCCTTTTCCTACAATAAGTGGGGAAAAAAGGGGTTAGATAGCCTTTTCCTCGTATGTCACTTGTCATTGTCTATTTTGGCTAGTTGATCACCTTTCATGTACATATAAGAGAAAGCTTGGGATGTGGAGGACATGTCTTAAGTTGGCTCACATGTGACAAACCACCTCTTTCATCATGCAACTTATTGGAAACGTATAACTTGGCATAGGGATTTCCGAATAAGCTCTCATATCTTCTTCTAATTTAAATAAATTGCTCATAGAAATGATGTTAGCAACCACTTTAAATTGGGGGCATACGTCGACACTCATCATGTTTCATTACACAATTTATTTCTTCCTATGATGCATCCTTTTCTTGGTGTTGTCATTGGGTTTGATTCCCTCCAAGAGCATGATATTTCTTTGACTTGTCCTCTCTTGGAAACATTAGGCACAATGTTCCCTAAGAAGAGACCTTACATGAACTAAGCAAAATCCCCTTGAACACATATAACAATATTCTGCATTTATATCAATTGTTATATGGCCACCTTTCATAATACATCTTGAATGCCTGTGGAGCCATTATGTTTGTTCATGAGCTCCAAGCATACGAAGATTTTCTTGTCTCATGAAGCTCAAAGGTATTTTTTTGCATGGCGCATTAGTAAATTTATCAGGAGGTATAAATTTGGTATGGTTTGAGCAGGAAGCCCAACTGAGGCATGACTTTCCCCATAGCCACTTGCATGTGTGTGAGTGCATACCAACCATGAGTGTATGTGTCTCACCTTTTTAGGACTTCTCACCCAGTGGACAACCAAGATTTTTGTTGCCTCAGAGTGAGAATACATTTTTGGACAAACAACTTATATTTGATCCACATTGTGTTGGAAAAATAGTCGAGGCCTTATCCATGTCATTTTTACTTTTACTTGTTTTTCCTTTCTTTTGGTTATGAACATTGTATGTTTGTGTATCTTGTCTTGCTGCATATCATTCATCTTGTGCGTGTCCTTTCATGCTTATGTCGGTTTGACTTAGGATCTTGGATCTTGGGGGCTTGACTGCCTCCTTGATATTTTTTATCCTAGACCATCCACATTAGTACACTTGGACCCCTCTTGAATGTCTACTTTAGTATGAGTTTGAAGCAAGTTCATCCTCTCACTAAAGTGGGGTCTAGATGGAGTCACCGAAAAAGTAACCCTTCTATATTTTGTGACTTGTTCAGGCCCTCCTTGTGATTTTGGTTTAATATTGCCTTGATTTGATGTTACAATGTAGATAACACATTCACATTAGGCCTTGGGCCCTTGTGAACTAATGGAATTTAGTGGTGCCCTGCAAAAGCATTGTGAAGTGTTGTAACAAACTTTAACACTTTTCTAGGGTTTTATTAATTAACTAAGATTAAAAAACCTATTTTTAATCATAATCAACCTTAATCTTACCTTATTTCAAGTGTTTTAAAGTGTTGTAGCACACTTTAACAGTTCTCTAGGCTTGTCATTGATAATTGGGATTTCTTATACTTTAATTGGCCCTATTTTGCATCCACAAGCCTCATTTATTGCATATTTTCAAGGATAATCCTAACACCAATTAGTAACCAATCATAATTCAAGTGTTCTTGGCTTGTGTGGCCCAAATTCAGTGTCTGGGACTCATTCACCACCTTGAGCAAATGAGTCTCACCTAGGACTTTTTGGCCCTGATGTAGGTTTCATACATTTCTAAAAACTTTTCATTTTGGGCCCATAAATTATGTCTAGTGGGACTTATTCACCACATTGGGCGAATGAGTCTTGTGTGACCAAAATTCAAATTTAAATCAAATTTTTGGTGATATTTTATTCTCCTAGATCTGATGTTGGATTTTAGTGTTGTAATTTTTGGAATTCTTTCATAATTAAGTATAAATACATGGTTCTTTCACTCAAATTCAACACCTAGGATTCTAGAGTGTTTACAAGAGCATTTGAGCGTTGACAAGAGAATTCAAAGGCATTCAAGGGTAGAACTCTTCATCAATTATTGCAGCAATTCAAGATCCATCATCATGGAAAGGTTCTAAATGGATTACTTCATGTACATGCTTCATTATCTTATTTCATTATTTGGTTTAATTACCTAAAAGGGTTTTGAACAAGGAAAGCCCCTATTCCCTACCAATCAACACTTTTTCTCTCTTTCTTTGTGTGATTGTAGATCTCGGTGTCTTGGATCTTAAAAGATCATTGAAGATTAGATTACAAACTTGTTAGAGTTTTCTCCCCATTTTTAAGGTCATAATATTCACTAAAAGGTCATCTATAGCCTCGAAATCAAAGTTTCAGATCCTAGAACCTAGAGGAAAAGATTAAGTAGACTGAGAAGAGAAGATTCAGACTTTGAATTTCCAAAAAATCCAAACTAGAGTCATTCTCCACAAGTGGCAAATGAGTCCCACTAGGCCAGTGTAGCATAGAAAAATGTTTCTTTGGACATTTTCACGCTCATTTAGGTCCTTCTTTTGGATTTTTTCCTATTTTTTCCTTGATTTAATGTTGTAATGTTTTCAACACATTCACATTAGGTCTTGGACCCTTGTGAATCAATAAGAATTTTATGATGTCTTGTAAAAGTGTTGTGAAGTGTTGTAACACACCTTCACACTTTTCTAGGACCTTATTAATATATTTCACTTAAATAACCTCTTTTTATCACTTACCAAGCCTTATTTCAAAGTGTTGTAAAGTGTTGTAACAAACTTTCACACTTTTCTTGGATTTTCATCAATAATTTGATCCCTTTTTATGCTTTAATTGGCCCCATTTTATAGTTACAGGCATTACTTAAGTTCATTATTGAAAATAATCCTGATAAACATCATTTAATACATTTAATTTCCAAAACCCACTTAAAATACCTAAGTGGGACCCATTCGCCACTAGGGGAAAATGAGTCCCCTTTGCGACAAAAATCAAAATAATTTCAAATTTCTGGCGGATTATTATTTTCTAAGACCTAAGGTTGGCCTATGATGTGGTATTTTTTGGAAATATTGCATAATTGTGTATAAATCTAGGGTTTTCCCTCTCATTTCACCCACATTCATTCACTCAATCATTCCATCAATTAATCATTCATTCACTTAAGCATTCTAAGTATTTCAAGCATTCTCAAGTCTACATCCATTAGAGCTTTAACCTGCATGTCTTTAGATTTCTACTTCAAGGGTTTGATGAGTTGTAGCATTTTTTTTGTTCATTCATCATTCTCTTTTCATATTTCATTTCATTTTCAAGGGTTTAATTACCAAACTGGAGTTTGACCAAAGCAAACCCCTATTCACTAACCCTTCAACTAGTTTTCCCCCTCTTTGCATGTGTTTTGTAGGTCTAGTGTGCATATTTGTCAAAGAGAAAGGTTGCAAACGTTGTCAAAAAAATTTCAAAGTCATTCAAATTATTCAAAGCCCTAATAGAAGCTTGGAGAACATCTACGGGTCAAAATTTGTAGTTTTGCATCTAGAAACCTGTCAGGAGCTAAAGTGCAGACCGGGAGCTACAAATTCCACTTTTGATTTTCCTAAAATCTACAATTGGAATAATATGCCATCAGTGGCGTATGAGTCCCACTACTAGGCCCAAAAAAAAAGATTTTGTAGTTCTGAGTACCCAGTTGTCTAAAACTTGTTCCTGCAGAATCTTCCTGAAACAAGCCTAAGTCGCTCAACTTGGTGTATGAGTCCCAGTTGTCTTCAACAGTGACTTTTGTAGGATTCCAAATCTCCATTCCATCCTTTTGTAGTCTCTAGGTGTACACTTTCAATTTCATAGTTTTTTGTTATAGTTTGTTTGCATTTCTAGATCATTTTGCATATCACAGTGTGGTTTAAAACATCTTGCATTTCATTAGTTTTGCATTATTAGTTAATATCTTTCATCAGTTTTCCACATCTAGAATAGTCCCCTTAGACATATTTCAATCATCTTTGCATTTGAATCTCAAGGGACTATTCTTGAGTGAGCCATTAAGGTTTTTGTGTTACCTCTCTCCTTTTAGGTGTAAAACCCTAGAAGTGTAAGAGAGTCACATACCCAAAAAATATTTGGTTCAGCCAAAAAATTAGGTTTTTCAGGATTTCAGAGCTCCATTCCATCTCCAGCAAGTTTCCAAGTGGACAGTTTATGTTTTACAATTTTCTATTCTGCTTTGTTTGCATTTCCAAGTCATTTAGTGAAGCATTACGTCAAACTAGGTTTTTCATTTCATCTCATATGCCATTATCATTTCCAAGTTTAGAGTTGGTGGTGAACCCCTATTGTAATTTGAATTCATGCCCTAGGATACCCTATTGTCTGATCTCTTCCTTCATTCCTTATTGGGTTGAGATCTATAGGGTCATCCTTGAGTGGAATCTCTTGGAAAGTGGGTGTGAATACATCATCATTCCCCCATTTTCAGTGGTTATAATAATAATGTTCATAAGTGTTTGGAATAATGTATCTTTCTAACCATGTGAAGGTCGAATCCTAAATTCAAGGCAACCTAGAATAACACACCTTGCTTGTCTGTGAAGCCTTGCCTTGTGGTGCCTTATTGAAGTTATTAGAGGGATAGATTTGGTATGGTTAGTATAATGATAATCAGACACAAAGGCATGAATTTCTCATTGTATGGTGAGATCCTATAGACATGTCATGACTTTCTTACTAAGCCACTTTATTGGAAGACTCACCTAGTGGACAACCTGAAGTTCTGCTACCTCGAAGTGAGTGCAAACCAAAATCTTAGAAGTGCTCCACATCGCATTAGTTTTTCTAGGCTTGATCTTCCCAGATATTGTTGTTGTATGATTGTGTATCTTTGTCATTGTTGCATATATAAGTGTCTTGAATATCTACTTTAGTGTGACTTTGACATGGGGTCATCCACTCACTAAAGTGGGGGAAAAATGGACTATAGGAAAAAGTATTCCTTTTTTCACACTTAATTTGGGAATAATTAATAATAAAATGAGCTTAATTATGTATTAATTTATTGTTGTAATTCATCTTTCATAGTCACATTAATTTTAGGGCCCTTTTAAATTAAATGGACTTAATTATGCCTTATTTTTGATGTAAGATATATCTTTACACTTTCACATTAATCTAGGATTTTATTAATTGATTGAGGTTAATTTTCCTTAATTAGCTCCTTTAATTGAAATCCAAGCCTAATTAATTGCAATTTGTGATGGATAAAACCCGACAATCATAAATTCCATTACACAACACTGGACTTTGGAAGATGTGTGTCCTAGATGTAGACACTGAAAATTGTCCTTCGCCTATGAACCCACCATTTCATATCAATTCTTCCTTCTACTTGCATAATTAAATAATTTTAGTTATTTAATTATCTTTTAAGGCCATATTCCTCTATTGGTTAAATAATTCTTAATTATTTAATTAATTCATTTTCCCCTTTATTCTTCCCTTGATTAATTAAATATTTTTTGTTTATTTAATTACGTCACTAATTAGCCTCTTCCTTTCTATAATTAAATAAATGCTTATTTATTTATTTTTTGTCATTTTTCTACTATAATTAAATAATTATTTTAATTATTTAATTATTGATTATCCTCTTCTTCTATAATTAAATAAATTTTATTTTAATTATTTACTAATTTGTCATTTTCACCCACTTTTGAATTAAATTATTATTTAATTTAAAATTCAACATGTCACATGTCTTTTATAATTAAATAATGTTTTTATTATTTATTTATTCACCTTCCCTCCCAAATTAAATAATTTTATAATTATTTAATTTTCTCCAACAACCTCTTTTTTTGTGCCATTTTTATCTTCTCTTGTATCATTCATTTTCCACCCTTGATTGAATTATCTTATAATTCAGTCTTGGCCATTAATCCTTATCATTGCCCTAATTTTTCGCTAATCCTATTTCATACTACAACTTTCAATCTTCGCCATTGATTAAGACATCTTATTGACATTCAATCTCAACCATCAATCCAAATCAGAGCTTTCATATAAATCAATCCTCTCATAAGCCATTTGGGGGTTGATTCTTCAAGTATCCTTATGCTTCCAATATCATTCTTGAATCATTCATCCATTTCTATATATCATCATTCATCTATAATCTCCATCTTAATGTTATGTTACTGAATTGAGCAACCAACATATCAAGTCAATGGAATAATTCATCCATCATTGTGCCTATTTGAGGTATTGAAGATTTGGATTAGGTAATGCATGTTATTAATTTATCATTTTTATTTTATCAAATATTTCATTGTTTCATCAAAAGGTTTAATTACAAATGGGGCTGACCAAGGAAAATCCCCATTCACCTAACAAACACATTTTTCTCTCTTTGATGTGTGATTGTAGATTTTAGGTTGAAGATCCTTTGAAGAGAAAATTTGAAGAAAGTTCCAAAGTTTTCAATGTTGCAAGAAAATTATCAAATCATGGAAACTCTTCTACAAGATTTATTTCCAGATGTCCAATAGTGAACACTTGGAATATGGGAGTGCAAACCTAGCAGAAGAGAACCAAGGATAATTTTAAGAAACCATCCCCTCAGTGAAGGTGTAAAATCTTGGAGAATCTTTCCTTTTATTTGAAAAAAATATTAATTTTCCTGGTGAATCTATAGCACATTATTAAAAAAATTGTAAAATCCTGGTGAATCTTAATGAATAATTGGAAAAAATAATGATCATAGTGGTGAATCCTAGCGAATAATCACTAAAAAGATTAATTACAATGGCGAATCTCTCCTTTAAAAAATTGCATAGTTGGTTGGCGCAGCTCCCCCATATTTTTTTGTCTTTTGTATTATTGAAGTAGGGGCGTGGGGGTGGTAGCCACCGGCGGGGGTCAAGGGGGCAGAGGCCCCTTGTGGGGTTCAGGGACAACGGTAGCCTTCAGCGGGGTCAAGAGGTAGTGCTCCTTGTAGGGGTCAAGGGAGTAGAGCCCCCTTGTGGGGGTCAAGCAGGCAACGCCCGCTTGTGGGGTCCGGGGACAGCGGTAGAGCCCCTTGCCACCAAGCATAAATTCACTATTGAAAATGCTTTGGAGCACACATGGATTAAGTATTTTTTAAAATTCTCACTTTTAAAAAAAGACTATATGAAAAGTGAAATTATGACCATCGATTAGCTTTTTAATCAAATGGTGGCAAGTTGATTTTGTGAGTTTATATGCATGTTCCTTTTAAAAGGCTTGTTGAGGCCCGAAATTTGTTTTGGGTCACACGATTAACTGTAATCCTATGGCCCAAAACAAATTTTGGGCCTCAAAAAGCCTTTTAAAATTCACATGCATATAAACTCATGGAATCAACCTATAGCCATCTGATTAAAAAGCTAATCTATGGCAATAAATAAAAGCCCTATTCAAGGCTAAAATATCACCAAAAAGAAATGGTAATTTATTATTAGTCACGATATCGCCCCAAAATTAATTTTAGGAATATAATATTACTGGGGAATATATTTAATATTTGTAATTAGAGTATAAACTACTGGTGAATCAGTTCCAATGATGCGCCGTTTAAAGAATAATGCATAGGTGAATTAATCGAGACAAAAAAATTTTGTAAAAATTTGGTGATTCTGCATCCTTTTTAGCTTGTACTCACCATTTCTGGAGGTCTTGATTTCAATTATTTTCCAATTGGTGAAGATTCACCACTAAATTTTTCCCTGAAGAGAACCCAAAAAGCATTTTCTAGAAATCCTAGCTAGGACCCATTCACCATAGGGCGAATGAGTCCTCAGTGAGATTTAAAAAGTGACTTTTGGTTAAAGGTACACATTTTTTTCCCCTTTCGAGATCTGCCTTTTGATTAATGTTCATCATTTTCACTTTGTACTCTATTTTGAATAAAATAACGAAAATAGGAACATTGTTCATTACTCTTCTTGGTTCTTTTTCCAACTAAGCCTTGAAATCCTTTAAAGGGTAGTCAACCCTTATATTCAAGAAACTTCAAAGCCAATGGCCAACTAAAAGGTAAAGAGTTTTAGGCTCTTACCCCTACTCTTTAGGCTCTGTGGGACCAAGGAGGGTGTTCCTTGTGTTCATTTAATATCTTCATTGTAAGAATAATTCAATACATATCCATTCTTATTTGATGCAAACACACTAACTTCACTAAAGATTTGGCAGACCTTTGAGTGAATTAATGTTTATTTTGCTAAGAATGTGGATATATTTCAAACATATAATTCAGATTTTGAATAATTTTATAAATGTTGTTTTGATTCTAAGTCCATAGCCAGATACGTGATTCATTCATTTAATTTCCAAATAGTCAATAAACAACTAGTGCCTTATCAATTGGGTAAGTGGACTCAAATATGAAACAACCAATAATACACTGATTATCTAGTTTTGATATATTTAAACTATCTCTGTAATGCTTTACATGGAAAAGACTCATATTATCCAAGCACTACTTACCAAATCGTTGTAAATCCTCACATGTCAATGACTTTTCCTAAGAATTTCATTTAACCCCTTGAGTTAAAGGAAATAAATCAAGCCACACATTCAATTGAACAATTCACGATAGATGAAATGATCTTTGATAATTTCATTTATAATCTATGAAAACATACAAAGGAGAGTATATGATTTGGATTTTGAATTTTGTTCCAATATCAGTAATCGATACAAAACTTATTAAGATTATGACCTATATGACTTATACCCAAGACAACTTGCTAGTGAATTGATCGAGCATTTAGCATTGTCCTTTTCTTACTATAATTAGCTTCTACCTTTAAGACATACTAGACTCAAAACTTTTTAGACCAAAACCCTTTACATCAAGCCTTGAAATAACTTTTATAACATAAGAGAGACAAAGCATTCGGCTCAAGATGTAATTGCATTTCACGTTCATTTCAAAATTTATTTCATTGGGGTTAATTTCCCAAACTGTTACATTTAATCATTGCATGATCATAGGAAAAATGAAAGGCAAAAAGAGCGCCAACCCATTTGTCAAAGCCGCCATGCAAGCCTTCCAAAATGCATCAACAAAATTGGCATGTTTACCAATATTGGATTCATAACCACCACCGCAATTATCTGCATGAACCCATGAACCAGTCACCATTAAATGAACCAACAAAAAACACCATTTGAAAGCCATGTCACCATAATATCCCAAAACCCAACACCCTTAGCAAAGGACATGGGTGCTACTTAGCCTTGTGAACCACTAAGTAACCACCCTCACTAGGTCTTATAATAAAGAGTTGAGTTGCATTTACAATTTCATCCTCTAAATCACTATAAGGAACCAGAGGAGCAAGACTTGGACTAGGGACATGGCTAGCTTCTCCTTCTTCTGAAGAGCTATCAAAAATTGGGATAGGAGCAATGGGTTTCTTTGAACAAACTCTAGGACCCACACAAGACCTCATTAATTCTTTTGCAAAAAGAGGTCCCCTCTCCTTCTTTTCAGTCAATTTCTGTGAAACAATCCTACTTCTCAAAATATAGGTGTTACAAATAGTGACCTTCTCATGTTTACTGTGTACACTCATTTTCTTCTTTGAAACAATCAGTACCCTAGTCAAGAGAGGTTCATCTTTTGGAACATATGCAATTGGTTCCTACATACTTAGCCTTCGGGACCTCTGAACTGGTGGAACAAGAGTGCTAGGTTTTCTCACCCTCTTAAGATACCACAAAAAGTTTTGTCGGTGATGAAGAAAAATAGAAACCACGACCTCCAGAAGCCACGACCTCTAGAATATCGACATGTACATGCAACGTAGAAACCCCAGGACCCAAATTGCAGAAAAGGGTCGAGCTACAACAAGCAATGCCTAATGTACACACCAAAACACCAAAAGAAGCTATGCCACCACTATGGAAATGCTTGCACTAAACTTCTCCAATTACCTCTCTTCCTTAGCCACTATAATTAATTCTACACTCTCGCTAATGCACAAATGACTTGATTCATCTAAAGCAAATCCTCATTAAATAAGGGAATGTAAGGCTAGCTACAATTAATATCTAGCTCGGCTGACTTGCATGAACATAAAATTAATTACTGCATGTCATATTTCCACCGTTGATCATTGCAGATTTAAAACTTGATTGACAAGGCTCATTAAGTGTCGCCACTTGTTTTACGGACCATACTAGGAAATAGTGAGGATGTGCTTTAAAGAAGCCACGTGTCCATCTACATCCTTACTTGATTGTCTTTACCTTGTCTACCATTGATCAATTGAATCATGGAGAAATCCCTACATCTCTACGACATTGCCCATCGCCGATTAAAAACCCATTACGAAACATTGTCATGCGATGGCTTTAGAGTCAACGATGAGCTGCTAGCTATTGATTTGACCATTAGAGGATGTTAACAATATTTTCATTTTACATCACCCATCGTGGGTTCCTCCCATGCCAATTCATCCAAACTAGTGATAAATTGTACCCATTCGATGGGGAAGAGGCCCACCTATAGCCCACCGCGGGTTGTTCTTTGAAAGACAAAAACCAACTAGCAATAGTGCAAGTGAAGGAAATGGGTTACAAGAAGTAACCGCATTGCCCATCGTGGGTTCTGATCCTTCGAAAACAATGACATATCCAACCAGTGATTGAGCTCAGAACCGGTGATGGGTCATAAACTCAACCGCATCGCTAGTCACATGTTACCCTCCACAAGCAAGGACATAACACATGATAGGTGATGGAAGCTTGTGAATGTAAAAATATCTATTTCCCATCACTAATGACCTCCTCAAAGTAGCAACAACATCATGCGATGGGAAATGAACCAAGGTACAAAAGGAAAATACTACATCACTCATCACCGCTTTCCTCACGTTAAATGAAGCACGACCCGAAACAAATGATAAGTCCATAGTAATAGACCTCGAAAGTGCTATAGTGGAAGGGGATTGCTCATCATATGTTGAGTATGACATTTTGGAACATAACCTACAATGGGCGATAGACCGTGAGCGACACTTTCACCAAGTATGAAACCACATGTGAAAATAAGTCGTTCACAAGGGAGTTTACTTCCTAGGCACAACATGTGACTTGAGAAATAGGGCCGGTAAAGAATGATAGAAAGGGTCATAAAAAATCACTTAGTTCAAATGGTGATCAGATGCAACAGGTCAATGAGAAAACATAAGACAATGAATGGATCGAGGGTATAGGAATAGAGCATAAAACCCTAAACCCTGGTGATGTTAAGGAATAAAATTTCACAAGCTTGAACATGACATCAGTGGAATGATAAAAATTAGGGTTCAACTAGTGGCTCTGACTAGGGATGTATGCCTCTTGTAGGCATAGCAAAAATCCAGAATCTCATGTTGAAGCAGATTGGGGAGGAAGACCAAAACCGAGGATCCTACCCAGACAAGGCAAGCAGACACAATAGAAGGGAAAAAAATTGAACCAACCTATCTACACTATTCATAGAATATACATTGCAATTAATTTCCATGAGAAGCCACTCTTAAACACTTGGCTTCAATTCATAGCCTGGAGGCCCTTAGCCTCAAAATTTAGGTACAACTCTTTCCTCTATCAAATACTTTGTCTTGTTCTACTGGTAATGAGTCCACATGGACATTGTGCTATTCTTGACAGTTAACATGATCATGATTGAATCCATTAATTAATGCAATGTTGTCCCACTCATCAACCTTCTCCACCATATGCTCATCAGATTGAAATGAGAAAATAAAACCCTCATATTCTACACAGTCATGAAGTGCATCATCACATCCCATTTGTACATCAAATTTGAAAACTTCATAAGCACTCTGATCCATCCTTGGCCACTCTTTTGTAAGGTCCGAGAAAAGACACACAAAATCAGGCATGTCTTCAATCTGCATATCACAAAAGTTGTCCTCATGGGATGAAAGAAGTTCCACAATAAGGTCCATAAGGTAGGGAATATCAAAAAAATATTGCAATGTAACTTTATACTCCCTAACATTATTCCTCCGGTTATCCACACTTTTGGGTTGCTCTTCACATGGATCGAATGGTCCTGCAATATTAACATATTTTGTAGAATCATTAAATAATCCCTTATCCACAACATAAACTAGTGTTACTTGAGTATCCATGCATTCATCATGATTTGTATTTTAGTCATCCAAGGGTAGACTTTCATTTATGTGAGGGAAAATATCACCATGTGGGACACAAGTGCTTGAAATTTCACCCATCTTCTCAAGAAAATCTCCAAATATCATAGGAGAATCATCACAAACATCAACATCTCCCTCCATAGTAATACTACATTCAAGGCTGCCATCAAAATTCTTAGTTTCTTCATCAAATGAACCATGATCACAATTAAATGTCAACATGTCTAATTCATTTTCTTGGTGCTTATCAAGCACAATTTTCTCAATCACATATTGGTACACTAATTCATCAGTGTTTGTGTTACCATATTTTCCATTTAGTTGGGAAAATATTAAGGCAAAGCTGACATCTTGAAAAGAAAAGTTACTTACCTCAGTGTTCGCTTGGCACTTGTTTGTACTATCCACAACATATTCAATAATAATGATTACCAAGTACTCATCAGGATTTTCTTCAAAAAGAAAATTGCTTCTACACCAGTAGGAGTCATCATTTATAACCTCACTTTCCAATGCAAGTTCATCAAATAAAGGGTTATGCCATATCTTCATAATGGTCACATGTACCTCATCCTTGTTAGTGTCTAGATCCCAATACACTTGATTATCAGTTTGTTCAAAATTAGTGCAGTTACTTGAAGAAAAAAGAGAGACATTTTCAATATCCTCTTCACCATTTGCACTCATAACAATTGATCCATATTCAGAAAATTCTTCACACAAAGAAAACTGCTCATTACCTTGGAAACATACCCATTCAAGGCTGTTGACATATCCTTTGCTGGAAGCAAGGGACTCCACCTCCACTTCATAAGAAGAATCAAATTCAAAAGAATATTGTCCCAGTTCGATCTCATTCCTTTCATTCCTCATTCGTGCCACATAATTCAAACCCAATACATTGAAATCATTGATTAGTGCATCATTATTCATGACTAAATCACTCTGTTGGATTTCACCATGTACCTCTTGTATTTTCTCATATCCTATGGCATCCCAAGGAGGAAGATTAGGTACTATTTACTTATCCTCATACTATGTCTCTTAATCTTTATCACTATTGTTAGGGTCAACATTTAGGGTCCACATTTAGAGTATTTTTGAAATAATAACAATCATCAGCTGTATGTCTTTCTTCTAATGCATCTTCTTGATCTGTTAGTTCTATCCTTCGATTTTCTTTAGTATGGCAGTCATTGTCCCCATTCTAGGCAACAACAAGTGGCATATGACTAAACTCAATGTCTTCCACAATGCTTATCCAATCCACTACCTAATCAAGACTATGAGGCTTTTGATTCTTAGGCCATTGGCTTGATCCTAATATGTAAGCTTCACAAAACAAATTAATGCACATTAAATCATTAGGCCTAAAAATCTTGGGTATCTCCATCAGAATATCCAAGAATCTTGAAAGCAAGTCATATGGTGACTCATTTGCATGTATTTTTAGCTCCTACAACTTATTGATTAGAAATACCAAGTCATCCCTTCTCGATCCTATTGATGTGAGGTTGATACTCTCTCTTGTTTTGTATCTCGGGGAGATAATGCAGATACAACATTTAAGGGCCCATTTTCTTGAAATACACTTTTACTTCCTGATTTTCTTAGCTCAATAGTTTGGATTCTATCAGGGCCAATCATAGTAGAAATCACAGGTCCCCTCATGATAGAATAATTCAAATTGTTCTCAATATCCATGGCGCTTTGGTAAGAGTGATGTAAAGTAACAGACTCTTTATCTCTCAACAAGAAAACCACCTTACTATCAAATTCCCCTAAATACACAACCAAACATTCTGCATCATTTGGCCTTATGCGTTCAGGGATTTATCTTATGAATTTCTCAAATCTAAGGTTAAAAGCAGGGATCAACTCTTCCTTTCCCTTAGAAATTTCCATGAAATTCTTCCTTGCAACACTTGGGTTTATTCTCTCACTAAACTGTCCCATGAAAATTGTCTTAAGTTCACTCCAACAACATACATAAGACATTGGAAAAAATGAGAAACAATCTCTTGCATCTCCTTTCAAGGATTGAACGAATAGTCTCATAACCACATCTTCACAATCCATCTCATAATCACCCATTACATCAGCAAATTCTTGCACATGTTTACTTGTTGATTCTGACTTTTCACCACTGAATTTTGGTATTTTGTCCATGATCTTGGGTGGTATAGGATTTGGGTAACCACTGGAATTACTAAAAATTATGGCCCTATACCTTTTAGTATGTAAATTCCTTTGACATGACGGGGGGTATTCATCATGTGTGATTATATTCATTTTTGGTTCTAGGTGTACATCCTGACAAGACATCTTGTTCTATCCTTTGCAGGTCTAGTCAGTATCACCAAAAGGTAACCCAAATTCCTTCTAAGCGTGTAAACCTTTATGATGCATATATTTTAATTCCTTTTGCATAACACTATTTAGCAGGTGACATTCATGAATATGACATATTTCAACATTTACTTCAAATGTACCTTAAGATTATGCAAAGATATCATTCTTTTCCATATCTTAGTGCTATTTCACCAAATTGGGAATAATTTATGGCCTAAATATTGAAAATTCCCACAAATTATCTGTAAATACAATAATATTTCCTCATATTCATGAGAATACCTAGAGTTCCAGAGTAGCTTTTCACCTTTGATCTTGAAGTATGAAAATCTGAAGCCTTATCATATTCTTTATCTAGTTCTTTAAGTTAGAGTCACCACCTCTTCTTTAGAGGATTATGTTTCAAACAAATGGAAACAACTTCAAGGTAGATCTAATTATGGGTATGCTCCAACAATAGAGTCACACTCAGATCCTTTGATTCTTGCTGCAACAAAATCCTTTCTAGGTCCAAGAAATCTTCAATTATCTGAAAAAAAATGTTCAGATCCACCAAATACTTGACTCTATGCAAATGGATATGTCTCAACTTCTCCTTGGAAGAGTCGCTATTCTTTTAGTGACTCAGAGAGGCAAATACGAGTCAATAATTTTTAACCTCCAATTACAAATAGTAGTTCAATATTTGAATGATTCTTAGATAAGACAATTTGCAACCAAATTTCTGAGTGCATTCCCTAGTAGAGTTGCCATTCTGTTGGTTCTTTTCCAGCTAACCCTTGAAATCCTCTAAAGGGCAACCAACCCTTATATTCAAGCAACTTCAAAGCCAGTGGAAAACTAACAGGTAAAGAGTTTCAGGCTCTTACCCCTACTCTTTAGGCTCTGTGGGACCAAGGAGGGTGTTCCTTTTTTTGTTCATTTAATATCTTCATTTTAATAACACTTCAATACAAATCCATTCTTATTTGATGCAAACACACTAACTTCACTAAATATTTGGCAGACCTTTGAGTGAATTAATGTTCATTTTTTTCAAGAATGTGGATATATTTCAAACATATAATTCATATTTGGCATAATTTTATAAATGTTGTTATGATTTTGAGTCCATAGCTAGATACGTGATTCATTCATTTAATTGCCAAAAAGTGAATAAACAACTAGTGCCTCATTAGTTGGGTAAATGGAGTCAAATATGAAACAACCAGTAATACACCAATTATCCAATTCTAATATATTTAAACTATCTCTGCAATGATTTATGCTGCAAATACTCATATTATCCAAGCACTACTTCTTACCAAATCCTTGTAAATTCTCACGTATCCATGACTTTTCCTAAGTGTTTTATTTAACCCCTTGAGTTAAAGAGGAGAAATCAAGCCACACATTCAATTGAACACTTGAAAATAGTTGAAATGATCTTTGATAATTTCAGTTATAATCTATGAAAGCATACAAAGGAGAGTATATGATTTGGATTTTGAATTGTATTCCAATATCAATAATCGATACAAAACTTACAAACATTATGACCTATATGACTTATACCCAAGACAACTTGCCAATGAATTCATTGAGCATTTAGCATTATCGTTTTCTTATTGTAATCATCTTCTACCTAAGACATACTAGAATCAAAACTTTTCAAACCAAAACCCTTTACATCGATCCATGAAATACCTTTTCTAACACAAGGGAGCAACAAAGCATCTAGCTCAAGATGTAATTACATTTCATGTTCATTTCAAAATTCATTTCTTTGGAATTAATTTTCCAAACCATTACATTTAATCATTCCATGATCATAGTAAAGGAAAAAGGAAAAAAGAGTGCTAACCCATTTGTTAGAGGCGCCACACAAGCCTTCCAAAAGGCATCAGAAAAATTGGCACATTTACCAGTACTAGAATAATCACCACTATGATTATTTGCATGAACCCACAAACTAGTCATCATCAAATGAACCAACAGAAAACACCATCTGAAAGTGACATCACCACAATACCCCAAAACCCAATAGCCTTAGGAAAGGACATGGGTGGTTCTTGGCCTTGTTAGCCACTAAGTAACTATCCTCACTGGGTCTTATAATAGAGATTGGAGTTGCAATTACAATTTCATCCTCTGAATCACTATAAGGCACCAGAGGAGCAAGAATCATACTAGGGCCAAGGCTAGCTTATCCTTCTTCTCCAAATGAGCTATTAGAAACCAGGATAGGAGCAATGGGTTTCTCCGAAAAAACCCTAGGACCCGCACCAGAACTTGTTAATTCTCTTAGAAACAGAGGTCCCCTCTCCTTCTTTTCTAGTTAGTTTTTGTGAAAAAATCCTACTTCTCAAAATATAGGTGTTGCGAACATTCACCTTCTCATTTTTTCCACATGCACTCCTTTTCTTCTTTGGAACAACTGGTACCCTAGTCAAGAGAGGTTCATCTTCTGGAATGTATGCAATTGGTTCTTGCATACTTAGCCTTCAAGACCTCTGAACTGGTGTAACAATAGTGCTAGGTCTTCTCATCCTCTCAGGATACCACAACAATTCATGCCGGTGATGAAGAAAAAAAAAACCACGACCTTCAAAATATCCACACGTACATGCAACATAGACACCCCAGGACCCAAATTGTAGAAAAGGGCTGAACTACAGCAAGCAATGTCAAACGTACACACCAACACGCCGAAAAAGGCTATGCCACCACCCTGGCAATGATTGCACTCAACTTCTACAATTACCTCTCTTCCTTAGCCACTACAATTAATTCTACACTCTCGCTAATGTACTAATGACTTCATATGTCTATATAAAATCCTCATTAAATAAGTGAATGTCAGGCTACTTGCAATTAATATCCATCTTGGCTTGCTCACGTGAACATAAAATCAATTACTGCATGTCATATTTCCACTGTTGATCACCGTAGATTTAAAACTCGATCGACAAGGCACATTAAGAGTCACCACTTGCTTTATAGACTGTACCAAGAAATAGAGAGGATATTCTTTAAAGTAGCCACACGTCCATTTGCATCCTTACCCGATCATCCTTACCTTGTCTATCATCAATCATTTGAATTATCGTGAAATCCCCACCACATCTCAGAGGCATCGCCCATCGCCGATTCAAAACTCGTTTCAAAATGTCATCACATAATGGCTTTAGACCTAGTGATGAGCTACTAACCGTTGATTTGACCATTGAAGGACATTATGAACATATTCCTTTTACATCACCCATCTCAGGTTCCTCTTGTGCCATGCCTTCTAAACTAGCAATAAACTATACCCGTGTGATGGGGAAGAGGCCCACACATCACCCATCGTGGGTTCTTCTTTGAAAGACAAAAGCAAAATAATGATAGTGCAAGTGTCGGTGATGGGTTACAAGAACTAACCACATTTTCCATCACGGGTTTTGATCCTTCAGCAATAATGACATATCCTAATAGTGATTAACCTCAGAATTGGTGATGGGTCAAAAACTCAACCGCGTCGCTAGTCACGTGTTACCCTCCAAAATAAAGGACATAACACATGATAGGTGATGGAAGCTTGTGGATGTAAAAATATTTATCATCCATCACTAGTGGCCTCCTGAAAGTAGCAACAACATCACGTGATGGGAAACAAACCAAGGTTTGAAAGGAAAATACTACATCGCTCATTGTTGGTTTCCTCATCGTGAATGAAGGACAACCCATGACGGGAGATAATTCCATCGTAATAGACCTTGAGGGTGTTGTAGTGGAAGGGGATCACTCATCGCGTGTTGATTATGACATTCTAGAACAGAACCTGTGATGGGCAATAGACCATGAGTAGTACTTTTACCGTGTATAAAACCACACAAGGAAATAAATCGTTCATACAGGAGTGGCCTTCCTAGGCACAATAGGTGACTTGAGAAATAGGAAAGGTAAAGAATGATAGCAGGGGTCATAAAACATCACTTAGTTCAAGGGTAAGTGCACCAAGATGGTTCCCAAAAAAGGGGCTTAAGTGGCCAATTTTTTTCTAAAATCAGGGATTACTGACCTTGGATGTGAAATTGAGGATAGCTACACTCAAAATTTTGAGATGGAACAAAAACAAGGATCAAAGTGCTCTGAGTCTACTTTCTAATCTACTAAGTTATTTTGAAAATGGTTGAGATTAATGGTTTCAAAAGAGGGATGTACATAAATTATTGTTTTTTTGTTAGAAAAACATAACATAGCACCTCTTGTACGACCCTAGCATGGTGAATTTTTTTGTATTATTTTTAAAATCGCTATAGTAAGAAGTTAGCTAACAGTATCTAGTTGATGCATGATTTTTCTGATAATTTTTTAATGAATATTTTTTTTTTACTAATTTTCTAAGTGGGCACTTCCTATAAAGCATAATTTTGGCCGTGCTCCGCCTACAAATTTTGGAAAGTAACAGATTTTTAAAAAAAATTAGTTTTAAAATTTGTAGAATGGAGTCTAGTTTCTAAAAATGTAATTTATTTGAAATTTTGATGAACAGTTAATTTATAATGAAAAAAAACCAAACAATGCTTTTTGACAAAAAATAGTCATACAAACAAAAGAAATTATGGATGAAAGGCCTAACATTGTCAGAAAGTGAAAAAAATTACATTGTTGGAAAGCTAAGAGAGAACTTAACATTACCCATGTGTTCGATTTTGTCGATATTGAACCAGATGCAATCCTAATGGTGAGCATGAACCCAATTATGTGAAAAATTGTACAATTTGAAAAAAACACGTATTTGGTCGTTGGGAATGCCCTCCAAGACTTTGGGTTGGTATTCCAAGGAAAATACCAAAGCTAAGGCTCGAGGATTCCCAAAGCAAAATATAACATGCATGTGTTATAATGTGCGTGTCTTATAATGCGCTCACATTATGTGTTAGTTTTGACATTTCTTGCTTCTCCAGGGAACATGTCTAGCAACACATAACACACTCGCATTATGTCTTCCTTTAGTTAAATGCCACTTTATTGAATGTTTGT